>JAVJGG010000008.1:23759654-23801982 GCA_035590195.1 Aviceda cuculoides | reverse complement strand
GGGCTGGGGGGGGACAGCCTGCCGTCTCGTCTCCCCAGGGGCTGGGGGGGCATCCCCTCCTCCCCCTCCTTCCTCACTGCCCGCCCTTGGGATCTGGACAGGCGTTCCTCTCCCATCCCAATCCCTGACTCCCTGGGGGTTTCCCCTCGGAAATCTGTTCTCCCCGAGGTGCTACCGCCGTCGCTGAGGGGCTCGGCCTGGGCCAGAGGCGGGTCTGGCTGGGAGCTGGGGAAGCTTCCAGCAGCTTCTCACAGGAGCCCGCCCTGCGGCCCCTCCCCTGCTACCAAAACCCTGCCACACAAACCCCAAACGGTGCTCTTTTGCAGTATCAGTTGAAATACAGCAGAAGCATCCTAGTGCATCTCAAGTTACCCTACTATCCTGCGTCTGGACAACTGGACCAAGTTTCTTCTTTCTCCATTTACTTACATACAGGTAAGCATTACACTCAGCTTAGTCTTCAGTCAGATCGTAGGCCAGTCACTAAGATGTCTACACTTCAATACAAAGAAACAGTGCTTTTAGGGACGACAAAAATCAGCTTGGTCGTACTTGCCCTCCATAGCTCCAGGTTTTTCTATACAATCTTATTTCTTCATCATATCTGCCACTACTGCCTTCTATGAAATTACCTTAAAGATATATGGGGAAACAAAAAAGGTGCATTGTGCTCACTCCCAGAGCCTCCATAAACTTTCCCAGGATCCTGAAAACAGGCTGGTGCTAGTTACAGTCAGGCCACGTACTGGGTTGATCAAGCAGACAGAAAGATCACAGCAAATATCCCTTCTATGCTTATACAGATGGGCGTACAGCTGGCAAAGTGTATTCTTTGTGTGTCGATGATGGCTATGACTGTATAAATATGCATTCTAGCTGTCTAGAATGACTAGATGAACTGCATGACAGGAAGATGCCCAGGTTGTTGTGACTATATACATGGGGCATACAGGAGAGACACCGAGCTGAGTTCCTGTGTCTGCACACCTGGGTACGGCTACACTGCAGCTCTGAGCTTCATGTGTCTTATGTCAGGAAGACAGTCAAGATTGCAAAGGAGTGACAAAAGGTAAAGAAAAATCATAAATGGGAACTCAGTTATCAAGACTTTGACTTTTAGTCTAATAAATCACACTCAGCGTTACACTTCAGTACATTTTCAGGGTACATTTTTGGCTTTAAGAAGTCTTTGTAAAGCTGAAATATTCTTTCATGTAAATCTAGAAAATCTTACAATTTTCAATAATTCATAGTAGTCTTTTAAAATGAAAAATAGTGTTAAATTTTCTTGGTCATTGAATAGTCATAGTTTCTTCTTAATTAGCCTTGGAAAATTGTTCTTTATCTTTCTAAATTTACCTAGTGTCCTGAGACCTACCAGAAATTTAATTAATTCCTTAGTTAATTTGAATAACATTCAAATCGCTGTTTATATTACTAACCAATAAATATATTTTGGTACCTAAAATCATCCAGTTTAAGAAGACCCACAAATACCTGCATCGTTAGAAAGAATAGTATCCAGCCATAAGCTAGCAATGGAGATAGATAGGTTAAGTTCATTCAGAAAGAGATTTAGACTTTATCTGTTCTTTGTCATCTTCCAGACTACCTATCCATTTTTACTGACTAATTAGGAAGCCAAGGACAACCTAGGTATCTCAATAACACATTTAAAGATGTGAATCAATTCGTAAGTTTTTTGGTCTCACTGAGCCAACACACTTTTTTTTCTATAAGAGTCCAGAACAATGATTTATACATACTCTATAGTGGAATACATTCTTACAGGTTGATTACTTTCCAAACAAGCTTATTTGAAGTTTATAGTAGCTACATACAATTCACAATGAAAAGTGTTGTCAAACACATTACAGAAGTTTCATACATATTCAGAAATCTTAAGACCAATTTGAATACTCTAAGCACTACAATTATTAATAGAACTAACGTTCTGTCATAGTTTTCAAACTAAGCATAAAATAATATTGTATAGCAAAAGCAGTTCTCAAGATCTGTGATCTTACATGTGGAGTAAGAGATGGAGGTGTTTGGTACAGATTTGTGGGTGAAAGAGAGATATTATCTCTGAAGGATTTCAGGCTTGTCACTTATTTTGAGAAAGCAAAGCTTTCTTCAACATTTCTTTAATTAGCTTGGAATTCTCATTAATGAAAAAAGCAAACAAATCCAATTGCACCCAATTATCAATGTTTATGTATTTTTTATGTGAATGTTTATCACTGAGTACCTCTTAAAGTGGAATGAAAGTGAGAATGAAATTGTAAGTTATTAAAATCATAATTTATAACTAATATCATTTGTATATCAAGATATAGGGATCTAGGATATAGGAAAAATAAACCAAAACAAAACAACATCCTTATACCACTTACCTTCTGAACTGATCTTATGGCATGAATTCATGTTTGTTTTCCAAGATAAAAGATGATCCACAGTTGACATTTGACTCAAGAGTTCCAGACATTGAAACATAGAGTCTAAAAAAGAGGTCTCTCTCTGTTCTCATTTTCAAGAACAACTTGTATTTTTCTCAAAAGTCTAACTTAACCTAGGCAACTACTAGTGTCTGGGTTTCTGAACATTTCTGTAATTGTTTTCCTACTAAAAGTAGCTGTCAGTCAGACATGACTAGAAGAGGTTTATCCAGGGCATTGCAGACCATTAGATCTTATTATCTATAAGAAGACACTTAGATTGAGAATTAAGTCAGATTGTAATGACTGGCTTTCTGACTGTCCTTTTACAATTTTTATCATTGTGTTTCTACCTTCAAAAAGAGCTGCCTAAATGACCCATTTTTTAGTCACACTGTCAGTAGTTTAAAAGTTTTAAAAGACAGCATGGTTATGAAAATCCTTACATTAAGTTCTAAAGATGTTCAAGCAATTTCTGAACTGATTTTTAAAAAATCAACCCAAGGTTTATGAACTGTGTTTTTTATATATTGTACCAAAAAATCAAAGATAATAAAGGCTGTGATGAGGGTTTGTTTATAAACTGCATTTGCTTTGAAAAAGACCAGTCCGTGCTCTTTTAGCATAATTCACTAATTAATTTGTGCTTAATTTTATATACAAGTAATATTCTTTTTCTTTGTCTATCAGTTGGGCAATAAAAGCTCTTTATTAAAAGTTTTTTCTTTTATCTATCACTAATGTTATCTGAGTTTCCAATTGCTATATACATTTTTTTAACAGAATTTGTTAACATTTGTAAGTTGTTAACAAAATGTTTAGACAAATGAAAAGCAATACTTGCTTGTTTGTACATATAAAAAGGGTATATAAATATAAATAGGAGTTTGTAATAGGCAAAATTGTAAAAGGTTCAAGAGCTTGATTTAAATCCACCCACATACAAAGAACTTTGCTGGGCTATCTGAGCTCTCTAAATCCCTGAGGTTTGCAAAAATTGAGTCTGGAAAACTTAACAGAACAGACTTTTCTACTGGTGCCAGCTAGTTTTGGAAGTAGTGAAAATAGCTTTTCTTATCTTATTTTAACACTAGTTCTCCAGGACAGATTAAAAAGCGTAGAGGAAAGCAAAATGAATAATAATAACAACAACAAACCAAATTTACAGAGCTTGTAAAAAGATTTAGTTTGAGTCTAAGAATTTTGTTATCTTTCAGTCCTTGATATAAAAAGCTCCAGCCATGTACCTCTCTTCTAGGTATATCTATAATTATTTAAAACATAAGCGAATATTCGGTAACTCTTGCTCATCTGATGTCAGTGGAAACTTTGCCATTGACTTCAGTGCAGACAGATTGAATCATCACGTACTAATGTCATTTCATATACATCATTTCAGGTTTGTGACATTTCAAGAATGATCTAATTCTGTGGTGCAATCAAGATGCCAATGCACAGATATTACTGCACATAAAAGGTATAGTCCCTGATGTATTCTCTGCTAAAACACATAAGAAATGTAACTGCCCCTTTTCAGTTACTCCACCGACTTCATGTGTAAATAGGGAAAATCACTGAGTATCAGATTTATTTCATTTAATGTCAGGTACTCTACCCTTGGTAGCTGTTTAGTCAATGGCAAGGTACAGGTACCTCCAAAGCTAATTCCTTTCTTCTTCAGATAACTAAAATAGTGAGGACAAAATCACCATTTGGAGGTGCTTGCATTTCCCCATCGACAATTGACAAAGTTAAGCTTTGGGTGAAACAAATCCCTGTTTTACTTTCTTCATGTCTCAATATCATTTTCTTTAAGGTCCAGACAGTGCCCTTTTTTTCAGAAGTTCTTGCTGGAGATTTTAAAGCTCTTTAGGATTCTAGTTTTACTATGGCAGTTGCCATTACTACTGGTGATTCATTCTAGCTTTTGATTTATACACCTTTCCTAAATATTTTAAAAATATAAATGTTTGATACATTAACACAGAAACGTTTAAGAAGCTGTTGAATACCAGAGTACTAGGAGAGAGAATAAACCCTGAGGATAACAGTTAAGAGATCTGCCTCTTTATTTCTTTGTGTGCTGAATTCAGCAAGATTATGTATCTTATTAATGCCATCTTCTTAGAGATCCTTTGGGTTCAAACAGCAGCCACATCCTTTTTAGTAAGTTTGACAAGCTGTCACTATTAACTTACACCCTGCCAGATATCACTTTATTTTCCCGAATGAAAATGCTTCAGATTTTTTGCCATTCTTTCCTTTTTCCTTTTTCTTCTGAATATGTTCCAGTTTTGACTTCATGCAAAACTGCTTTAAACAGTTTTAACAGTCCATGTCAGTACAAGTAAATGAAATTTTTCTTAAGTCAGTCAGTTGCTTTCCTCTCTCTGTCTTATTTGTCAGTAAATGTAGCCAAGACCACAAAGATACCTTTTCTCTGACCCCCCCCCCATCCATAATCACCCCCAATCTAAATAGTTTTCCACAAAAAATAATAGGTAAGAGGCCATTTTGTTATGTAGTCTTTTGAGAGAAAACATATTGAATGCTTGTTGAAGCAGTTCACAGTACAAGGCTGGAAACAGGCAGCTTTTGGGTACTTCCATGTCAAGATCTAAATTGTATTGAGTGCATTAAAACATTTAAATTTTTACAAGATACTGATCTAACTTAATTATTTACATAAGTTGCATGTCATATAGTAAAGAAATGTGGTTATGTTTGCTGCATCAAATTAAAGTTTTTTTAATACTAAAAAACTCCTGCTTACTTTTTTTTTTTTTTTTTACTGAAGGGGTCACTTGACTTTATTTTTCTTTAATATTACAAATATATGAGCTTGCCTCTATCCACATTTTCAACTGCAGAAACTTTTACTTTGTTCAATGAAATTTTTGTGAAGGCTTATAAGCAAAAAGTTGAGATTCTAGTCACAGTGATAAGAATTATGGATAAGGAGAAAGTACACACCTGATTAAAAAAAGACTACACTTTTACCTGCCATTTAATGATTTTAAAAACTCCCTTAATCAGTTAAAACTGATCAATTACCTTAATGCTCTGATTTTTCAAAGATCTTTTAGAAGAATGTTTTCTTTTTCTATACGAAATAATTTGTCCTTATCTAGAACCTTGGAGATTAGTCTTACAACCAGGCAAAAAGAAGTTTAAATGAAACATTTACTTTGTATTTTATTCAGAATTTCCTGGACACTTTCTTCCAGGGAGATCACAGAGTATGATTATAATTGCCTATTTACCTAAAATGCATTTCTATAGGTTTTATCAAATTTAATAGGCACAGAGCTGATCAGATGTATTTTAACCTTTTTTTGCTATATAATAAGGGGATTCATAATGGTTTCGTGCTTGGCTGGTGAACAGTAATGATGCTTTTGACTTTTTCAGCTAGTTCAGGTGTCTTCTGCCTTCAGAGTATTTGGAGTATCAAACTTGTCATGACAATGCATTAGCATTTTCAGGCTGATGTCAGGTCTCTGAGTGCATTGATAAGCCTTAATGGGCCTGATGAGTCTCACCTGAGGCTTCCAGCCACACCTATGGGCCCAAAGGCCCTATTTCAATTCCTCCCAGGGCCATCAGCCCCTTCCTGAGCTACACTGGAAGAGTATTGGTCTTCTGCTCGGCCACAGCCATCCTGCTTCCTGGCCATGTAGCCCCATCACCAGAACCCTAGCCCATGGACTGACTTCCTGGCCTTACCTTCCTTTAGGACCATCATGAGGGACCTGGCCTGCACCAGAGCCTAACTCTGACCTATAGACTGACTTCCAGGCTTGACCTTGGGCCTCCCTTATCCCCATGGGATGTCCTTATGACCAGACTCGTGTCCGGACCTGGCCACTATCTCCAGATCTAGCTTGCTCCCTCACAGGGTACTGTAGGGTGGGCCCTGGCTGAAGAGGACCTGCTCTGCCAGCCCCCTTGGGCATCACCCTCCGCTCCTGGTGCTTTTAAGGAGCAGCTGGCCCTTGTTGCTCCATAACAATTGATTTTGGATGAAATGTATTACTGCTGCACCAAGATATATTTGAGGGTACGTAATTAATATTGGACTACTGCAACAAGGATGCAGCTATACCTTCAGATGATAAAGCAAGTTCCTTTCTAGAAGTAGCACATCTGAATTAAAAGTTTCTGCTAATCTCTACCTGAAAATAATATCCCTGCTTCTTTGGTCTAAACAGACCTGAAATGTAATACTCTGGTAAATCGAAAACCTGGAAGAATCTCCAAACAATACTGAAAGGTTGAAGATGTGAGCTAATTTTAACTTTGTTTCACACATTAATTAACTAAAAACCTCTTGGCATTCAGGAAAATCTTATAAAACACTTCATAGATGTTGTTCACTTTTTGAAATAAAAAAAAAATTAAATTGACTGCTTCCATCATGAGATACTATGATTTGCAAATAAATGCATTTTGTAGTTGATGTTGGAAAATGTTTCCCCCCTTTCTTGTTCTTTGCCTTATTTTTTATGTATAACTTTTAATACATGCAGACCAAGAGAGGTCTATATTTTATAGAATCTAAAAAATTTTTCAGATTCATGCCACCCTATTCAGATAGTATGGTAAAATTGCATTAGAAATTGATGGATTGATATTGGTTTCTTTTTACCAGTGCTACTGAAGCTGTTCTGAGCCACTGGTGGGCTGTAAGATGTCAAAAATGAATCAATATTTTACCAGTTCCCAAATACAGTCAGCACCTAAGAGACACAGGCAGCATGAAAGTATTTATCATTACAGGTAAGCTCTGCTAATTCAAAATACTGTATTTATTTAAATGCTAATGCATATTTCTGTAATCATCCCTCACAACTCTTTCTTTCCATTCTCAAGCAACAGCAATATATAGGAAATTCTGAGTATTTTTTCTTGGGGGAAAAAAATAAAGGTAGCTTTTCAACTGAAATGAATGTTCGTCTTTCCCAATATTCCAATATTCTTTCTGTAAAAGAAGAACTCAACTCACTGAGGTTAATATTTTCTTATCCTCATTCATGTCATGTCATATCTAAAGCAACAAGCCATACTTATTTCTGGCAGGTGATTCTAAACTAAAAGTTCAGGAATAGAATAGTTCTGGAAAAAAAATCATACAGATGAAAAAAATCATAAAATCACAGTTGTGGCTTAGACAGGCATATTTGGAAAGTGTCTGAAGCAGGATGTTAGAAAAAATGATTATGGCTCTGCCAACCTTCCAAGGAAAGTTGTTCTGTGAATAAATATTACAGCTGATGGGATAAAAGAGATAGCTAGGGTCACTGACAGCATGCATAGGATAACTGATAAGTGGAGAGGTGAAGAATTACTTCAGTCCTTCACAGTAAAGTTGGAAGTCTCTTATTGACCAAGTCAGTGACAGATTGACATTTAGAAATTGCAAATGCAGTAAAAATGAAAAAATCTCTAAAATAAATGACATTTATTAGATCAGAATAGAAGGAAATACACTGCTTGTAGGCAGTAGACCTGTAGCATAGCTGTCTAGCATGATTAGTTACATTCATTAAGCCATCAGAGAAACCCTACTACTCTTTCAAGTTAACATCAAGAAAGAACAAGCAGTGGGTCTAGGCACTTTAGTTGATAGTCTTACAGTGTGAAGGAGAATTTTTTTTTCAAAAAATTAATATAAATGTATCATTGTTCAAGATCAAGATCAATTTTGACTGAAAGAAGTATATGGTAAGAATTGCAAGCATATTGGTGAAAAAGAAATGCAGAAACCCCAACCTATGTCACTAAAATGCTTGTGCTAGCAGTCTGAATCTGAATGAGTTGCTTGCTAGCAGTTTCCTTATCCCTGTGCAGCTATTTGTGTTTTAAAACTCACTTAGAAAGAAATCAGCAACACAAAGATTTTAGGGATCTTTAAAACATCAAATCATCAGTTGTATTTGGCCATTCAAATAATTTCTTATTCAAGTGCTAATCAAAATGGGATATACTGAATGCTGGTTAGATTCAGTCATCAGTTTTTCAATAAAATATTTCTTCCCCTTGAAAATATTGATTTGTCAACATTAGACATTTCCTCAGTAATGTTAAAAGCTTATGTCTTAGTAAACAAACAAACAAACAAACAAAACCCCAACAAAATAGTTCCTTCACCCTTATATGTTGCTACATTACGGTAATTAAACATATGGTGGGATGGAGCCAACTCCTGCGACTCCTCCTCTTGTAATCCTGCAGCAGTAGGATGAGAAAAAAAGAAGTTGGAACTTGGGAAATACTGATTAGATATTAAGAAAAAAATTACCATGAGGATGCTCAAATACTGGAACAGGTTGCTCAAAGAGGTTGTAGGATGTCTGTCCTTAAAAGCGTTCAAGACTCAACTACCTCTGGACTGAGAATCTTGAGCTAATTAGATGTGTTTTGAGCAGGGAGTGGGCTAAGTAGCCTCCAAAGGTTTTTTCTAACCTAAATTATTTTATGATTTTATGATTCTGAGAGTAATGTAATTTCTGGTCAAAACTAGGTAGGTTTACCAATTACAGTAGAGCTATCACTCCTTTGTTTAGAACTACTACCTGGAATACCTGTACAAAAGTCTCTTCTCTACCTGATTTTTTTTTTTTTTTTTTTTTAAAAAAAGGCTCGATCTACAGTTCATTACATCTTAATGCTGTCTAGTACTGAGATCTGGTTTTAAAAAGATATTATTTTTTATTTCATGAAGAATGGGAACTTTTTCTAAGCCTAAACATAAATGGCATGAAATAACCATTTCCTGCTTCAATTTGTTTCTTTGCTTTTTAGGAAATGTTGATAAGAGTGAAAAACAAAACATTTCCCAGGGACTGATGTGTTCCCAAGGACTGAGGAATTGGGAAGCTATTTTTTGCAAAGCTCCTTGCAATAAATCTGCTTCACATAGTATTTTTAAATAATAATAAAATTCTACAGTTTCTCCCCCTTCTTATTTTATTGGCTTACATGTATTGTCCTACTCTGTTCCATATGTTTTAAATTTATAAAATTTATGCTTTATTGTTCTTACTTCAAGTATGGGGGTTTTTTACCCTGCCTTCAACTCTCTTTTTCTAATGCCATTCCTCCTTTTCTGATGCACAATCTGAAATTCTATCTTTCTCAGCCCTTTAATCTTTTAGCCAGGTTTCAATCTAACTTGTTTTTTTACCTTCGTAGTTAATCTAATGATTCTGTGAAACTATGGATATTTCTGGACATCACAGGCTGTCTCTCCATGGCCAGATGTTTGTCAGAATATGTTCACTGGGAGGAATTTCTCTTTTATATCTAAAGCAAATATTATCAACTCTCTGAAGCAAAATAGGGTTTGGTAGGAAATATAAATCAGCTAGTTTTCTTGATTTTCAGGTACCCAGAATACATTTTTTTACATGAAATTTTATTTACTTTGACATTCTCAATTGGATGCAAAAAAGACATCAGTTATTACTTACCCCTGAGATCACTTTAAAAACCAGAGGAGTTTAAAAAGAAAAAAAAAGTTTAGCTGTACAATAGAATATGAAGTTCACTTATTCATTATAACATTGGAAATAAGATTAAAAATAAATCAGAAAATACAGTCTTAATCCAGTAAATTCAGAAAATGCCACTGGGATTTAAAACTAATGTCTTTATTACTTGTCATTTTAGAATGCCCTGAGATAGCTCATCTTCAAAAGCTACTCAGCTACATCTTGTCCTGACTGTACTGTTTTCCAAAGAGAACACTTCTCTCTGTCACTTCTGTTCTAGTTATATTGAAATCCTAGCTGTATTATCAGAATGCAATAATCTCCAGTTTATCTCCTAGTACCTTCAGGTTTTGCTTCTCCTCATTAATCAATTTAAGATGTGTTTGTAGTTTTGTTTATTCATGGTCTTTTCTGAGAATACAAGAGAAGGACTGCTGAAACTTTTCTGAAGCTGAAAAACATATACACCAATATATTATTATAATTACTTCTTCTGCTAGGTTCAGCTTCTTGATTATGAAATCAGTTGTACTGTATGTATTGTGATCTCTCTGACTGCTCTTACCGCAGACAGCAAGATTTGTCATAGGAAATTTTTCACTTCTTCAAAAAAGTTGATAACCTTTTTTTTATAAGAAAGTATAATTTATTTAATCTTCACAAGCTGGATTACTATGTTTCATTTCCACATACATAGTCTATTAATAACAGAGATGAACAGATTTTCTTCTAAAGTGACTACCCAGTCATCCTGAGATCACTACTTGTGATCAGTTTGGTGGTTCAAGCTGTATGCAGCTTACAGATTCCTCCGATTCTCACATCTTCTTCGACTGCTAAAAGGATAGCTTTAAAGATAATGGCTCCATAGACAAATGATACAAATGGAGACCTGAAGGCTCTATCAGCTATGTGTTAGGGGGCAAAAAATCAGTGTCAGTTATATAGAAGTTATATAGAAGTGTCAGTATAGAAGTTGTTGGGGGACACATTTTTCCTAGCATAATAATTTAAAATTTATATTTAATACTTAAGATCTTGAGTCTCGGTTCATCTTTACTCAATGGAAAGAAAATTCCTATAGGTCAATACATTTTATCCTAAAATATGGGCCCAAGGAAAACCAGATGTATTTCTATGTTGATATGCTTGTTCCTCTTTCAACTATTAAAATAAAATTTATATGTCTAATTTTTCAGATATCTAAATTTAAGTGATTCCCACTTACCCATGTGAGCCTGTGCTTGCTCCTTCTTTATCATACAAAGTAAAAGAACATAGAAATAAGTCAATATGTCTGGCTGTAGATAGAGAAAAACTTCTCCTCTAGAGAAGGATAGGGGAAAATTATCTCTTGGATTAGCTCTGTCTTCATTTTCCACTGAAGGTCTCCCTAGGTAAAGGACTACAGATGCTACACTGCTATTGAAAGCACTGGAAGATCCTAACTGTGGTACCAGTGGAGGTTTCATAATGAAGTCAGCACAATCTAAAGGAAATTGCTATGGTACTATTTGCTTTTGCAGCCTAAGACCCCCCTCAGCCACTGCAAGAAAATATGCAGTATTCAATTTCAGCTGTAGGCGTAACCTGTGTTATATACTACAGGTTATGCCTGTGATATACCATTGTAACCTGTGGTACACACATTGCCATAGAGAGTCTTGTCTAATGAACTAAAATATATTTCAGAAATATATTTGTGTAAAACAAACAAAGAAATACCCCCTCTCA
Source organism: Aviceda cuculoides (assembly GCA_035590195.1). Taxonomy (NCBI): domain Eukaryota; kingdom Metazoa; phylum Chordata; class Aves; order Accipitriformes; family Accipitridae; genus Aviceda; species Aviceda cuculoides. The sequence continues at coordinate 23,790,317 of JAVJGG010000008.1, read as the reverse complement.
CACACACACTTGGATAAAAGGCAAAACAAATAAAATAGGAATTATTTATCCTTACAAAGCAAGATTGGACAAGCTGTCACACAGTTTGATCCATAGTCTATTTGATACTTAAAGATTTGTGAAATGAAATGCATTGCCTACTGTTACACAGAGAGGTAAATGTTAGATATTCTGCCAAATATATCTCAACAAATGTGTTTTTCAATCCAGAATGCCTTCTCCAAGTTGCCACTCAATCTGTTTACCCAAGCATCCCACCACAGTTGGCATAGTCTCTGCTCTCCTTTTGGCCAAGTAAGCAACTTTTCATTCCAATCTCTCTTTAAAGCACACTTTTATCAGCTGTCATTCCAACATTCATCTACATTTCCAAGTTTACGTGCCCAGCCATTGGCTGGCATGTGAACAAAATATTAACTACAAAGCAAACACTTCTAAAAATTTTATTTTTTTAAGTTGATATTTTTGAAGTAACAAAAACACTCCACAGATTCAAAGATAAGCTTCAAACAAGTAACTGAAATACTTTCCTCCCTTCACACAACCCATAAGTGTCCTTTCTTCTTTCTTTTCCCATGGGTAAACTGAGTTACTTTCATCAAAAGGTATCTTCAGGCCCTTAACTGAAGTACTTAAGAACCTAGTCAGACTAAAATCCTTCTAAAAATGAATTGGGAAAAAAAGAGAAGTCTTTAGTCTCACTCTCTGTTTCCATTGTCTATCCAGGAAGCTGTATAGACTTTTTCTATAGTTATACAGAATTAATTTCAATGTGTTTTAAATAGATTTTGAGTTCCTGGGATAAAATTCTGGCAGATTTGAAATCAATTAAAAACACCCACTAATTCCACTGCAACATAGTTTTCTGTCCTTGAGTGTCTTACAGAGAAAATATTTGCTAAGATCCATATTTACCAGTGATGTTTTAAAAATAATACTCGACCCTCTCCCCCCTGAAAAATCAACAACCAACCAAACAGAAAAAAAACCCCCACCCACAACCCCAAAACCCCAAGACTGTAACTCTTAGGGACTCCAAATACTCTGTTCTTTTGTCTTCCTTGCTTGAGCAAATTTTTGAGGTTACCTTGAAGTAACTGCTGAACTATTATAGTTTACACTAAACAAAGAAACAAAAAAAAATCCACAGCTTTGACTCCATCTTAAGTTTGACTTCATCTTCAGTTCTTGAAGATGAAGCATGAAGATGAAACAATGTGAAAAAGATCTTAAAAATATTATTTATCAAGTTTCTGCACTTTATTGTTTTTCAGTGCTATTGGTGTACATAAGATATCTCCACCTTAGAAAATTAAGGTAGCCTGCAATTCAAGCTCTAAGGTAGATCAATCAAAACCTGACTCTTTCAGCCCATTTACTTTATAAGCATTAAAAAATGTCTTTAGAATTGGCTACATCATAGGTTCCTGACTCAGATCTTTTCATTGTAGCCCTTGAGTAAGCCTAAAACTATACAACCAAAATTATAAAGCTGGAACAAATCATTGACTGGGATTGCAAAACTCTGGGTTAGATGCACTCATGAATTTTATTAAAGCTAGCTGGAAGCCATGAAGTCCACACATATTTCAAATTTTGGATGTCCTAGTCTGTACAGCTGTGTGATTTGGAATGCACAAGCATTCATTTCATGATGGTCTCTGTTTGTAACAAGTGACTGGTCTTTTATTAGTGCTTTGATATCCTTTGGGTTTGTCTGGTGATCACAGCCGACAGGTCGCAATTTCCCACTCTCAGGAGTGTTGCTTGGCAGTGACCATTCAAATCAAGCTAATATTACCGAGGCACTGGGGGCTGTATCACATAGCTAGGAGCCAATCCACACAGTGCTACTACCTTACTTTGTGATTTCAGGTGGATTCCTTCATTTTTCCATCTGCGAAACGAGAATAGCAGGTGTTCATCTCCTTTGCCAGAAAAAAAAAAAAAAAAAAGATGTGTTCTAGGTGAAGAATTAATAGTAAGACAATGTTTTATAGAAAGACAAGATAAAGAATGGAAAAAAAAAATATTTACATATACAACACAAGAGAGAAGAGAAAAGGTGAACTTGAAAATGGAGAAGAATGGTGAAGTTAAGATAATCAGTTCCATCAACATGAGTATGTGGCTGGGCATTAGGAATGAAACTTATGAGATGCAAGATATAGAGGTCAGCATCTCACTGCTTAAATTTTAGTCCCTGATTTTGGGAAGGAAGTCAATAAACTTAAGATACACCATGAAAGAAGACATCTTGATACTGGAGAAAAAAAAAACATTCAAAAAAGTCAGCATTCTGTTCATAAATCTGTCCAAATCAGTGAAGAGGACATAATAAACCAATAGATATGTTTGAAAATCCACCTGATTTCCAAAGCTGAAGGGTTCCTTTACAGCCCTGAATAAGGTAGTAATTTGAGACTTAAATCTATGATCCCTTTCAGTTTAAGTAGCAAAATCATCTGTGGTGATGAGGTTGGAAAGTCGTATTAGAAAACGGATGTGATGGTGTTAATGACGTCCAACTCCTTGGGAAAAACCCTAGAAATTAGAGAAGCAGTCAGGATGAGGACAACCTAGGTTCAACGTCTTTCACAACTCTCAGCTGATAAAAATGCACCTTCTAGAGCTCTCTTAAATTTTGTAAAAATCTTTAAAAACTAAACAATAGTGCTTTGTGTCCTAACTTTAACGTTACGGGGGAAAGAATGCAAGTCTCACGTCCAGAGACATTTCGGTCTGTGCAGCAATGAAGGAGGATTTTTTAGCCTAGTGATTTCAGTCTTCACTTGCAAGTAGCGACTCATGGTTCTTCTCTCAATGCCTTTTTTCCCTATAGCATTTCAATGTTTGGAAAACATATTTCTGCTCATAGAGGTCTCCTCTCAATCAGAGGAATACTTTGCTGTGGATTAAAGATGCCTGTACACCCTATTTTGCTTTCTCTTCTTGTGAATCCTCTGTTCTTGGCTGCACAATTAAGTGGTTATAAGGGTGGTAAAGAGAATATTTCCTTCCTTCTCTCTGCTTTAACCTCTGATGGGACATTTTGTTGTGAAATAGAAGAACAGAAACCTTTACGTTCAAGGAAGCATAAACCCTACATCCTATTTTCTGGGTAAAGTGGGGTAGCATCAGTAACACATAAAATTCTGTCCTTCCTTGGATGTAGACTCAAATTGCTTTGGAGTGGGGACTTCAGGAAAGAAGGATAGTGCACATCTGGATCTCATCCCAGTGTGATTTCAGAATGTGTTTGTCTTTTATTGACACACTGTGCAAAGTGTGGTCATTTCAGTTTTATTATGTAAACTACTTGGGTGTATTTTTCCTGCATTGAATTCAAGGTGGTTCATGTTGTAGTTCTGCTGTATGAAAGTTGGTGTTAAGGCTATTAAATTTCTTTCATCACTTTTTGGTATTATGCTGAAGATCCAGAATATTTTAATTCAATATAAATTTGCTTTCCAAACAGGCAGAAATTGTTATTTTACTTCGAAAGGCTGGTATGTACAAAGAATCGCTGAGCATGTTAATATCCTGCAAGTAGAATGAGGTAATAAATGTTTCATGGAGGAAAAAGGGTCAGCTTGACCAAAGCACTTTTTGTTTTGTTATGTTTTAATGGATGTAAACGTGGAGAATGCTTTTAAGGAAAGTGTTTTGTAATGTTGTGTTTTTATGTCACAAGTTTATAGCTTGATTCTTTTCCACCAGTTTTGTGCCTGAATAATACAATGGAGTCACAGTGATGTTTTCCGGTAAGAGAAATGGAAAATTAAGCCATGAAAATGTATTTATTCTTTATTGTAAATATTTTAAAGGCTGAACTACATGTTTAAGAGCTTTCCTGTGTTGGTACATTTGATAATTGCAGCTGTTCCTAAAGGCTATACGAGGAAAGATGGCTTAAACATAGACAAATCCTATCAGTATTTGTGGCAAAGTATAAATATTTAAATTGTGTATAGTGTTCCTGTGAATGCATCTGTATCCATCTGAAAAATATATATGTCTGCATATCTGTGTCAAACATAAAAGTGTGTATGGATTGCTTTAAAATAGAAATAGGAGATCACAAACACTTCTTTCTGGAGTAAAAAAAAAGCCAGTTGTCTTCTGCAGGCCTTTGGATAACCTTGTCTCAGAAGTTTTCTCAGTAGGCAGAGGTGCTGAAACTGCCCAGCTCTGGCACTTTCTATCCTCTAGCCCTGTTGTGATAGGCCAGGAGCCATTAAAAAAAAGGACATGCACATTCCCTCATACCAAATCCTAGAGTATGTAATATGTGCTGTAAGTTTTATGATATAAACCCACTACCATTCTGGGCTGTTACACAGTCTTTTCATTACTCCAGACAGCATGACTTAAGAAGGAAGGAGGAAAATAACACCTCTTCAAATAATGATGATGTTTTAGTGTCTCAAGGGCATCGCATGATGTCAGAGGATACCAGGGAAAAGTATATCACACAGTAAAATAGTCAGGCAGTTTTAGAAGGCAGCATCCCCAGGAAGGGTGGGTGAAAGCCACAGTACTCCTCCTGGCTGGGGATGACTCTGGCTCAGGTACATTTAACAATTTCTTTTTGAAAGCAAATCAATTCCTATTCACAAAATTTTTCAGTCTGGAGGATACAGGCTGTATTTTAAAAATATAAAGCTGTTGAAAGTGTGGTGACTAACATGAGTTAGGGCATAATTTTAACAGGGGCTTGTTGATGTTAATTCTCTCTACAAAGAAGAGGCAAAGACTATGTTCTGTACAGCCTTTGCTGCTGTTAAACCATTTTTATGGAAATCACTCAAACACAATCAAATTAGGTGGTGACAAAAATCTCAGGTAACTCATGTACTAGATACATGAGTGTATACATATGCTTTAAAGGCAAGAAATATTAAATGAATTTTGCAATCAAATAATTTCTGCTGTTATCCTACCTTTCTTTACTTTTACTCTTTCACAGAGTTTAAAATATTTGTCAGAGTGCTTTAAATTCTGTATTCTCTCTCTTGGGCACATGAAAAATACAGGGGTTTTGCTGTTGTGCCTGCATCATGATTCAGAGGTACCTGCTTGATGATTTGCCTTGAAGAGCAATAAGATTTCAAATCAGAGTTTGTCAGAAAATAAATCAAACCAGTTGTGTGATGTAAATGTAGTGAAACATGACAATAACTTGATATATTCCATTTGGTTTATTCCAGTTCCTAGGCCTCATGCAAATACATGAATTGTGATTTTTCTTAGATGATATTAACTTAACTTATGGGAATTATATTTAACATATCTGCTTATAATCCAGTAGATTTTATTTAGAGGTGTTTTCTCATCCAACATGTCAAGCCTGATTTTTATATGCTTCTAAGTATTCTAATTTAAGAAATTTGATAACTGAATTCAGATAGCCCTCAGAGCCAATAAATATATTATTTTACTTTGCACACTGTTGTAGTTAAAATTTAGAAAATAAATTTTGCAGTTGTTGGTCAGGCAACAAGTCAGGCATTTGCATCACTTTCAGATTAAAGATAACACCACTTCTTAAACTTTCAGCACAGGTAGAACATCTATCCTTGCCTTGTCTCACAAGAAAAAAAAAAATTGCTTCTTTTCTTATATAGTAGCCCTTCTAGGGACTCTGAACCTGATGCTGACAAAAGTTTATCTGAAGTGATCTCTGTTCCACTAAGCACTGATGTTTACAATGATTTGAGTAAGGTTTTTGATAGTCAGCTCTCATTTTACCTTGTTCAAGTTCAGCAGCAGGAAAACAGATATCCTCTCATTACAGTAGCACGATAAAGTCTCATATTGGTTTGATTATTACAAAATAACAGTAAGTTTTATTGTCAATTTGGTCAAAAATACATAGTCCTTTGAATCATGATGCTTAAGATGTTACCAAGATAGCCACACTTAAACTAAAGAGGGTTATAGAATTATTGGGCTACTTTTATAACTGTGATAAAAATATTCCTACAAAATAAAAAAAAAAAAAATAAAAAATTATAAATTCTTTTCCAGATGTTCTGTATTCCCTTGCTGCAGCTGATAATACAATGTTGCTACTGCTTTAAACTGAGTCAGGAATGCTCCTGTCATAGTCCTAAATCCATAGAATTGATGAAAAAGAAGAACAGAACTCCGCATTAAGATGTTGACCTTAAGAAACATGTTCACTTTTTGGTTTAGTCCTTATGTCATTTTACCTATTATGTTATCAAAGTCTATAATATTGTATTCTGCTCCAAGGAAACACTGAAATACGTTATAATGCAAAGCCGTAGGCAGTCTTTAGTTGCTATAGTTAGGGTTTAAGTGAAGGTTTATGGTTAATATTTTCAAAATTGGGGTTGTAAAGTCAGACATTTAAATCTACACTGCAGAACAGAAGTAGGTACTTTGTAGTGTTTTTTATTAAATTGGCACTTGTTCTCTCAAAGCCCTTCTACAGAAAAACGGTGCAAACTTGAACATGTAATTGAAGTGCATGCTTTTATGCTTTTCTCCTGAGCCCTTGAACCTTGTATTTCTTTCTGTACAGGGGACCAGCTTCAATGGAAGCAGTGGGAAGTACTCCGCAGTTAGATCAGTTGATAGCCTTGCAGTAGATGTGGCTGGTGAGATAGGCAATGCTGAAGTGTGGGATCTGGAGCTGGTTCCTCACTCCATGAATGAACGCTTAATCTTCACGCAATTCTTTCGAGTGCCGTTATCTCCGGTGGTTGCTAAGGGTGTGTATGGCTACATCTCTTGTATGAGGTCCATTGGAGAATGTAGGTATCACTTTTTTAGTTTCTGGAAATAGATGCTTAGCTGTTTTGGTTGAACTGTTCCTGGGCATGCATAGAAGGCCATGGGTAACTTGTAGACTCCGACACTGAATGAGGAAGCTTCTGCTTCTCACATGCTTAACTGATGTTTTACATTTTAGTTTGAGATTTTGTTACAGTTCAAATAACTCCTAGTTTATGGAATTTTGTATCTTCCATTCACTATCAGTGTGATTTAATATGAAATATTTTCTGATTCTACCAGACCTAAATTTTAAAAACAGATAAATTAGATTAAAAATAGATTTTGTTTAAAAAGAAACATCAGCTAAAATCCAGCTTATTTCCCCAGGAATACATGGCAGGATAAGTGGAATTTTGGCTTTTTAATATGCAAGATTATTGTATTACTTCCCATGTGACATTGCCATAGATAGCATAGTCAGAATACATAAGCTTTCCCATCTGAATAGATTTCAAGTCTAACTAAAAAACTGTGGTTCCACTAGGCAACCAGAATAAAATGTAAAAAAAAAAAACCCTAACAATTAATGAACTGAGTTCAAGGTTTCTGAATTTGGTTGAAGCAAGTCTGCCATGATCAAAATGCTTGTTATTACATGCCTGAGGTGAAATTGTATCTTAAACTTGTGATTATTTGTTAAGGGTTAAGTTCTCACTCCCACACCTTTATGCTCCTTAGTAGACCCTGGAGTGAAGCCTTGCAATAGGCTAAAAGAAGATTTCCTGGGGCAGCACCCCTTCCAGAAAACAGTTGGAGCCTTAGTACTTGCTAAATCTGTCTCCGAACCTTGACACAGGGGTGAAGATGCAGCATGTAGTTTGACAGAGAAACTGATTGGCATCATGGACCATATGGCAGCTCAAAGAAACAGCTCTATGTTTAACAGAAATCCTCTGTCCCTCCCTGCCCCCTCTGTCCAAAATACATGGGAGCAGCCAGGTTTAAAAGGAAACAGTGCCCTTATGCCCCTCGCTCTCCTTGCAAGGACTGTTGTGCTCCACTGCTCTGTCTCCACAGGGTCTCTGCAGGGAGAAGGACAAGTGAGATGTTATTCTTCCCTAACTACACTGGAAAAAAACATGCCAGCATGGAGGCACGCCCCCCACCCTGTACCAGCCTGTGTCTGGAGCTTTGCATGTTGAATTGGGAGTACATTTCAATACATGATTGTTCTTCATCTTCAAATGCTTGATCTGGGACATGAGGGATCAAAGTTTAACCTTTCTACCTTCACATAAAGGCTAGACAGCCTGTAAGTGATGATGGAAAAAAAGGATGGTAAATCGCAGTAGTGGTCGTATACAGTGCTCCCAGGGTCAGGCTTTCACTCTTGGAGGAAGGCAAGCCTCTTCTTACCAAGCATGTAGAAGTTCTCTGTGCAAAGCCAATGTCATGGGCTAATTTTTTTGTAATATATATTTGGAAATACATTGTTCCTGAATTGAAAATCTCGTTAGCTATCTTTGTATTACACAGGCAATATATTTTTGTTGCCTAAATCTTGGGGAGAATAATTTTTTCTTCCTTGAGGGAAGAAAGGAAAAAAGAGCAATATTTTAAAGACAAGTCACACTAATTTATTTGTCACATTTTATTAATGTTTTCTTCTCCTCATGCAGGCTAATCTGAGCTTGACTGTGAAATGTAGCTTTGAGTTGGCAGGGCTGAATCTTGTTTGAACTACTGAATAACAAAACCAGCCCTTTATACCACAAATAATGCCAGAAAGCTGATTTAGTGTTTCTGCAGTAAACTGGCATTAGGAAATATCTAACTAAGATAGGTTCCTGGATCCATTATTTCTTGACAAAGCCATCAGTGGACTCAGAGGTCACTGAGATTTTGTTCTTCTGTTTGTTGTATTACACCAGCACATTACCTGTATGCTATCACTTTCATAATATTGTAACATAATAGATAAAAAAAAGAAAGTCATTGTAATGCTGTTGTTATTGGTTTTGAAGTTGAGATGAGGCATAGTTTTACTCCCTTCAGGATACAGAGATGAACTTCTAAAGGTTTAGGCAGATGATTCCTGATTTTTAAAAGGCCTGTCCACATTGTATTTCAGAAATTGAGTGTGAAGAGGCTCATTTGAACACAGTTCTACATAAACATGCTTAGGTCCCAAGAGGGGTCTAAGGAATCTGTAGTAGTGTGCTCAAATCTGAAGGCAAGTCCAAACATTTTCTCAGAAAACCTCTATGTGTGTGTGATCATGGGAGAAAACAAATTATCCTGATGCTTAAGGAAACTGCACACAAGGCAACAAACTTTTTTTTTTTTTTTTTTTTTTTTTGCCTGGGAATACAAGATAATCCCCCTTCCATTCAAGAAAGTGTAGCAGATGGTAACCTTAATTTAAGAAAAATTAATACAAGAACAGACTCACATAGATAATTGTAAGATAAGATTTGGATGGTGAAATCAGCCTAGTATTTCTCTCTTTATGAAGTGATAGCAAATATGTGAAATATCATTTACGTACATTAGTAACACTTTCTTTTATAACTTTTTCAGATAACAGACTTGCACATTTTTAGTTACTGTGCAAAACCTTTCTTTTTGTGTTACTGGTAGAAGAAAAACATTGCAGTTTGCATCCTATTTAATTTTCCAGAGGGTTTAATTAACCCATACTACACAGACCTACTGGGATAAAATCAGCCCAGGCGTTCACTTAGCCAAGGAGCAATGCAAAACCTTCTAAGCATGAAGGAAATAAGCTGTTAAGTAGACTGAAAGCTATGTAAAGGGGGAATGTTTTGTACTTGGTGAAATCTGTGTCCATTACATGTTTGTCATGATACAGTTCAAAATCTGTCTGCACTGGGAATGATGCTGAGGATTAGCATTTCATTATGACTCTTCATGGAGTACAAAGAAATGTCAGAGGAAGGAAATTTGATGTGGAATTTATCTAGGCAAGCATTAACTCTCTCATTGTGGGATTCAACCGATGATGCCTATGCACATCCATGGCACAGATCCCAGTAATGGCATATAGCAAGAGAACTGGAGACTCTCTCACTGAAGACCAAGGAAATGTCTTCAGTTATGATTATGTCTGTGCTGTGATGTCAGCTTGGATTTGAATCCAAACTTGAGTTCAAACTTCTTCATTGTTCACATGTTGATTTGTACTTTGGTCTGATGTCGAACAAACCGTCTGGTTCCCAGGCAGGGAAACTCAGATCTGAGGCAAGGGGAGGAGCTGGGTTTGTTTGAGTTTCATTCTTCCAAACAGAATGGATGTGACTCCAGGTCTTATTTTCAGATCCTGAGACTGGTTTTCCAGACTCTTAGTTTTACTGAGCTTAACAAGCTTTAGATAAGATCCTGAATACAGTCCTTAAGTTCATTTCATGTGATACATGACACTGTGACCCTTCCTTTGCTGAGTTACTTTTGTCTATACATTTGTCCTATAATCTTTCTGGGGACCAAGATTAGGCTAACTAGCCTATAGTTACCTGGATCCTCCTCCTTGCTGTTTTTTTTAGGAAGTGTGTGGGTTTTGCCTTTTTTAGTCATCAGGAACATTTCTCAATAACCATGGCCTTTTGAACATGGAGAACAGTCTTTTAATGATATTGACTAGCTCCCTCAGTACACTCAGATGCTCGCCATGTCATCACACTGACCTGTCTATGTCCAACTTGTTTCATCACTTCTAACTCAGTCTCCCTCTACTGTGGGTAGTGGTTTCACTCCCACAGACTACTGCCAGGTTCAGTAGTCTGGTAAGCCTGAGAGCAGACCTGGTCAGTAAAACTGAGACAAAAGCGGTTCTAAGTCTTTTCTGCATCATTTATCACTAGATCTCTTGCCCATTGAAAAGTGAGATTACATTTTTATCTGTCTGCCTTCTGCTGCCTGTGTACTTACAGAAGTGCTGCTTGTTGCCTTTTGCACTCTTTTCTAGTTTCAACTCAAGGTTAAATTTCTGGCTTTCATTTCAAACCTGTATGCTTGAGCAACGTCTCTGTATTTCCCCCAGGTAGCTGCTCCCCACTTCCAACTTCTGTGTACTTCATTTTTTGCATTTGAGCTCAGTCATGTGTTCCCTGTTCATCTATGCTGGCCATCTCACATGATTACTAGACTGTCTGCACATTGGAAAGGACTTTTGTCCTTGAAGCTCAACTAGCTCTCCTGGGCTATATAGAGCAGCATTCCATGTGCCCCCACCAATCAGATTCCTGAAGAAACTAAAATATGGCATTTTTGAAGTCTGGATCTGTAGTTCTGCTGTTCAGAAGGCTTCATGAGGCTTTAGAAGTTTGTTTCTGATGCTGTGTGCAGACACTTGAGATGAGTTCCTAGTCATGCAGCTTCCTTAGCGGTGATGAGAATGCCTCCATCATCATGGATTCCTCTGGGTGGCTTTTCATTTCCCCTCAGGCCTCCACTTCTCCTCAGGTATTTTCAGTATTCCCCATTAGCCTTGTTTAAAGCCCTCTTCACTGAATTAGCAAACCGTTTTGTAAAGATGTCCTTCCCTCACTTTTTCAGGTGGCATCTGTCTCTCTTAGGTAGTCCTCATTCCTTAAAGAGGGTACTATGGTCAGGAACAACAAAGCCAAATCCCAATGGTATTTTAGATAAGAGGTCATTCATTTGCTCTAGCTGCTTTGTTTTCCTGGTACTTTTAACAGACTGAGTGTACACAAGGTAGGTTCTAATACTTAGGAAGCAAGTAGCAGTACTGGTTAGTCATAAAGATGCTATGGACATCAGTGAAAATGTTGTAACTCATTTCACTATGACCATGATTTCTCCCTGAAATGCTCAATTGTTGAATTTTGTTAATATTTCCTAGCTACCACTGCTAAAAAAAGTAATTCATGTGCCATTCTAAGAGGAAATACAGTTATGCTGAAGCAACACCTTCTTCTGCCTCTGCAGATTATTTCTCCCTGCCCCCCTGACAGTGAATATTTATATGTTTTGATTTATTAACTCATCACAAACAGTGCAAACCACATTTCTGAAGCCTATGTGTTTGGAATCTCAACTGAATTTTTTTTTTTTTTTTTCCTGAGGTAAGTGGCTTACTGATTTTCTAACTTGTAAAGAGGTAAACAATAGAAACACTACCTGATACAATCTGTTTTAGAATCACATCATTTAATAAATGCATTGCAGGCAATGTATATACTGCATTTAGGAAGCATGATGGGCATATCTGAAATAATGTAACTAGCTAGGGTAGCAATAGAGTGGAGATGGGGCAACACCAACATCCAAGCAGGTCATAAAGCTGTGCCTTGGACTGTAGGTATTCATTAGCTATGAAACCTATGTTGACATCCATTCCACTGCATCTTCATTGTTCTGTACTGCTTTCCAAACCTGCTCTAATCAAACTAATTCAGGTTAACAAATGAACTATTTTTGTTTCTCCCAAATGGGTTCTCAAGGTAACCGTACTTTGATATTACAAGAAGAGAAAGAAAGACTTTGTGCATTTATGAAATTGGAGGTTAGGGTTCTGAATTCAGGGTAGGCTGGCAGTCTCTGTCTTGCAGAAGCAAGATATCAGCTTGGTCTCTGTGAAAGAAAGTTTCTCTGTGTAAGAAAATTCAACTGAAACTGTGAATTAGCAAACCCCATCTCTTGCTAGGGGAAATGAGTATCAAGAAATGTTGTCTCTTAAGGAGTTTAAAATTTGGTGAATGCTAAGGGAATATAGCTCCTGACTGAAAGTGTGTGGTCCTACAAAAGTCAGCAGCTCCCAAGCCGTGCTGTTACCTCCTGTCTTCTCTGTAGTGCCTAGTGACAGCATAAGAGGCAAGTTGAAACACAGAAAATTCTATGTGAACATCAGAAAGCACGTTTTTACTGTGAGGGTGGTTCCTGTCTTTGGTGGTATTTGAAGCCCAACTGTACATGGCCTTGAGCAACCTGTTGTAGCCAACTCTGTTTTGAGCAGGTGGGTTGTACTAGACAAAGTCCAGAGGTCCATCCCAACTTCATTATTCTGTGATAGTCACTAGTATCAGCTGATAACTTTTATTTCTACAAGATGGTGAATCTTCCTGAGTTCTTGCAAGCATTCCAGCCATTTGACCTAAGAAGTGTTGTTATGATAATTTTGGAAAGCATAGATAACTAAAATGTAGTGACACATCCCACTCCACTTAGAGCACTGACTGTAAAGAAGATCTGTCCTGCCTTTCCCTAAATACATTGATAAAACCACCAGTCAGAATTTAAATACACTTATTAGTTAGTTGCAGTTGGGTTTGGGTTTGGGTTTGTTTGTTTGTTTGTTTGTTTGTTTGTTTTATCCAAGCCCTGGATTATGGTCAAAAGTAGAAATAATTGCTAAGGTGAATCTAACTTAGAGTGAGTCATCAATGATTTTATGATGGTGTTGTCATTCTTGGTGTTTTAGAGATGAGAATCAATGTCAGTGTGCAAAATATCTCTCTTCTTAAGACAAGAGTCAGTTTTTAAAGTAAGCATTTATTTTGTGACATTTCCATCATGAAAATCCTACAGACCATTTAAAAAAATGTCAGTATTATTCTTACATTTTTCTTGACCCAGATTTTCATAAACTCCCACTTTATCTGATGACTTCCGTTACTCTTTTCCAGCATTTCTGAGTAAAGTATTCCTATGCAGGAGGAAAGAATAACCTTCCCTTGAAGTATTCCCGCACTTCCTTTTTTACGTCAGCCATGTTTGCATTTTAAACACACACTTCATGAAAGGTAATGGTTGAAAAAATTTATCCTATTTTTATATTCTTGCTCTTTTCAGGTTTTTTTGTATTGAGTACAATACCAATATTGTTCTCCTGCCTGAAGTCAGTTCTTTTGGAGTCTTTGCATTACACAAGACTAGCAACTTTGTTGTGTCCATTTGTACTTACCTTCAGCCATCTTAGAACATCAGCTTTATCTTCTTCTTCTTCATCATCATCATCATTATCATTATATTTCAATTCAGTGTGTAGTTGTGAATTATTATTATCATTCTTCACCTCCTCCTTCCAGTTTTCTATGTAAGGTACTGTAGAAATAAAGATAATACTGCTATAAATAAATAAATTGAATAGACAAGACAAACAGTATGTCAGAGAAAGGGCTACAATATACAACAGAGCAAGCATATTGATATTTTGTTAGAATTGTTTGTTAGAATGTGGTAGCACCGTCATTTTCCCTCTCAGTCCTTATTGAGTGTGTGTGGAGGTGGTTGCTCAGTTTCTATTGCCTATAACAAAATGAAAAAGCCAATGTTAATTATTCTGGTGGGGGGAATTAGTGTGTGATGGTGGTGCTTTTGAGAGGGAATAAAGGAGAATAAGTAAGGAGATAAACATGGTAACATCTGTAAAATGGCTGAAGTCAAGATTATGAAAAGGGCCACAGAAGAGAGCTGAAGGTCAGTGACAAGAGGAGGGAAAAAAATAGTCAGAACTGTACTGCAGAAAGCATTATGACACCATCAATTTCTGATATTCTTGGTTGAAGTCACTTTTTTTTTTTTTTTTTTGTTCCTGTAAGCCTGAGTTTTTTTGACATTGATCCAGTACAAATAAAGCCAACAATGAGCCTGTTGAATCCTCAGTCTGGTTTTTTTTTTCTGTTCTTTTTCAGTGTTTTTCATATCCTTTTCTACCATTGTTGAAATGTGTTTCCTTCTAGTTTGCCAGTGCAGTTAGGTTATCACTGTTCATTGTCTTCTGACTAGTGGGAAAGTAAAGCTTGGCAAGTTAACACGGGAGTTTTCTTAAAACACTTGGAGTCATTAGGTCATCTCACCAAAAACCACTGGCTGTGTTACAACGTTGAATAACTGTGTAGTCTTATATAAACAGGAGCAAATGCTTACAAAACTGTCAGCAATTCATTTAGGCAATGAATTAGAAGTGCCTCATATCCTTTAGATTGCCTTTCCAATACTATTTAAAAACCAAAGAATACCCACAGAAATTTCACTCGGTTGCCTTTACAATGAAAGTTGTCAGTTATGGCAAGAGTTATAGAGGCTAGTGATGTGATACTGGAACAGGGTGTCCTAGGAAGGTGATCCCTTTAAGTTTACAATCCTCTGAAGAACTGATATTTGTTATTTGTTAGATATACATCTGGAAGACTTTATTTTACATTGTTAGATTACTGGCTTCTGAAACAAGTCACAAAGTACACCAGGTCAGTTCAAGCTCATAATACGTACCTAGAAAAAAAATTAAAAATTAAAAGTTCTCCAAGAAATTAGCAGCCAACTTTAAATATTTATTTTGGTCAGCATTCTGTTTAACAAAATTGTGAGAAGTTCTTTATATAACTTATTAATTACTACACTGAAGTAATCGTTGTGGAAAGAACCCAAAGCTATCATTACAAGATGTTTCCTTGTCATACAGTTCCTCAAGAACTAAACTAACTGAAGTCAAACACATGGTATTATGAAATCAGTATTTACTCAAGGGGAGAAGACAACCAAGGTGCATTAGATGCTTAAATTGCACAGACTGAAGAAGGTCCCTTTAAGAACCTTAAATTCTCTGGGAAAATCAAGGCCCAAAGCAGAGCACATGCCTGCAGAAGGGGAATCTTGTGTGCACAACATTTGTTTAAACTTAAGTGGATGAAATCTGGTGGTCTTCAGAGTGCTCCACCCCCCACCCCCACCCCCTTATATAGGGAATGTAGTAGTTTAGTGCTTTTTCCCTGTGTGCCTGATACTAAAGTTTAAATTAGTTGCCTATCAGCACCCTTATTTAAAAGAATAGTTGCTTGTAGTTCCCATACTATAACTTAAAGTAATTATTGGTAAAAATGTCTTTTAAATGATGAGTCTTCTTTTTTTGTGCTGCAGGATTTATGTTGCTATGTAAGCTAAGCCATCTCTTCAGGTGAAATAGTTAAGCCAATAAAATGATGTGAGAGTCCTAGAATAAGTGAAATTGGAAACAACCTCTGGAGTTATTCTGGTTCAACTCCCATCTCAAAGCAGGACTAATTTTGAAATTACACTAGGTTTCTCAGAGCCTTGTCCAGTCAAATTTTAAATGTCTCTGAAGACAGGAGTTCTTAGAATCCCTGGATAACCTGTTTCAATGTCTGACCACCCTTATCGTGAAAACTTCTGCTTTATATTCAGTTGAGATTTCTTTGGCTGCAACTCAAGGCTGTTTGCCTCTTGTCCTTTTGCTGTGCACCTCTGTGAGGTGTCTGACTCTTCTCAGTAACTACTTATTAGGCAGCTGAAGACAGTCACAGTTGATTCATGTGTCGTCTAAGAATCTGACTCAGTATTCTTGCTACCATATATGGAAGACTTAAAAATATCTATACTTAACAATCAAGCAAGAGCACACTTGGTCACGCCTGAGGTAACAAGACTAGAAAACTTTATTTACAGCTCTCATGGACCAAAAGAAAAACTTTTATTGCTATTATGATTTTATGTTGTAAAGACATAAATGGTTTTTTGTTTAGTTCAGAATTGTTACATATTCTGCCTTTTCTTTCTATTCCCTAATTCTCATCTTCTTTCCCTGACTAGCTTTCTGAGACTTGAGGAATATGGGCAAGTAAGTGCTAAAGTGAAATTTGAGTCAGAAGCAGAAACAGCTATACTAACAGAAACAAACGTGAAATTTTTGAAACATTTACCAAATTGCAGGAAAATATAGTAAAACCACAACTGATGCCTCTAAATTATAGTGTTTAGAATTGGATGAAATACAACCTTCTTCATTTTTTTAATTATCTACTTACTGACCTATGGATGACATAACTATTTATTTCCTTTGGAATTGGGCATGGACAATGGAAGTGAACAAGGCAGTGATGTAAAGACAATCTATGTACTCTGAGAACAATGTCAGAAATGCCTACAATTGCAAGAAGTGTCAGTTCAGCTTAGTTGAATGCATTTTCCCATAATTCTGAATTAATAAAGGGTGCAACCTTAATAAAGATTGTGAGCCACAGCAACCAATTAGAATTCAGCACAAAACCGCTGCTAAATTGTCAGTATAGTACTGCACTGTGCTATACTGAATAAAACACTATGGTTCTGCAAATGAGGCATTTTTCAGCTCATATTTATTGTTTACGAACAGTGTTTTCTGACAGACTTGGAAAAGCCTCCAAGATTTTTATAATGTCCTGGTTGTATATTCCCTCCTGTAATGGATAAACTGTCAAGGATATAAGCATCAGTAAAGGCATGTTGCTAAATGAGTATCAGTAGACATGGTCCTCTGCATATTACCACTGTATTTTGTGAATATAATTCATCCTTATAGTAAAATATTATCTTACAGCAAGCAATAGTGGGGCTGGAACAGCACACACTAATCAGACTGCGGTGATTGCTCATACCAGCCTGAGCCTGCTTGTTCCACAGCAGAGACAACAAATCTTGTATCATTTCTTTGGCAATTCTGGTTTATGACTGCAATTATATGTACTAGGAACTAACGATATTAATATAAATAAAAGCGATAAGTTTAAACAAATCCATGCAATGTGAAGTTTAATTACTCAGCTGAATAAAAAAAAAAAAAAAAAAGTTAAGTTAATAGTACTGTGAGCTAAGAACAATATAGTTGCTCTTGGTATTTTTCCTGCCGCTTGTTTTCCTAAGGACCATCAATTAGCAAAACTTTTAAGTAATGTTACACACATAGCAACTTGTTACATGCAATTTATTTTCTCTGAAGATTTGTGGACTTACCTGTGTGAATTCAAGGTAATTATCATAACTTCAAGCTCCTCCACTGTTCAGAGTTCTCTACTAATGATTTTGCAAACTATAGCTTAATTAGTGATATTTCAGTATTATGAGTGTTTAATTTTAAATTAGCCATAATGTGAGTCACACTCATGTTATCATGTGGTGGGCTAACCTTAGCTGGCTGCCAGACAGCCATATACTCCTCTCTCACTCCCCCTCCTCAGCTTGACAGGGGAGAAAATAAGATGAAAAAATCAGTGGATCAAGATAAGAACAGGGAGGTCACTTACCAGTTACTGTCAAAGGTAAAACAGACTTGTCTTGGGTAAGATTACTTGAATTTATTGCCAATTAAAAAAAAAAGAGAAGGATAGAAACAAAGACAAAACTGAAAAAGCCTCCCACTCCATTTCTTCCCAAGCATAGCTTCATGTTTTCATTCCTGACTCCTCTGCCTTCTCCCCTCCCGTGGGCAACACAGAGGGATGGGGAATGGGGGTTGCGGACAGTTCATAATACTTCATCTGTGCCGCTTCTTCCTCCTCACACTCTTCCCCTGCTCCAGTGTGGGGTTGCCTTCCCATGGGCTGCAGTTCTTCATGAACTGCTCCAGCATGGGTCCTTTCCATGGAGTGCAGTCCTTCAGGAACAGACCATTCCAATGGGTCCTTTCCATGGGGTGCAACTTCCTGCAGGGCATGTCTGCCTGTTCCACCATGGGGTCCCTCCACGAGCTGCAGGGAGACAACAGGCATCACCATGGTCTTCCCTCCATGGGCTGCAGGGGAATCTCTGCTCCAGTGCCTGGAGCACCTGCTCCCCCTCCTTATTCTCTGACCATGGTGTTAACAGGGTTCTTTCTCTCACATTTTCTTTGACTTCTCTCTTCCCCCCAGCTGCTGCACAGAGGTTTTTACCCTTTCTTAAACAAGTTTTTACAAAAGTGCCACCAGTGTCGCTGATTGACTCTACTTTGGCCAGCAGTGGGTCCATCTTGGAGCCAGCTGGAACTGTCTGTCCAATGCAGGGGCATCCCCTGGCTTCTTCTTACCCCCTCATCAAAATCCTGTCACATAAACCCAATACATATCCTTAAGAGTATTTTTGAAGGGTTTGAAGAGTTGAAATATTAGGAGGTTACAACAACATGCAATGATTAGAACAGTAGGTTACAACGATGTGCAATGTGACCACATGAATCCAATGTCAAATATGTGGAGTAATAGTAAGCATGAGAACTTGCATAAAACACAGAGCAGATGAATTATTTTTTTTTCTTTAGTGATATACAGTGAGGATAAAATGGAGGAAAGTCATTGACACTGACATGCCTATGGAGCACACTGATGCTTGAGTTAATCTTCACTGAGCTGAAAAATCCATGTAGAAAAGCAAAGGGCCATATGGTTGCACCAGCTGGTGTCCACAAATGTCTTATCTGCATTTACATGGCACCATGTTGAAACAACCAAGATTTGCCAGCTCTCCTGGCTTGTTCTGAGCCAGTTTGGTAACAGCATCACAGGATGGCTAACAGGGCGAACACATCCAGGAGTGACTGAGAGTTGATGGTGCAGCTGGGCAAGTGTGATGCATTTCATCCAGGTATACCCTGCCTTTTGGAGGGAAAAGCACACTGTTCATAGAATTATAGAATCATAGAATCATTTAGGTTGGAAAAGGCCTTTAAGATCGAGTCCAACCATAAACCTAGCACTTCCAAGTCCACCACTAATCATTTCCCTAAGCATCACATCTACATGTCTTCTAAATACCTCCAGGGATGGTGACTTAACTACTTCCCTGGGCAGACTGTGCCAATGCTTGACAACCCTTTCAGTGAAGAATTTTTTCCTAATATCCAATCTAAACCTCCCCTGGTGCAACCTGAGGCCATTTCCTCTCATCCTATCACTTGTAACTTGGGATACTACCTTTTGAAGCTGCGGTGTGCTGGACTTATCTGACAGGGCGACTTTAAGTTGTGCTGCCTGCTTCCAAAAACTAGTTGAATTGTGCAGTATATCCAGATACATTTTGGAATTACAAGATTTTATTGAATTAGGTGAGAAAAAGTCAGCACTGTGCCCTTGATTATTTCATTTGTTGAATATCAAATTCATTCAATTTTATGATCTTTCCATAGCTTCAGTTCTCAGAGTGAGTTTTCACATTCAGTAATATACTAGCCTACATTATATTGCTCATGTTTCTTTGATGAATTTTTTTCAGAGCAACAGCATGCTCTGTCAGATATGTACACAGTGTGTGTACTATCTTTCTTGTTTGCATCAGGATTTCAGATTTATCTCCATGTACCTCAAACTATCATTTTAATGTGAGCACCCTGGAGCACAGCTCTGTGACAAGAGGTAAATTTAAAAGCAAATTCTATAACTAAATTCTGTAACCACAGACTGACAAAATCTCCCTACAGAGCTCTGTGTAGAATATATCAGAGATTTTATCTTTTTTTTTTTTTTGTAAGGTTATGTCTGGTGAAACATTCCTCAGGCCTTTGACTGCACTTCCCACAGCATTAAAAACAGTGCTACTTCTGCCTTTCAGTGCAGATGCTCTTGGGAATATACAAGGCAAAGACCTCAAAAAGATCATCTGCAGGAACATGTAACTGTTTTCTGGACATTGGAGGTTCAGAAGGAAGATGTCAAAAATATACAAATTAGTCGCACACACATCTTTTCATTTATTCATCATGATAGGGAATATTTCTACTTCCTTTAATAATCATCTTTGGGGAGGATGAAAACCTGCTTTAATGCAGCAGATGGGAGAACATCAGGGATGGTTTTAGGATACCTACTGCCTTTGTAAACATTATTATTTGATCTAATTTAAGTCACATCACATTCACAGAAAGTCCAAACCCAGCCTTTTCTTCCCTTTTCTTTACATTAAATTATACTGTTTACAGATAAAACTATATGCTTCACAGGTTGTGAAAAGATTGATAGAAAAAAACCACTGCATTCTTTGTCAGCTGCCTGCCTATCTTTAAATGTAGCTCAGGAAACATGAGTTATAGTCCATAAAAATAGTTGTAGCTTCTTGTAGAAAAAGGCTGGTAGGAAGAATGTGCCACCATTCACTCTGGAAAACAAATAATCATGGAAGAGATAGTGTTTCCCTTTCCTCCTGGACAGACAAGTGATGCAGTTTCATTTAACTTAATCTCCATGCACTGAAAACATTTAAAAAAACCCTCCAACAGTATACAAAACATTTTGTTTAATTTAGCATTTAAAGACTCATTCACTTTCACCCATGATTAGATCATACATCAGCTGGTATTATCACACCTTTGAAGAAAAGAGTGAGGAAGACGTGGGGCTCTTTGTAGGAAAATCAGCAATATTTTGTACTATTAAACCCATTCAAGAGATAAATTTCTTTCCAAGCACTCCATTGAAAATATCTAAATTTCAAAATTTCAAATTTTAGAATTTTTAGCCAAAGCACCATACAGCTTGCTGTTGTTCCTCCTGCAAGCATGAATGAGCTGAGTGGAGTTAACAGAGGCAGCCAACAGATGAAGCAATTTGTGCAGCAGTTCATGCAGAAGGGTACAAAGATGGGGCCAGCAACCCTTCTCAGAGCAGCGTACACATCCTCCGCTATGGTGGTGACATGCCATAAGACACGATCCCCAGCAGCCACTAGAGCAAATATTTCTGCTGTGTTGGAGACCTTGACCCAGTTGGAGGTTCAGAATTACCCAGTAGATGGACTGCCCTCAGAGCTGATGTGGAGCAGGGGGTGATGACCAATGAAGCCTCCAAGCTAGCTGGCCCTGAGCCACACAGCGGAACCGAGAGCAAACACTGAGTGACAGCAGTGGGAGGCTCCCTGGGGAGAACAACGGAGGTCCCCAACTTCTGACCAGAGCTGTCACTGGGGAGGTATACTGCTGCCCATAGCCCACTTTCAGGAAGTTGTAGAGATGCTGCCAAGGTTTATCTGGCACTCAGGCAGTTATACTCTGGTGCTCTTTCATGTGGGCACCAATGGTAGTACCTGGGGAGACCTGGGTAGTGTTGAGCATGACTACATAGCTCTGGACAAGGTGATCAAGCACGTAAGGGACTAGGTAGCCTTCTTCTTGATCCTTTTAGTGAAGGGAAAGGGACCCTTTCTGAGGACTGATGACTGCTTGGAGGAGACCGAGATACCAAGTTCTGCCCCTGGGAAAGAATAACCCTATGTCCCAGTATAGGGCTGACCAGATGGGAAATAGCTTTTCCAAGAAGAAACTTGATGGCTTGGTGGACAACAAGCTGACCATGAGACAGCAATGCACCCTTGCAGCAAAGGTCACTGGCATCCTGGGAATGCATTGGGAAGAGTATTGCCAGCAGGTCAAGGGACATGATCCTTCCTCTCCTATTCAGCACTGTTAAGGCCACAACTGGAGTGCTGTGTCCAGATCTGGGCTCCCCATTATAAAAAAGATAAGGAGTTATTGGAGCAAGTCCAGTGAAAGGCAACAAAGATTATTAAAGAACTGGAGCATCTGTCATATTGGGAGAGTCAGAGAGAGCTTGCAGCTGGTGAAGAACAGGCTCAGGGTGATCTTATTGATGTGCATAAACACCTGACGGAAGGAAATTAAAAAAGAAAAAGATGGACTCTTCTCCCAAAGGACATGAGGCAATGGAGACAACTTAAATGTGGGAAATTCCATCTAAACATAAGAAAAAACTTTTTTACTGTTAAAATTGGTTAAAATGATGAATTTGTTAGAAATGGGTGAATAACACAAAATTCACTGGAGTCAGATTCTAGGACATAACAGACCTATCAATAGACAATTTAATAAAAAAGGCCTTAAAACCAGAAAAATTCCCTCTTTCAGCAACTAAACTTTGGCTCATTTCTCCTCCTAGTGACACCAGTGTAAATCTGGAGGGAGCATATCGAAGCCAATGACATTATTTCATGTAGATACTTGAGTAAGGGAGGATGCAATGCTGCCAGTGCTGACAGTGTTTGATTCTGACTGTTGCTTTCTTGGTTGCAGAGTGCACAGTGGGGATTTGAAGAGCCTTCTGCCCCCAGGTTATATGACTTCTCTAAGCAGAACTTTTATCGTTTCATCCTTTTACTCTATGCCGCTTTGTGAAATGAATGAACTGAGGAAGTCAGGAGTGTAAACAGCAACTCAGAAAGGAGTATAAACATTAATGTAATCCTTAGCATATGAAGGCAATTCAGGAATGCAGAATTTCTTGTTTTTGCATTCTCACACTGTTCTTGTTCACACTGGCCATATCTGCAGACATTCCAGTGGGAAACTATCTTAGTATAAGGGCTACAGGATCTAGCTGATCATATCTTATGAAATTTCCTTCACATTTCGATTATTAGGACTTCATGCAGTCCACTAAAAATTTTTGGAATATTTGTTAGTACTGCTAGATGAGATCACCAGTGGCACTTCCAACTTATTCAGCCCTGGCTGATTTTAATAACTCTAAATAAAAAACAGGTATTTATGGTCTGTTTTTCCTACCTATGCATATTGGACTGTCTACTCTGGCATCATTCACAGCCAAGTATAAAAGACAATGCTGTATTAAGCTGTAAGAAACCTTCCAGGAAAATAACAGATGTTGAGTCATTGACTCATCATTTAGTCACTCTATATGTGTCCCTTATGGAAAATTGCAATTCTTTGGCTTGATTTCTCATCGTACTACCCTCATGTTCCTAGATGAGCTGCAGTGTTTCTTCCTGGGAGATTGTTCCGCTGGACATTTACACAGATTTACATTCACAATGTAGGATGAACTATACAGTAGCAGCGGAGCAAATTCATTCCATCAATGTTCAAAGAAGACAATAAATTTCTGATGGTAAAAGCTATAGGATCTGTGATTATTGCAGGCTGACTGTTAATACAGTCCCTTGGTTCCTTGAAGGCTTCCAAAACTCCAACGCCAACAGAATCCAACCATAAGTCAAATAATTACTCACTTTGCTCACATACATGTATGTAATCAGCTTTAACTGACTTCTCTTCTGTTGTCCTCAGTGAAGATTCATTTAGACTGTCAACCAAACAACATAAAGTCCTTTCTAAGACTGGGAGAAGGGCAAGTCAGAGAAATAAATAATCCTTGGGGGAGAAATTGAATGTGAGTAGAAAAGGTTAAAATGAAAAAATTAGAGCCATTGACGAATATGGCAGGGTAACAGTGAGTACAACAGAGGGAAGTATCCATCCTTTCATCAGTCGTAACTGGAAATATTAACAAAAACTGGAAGTTGTAGAACAGCATTAGAATATTTGACTGAAGATGTTCCTCGGCAAAGCAGAGATGTCTTAGGGATTCTTTTCAGCTGAGGATGTTGATGAAATATCTGATATCATATTCCCTATTATTCATCACATTTCCCATTGTATTACAAACACCTAGATACTGAAAGTTACCCACACACACATATGTATCTATATCTATATTTTTATAGATATTGACACACAGACACACACACACACTAGCAGTAACTTTCAAACAAGCAAATGAGAATTTATTACTGAATTTAATGGCAATTAGATGTCTAACTTCCTTAAGCTCCTTTGAATAAACTCCCATCTAGCATTATCATGTTGGCAAAATACAGAATAATTGTGATGTCCCTTGGTATAAATCTGTTTATTATTGTTTTATAATTATTTTGTTTTTCTTCCACAGAAAAATATAAATATATTTAAGCAATAAAAAAAAGTTTTCAGCAATTCACTGGTCCATGTAACTAGTTTTTCTATAAGAAATGCATAAAACAAAATTTAGTTTCTAAAGGCAGCAGTCAGTACATTTCCCCATATTCTGTTAAATGCCATTACTTTAAATAAAAAATCATCTATTACTTCTGAAAGATAAAACATAATGCATACAACTCAATTTAAAATACAGTTATTGTTACATTGACACAGGACTGTGTACCTGAGATGGGGATATGCTCTTTTACTATTTATGACCAATTTTACCACATTTTTGCAGATGGTGTTTCTAATTTGTCATAACTTATGAGCAGCCTGACAAGACAGCACGTGCCAGGGACTAGGGGATAGGCTTAATCATAAATCTCACAAACATCTAGTCAATTATCCTTTTTCAGCTGGATTCTCTGTGTAGTTCATTGACAGGAGATTAATAGAATTTGCAGTTTACGCAGTAATTTTCTCTTCCAGGCATGTTCTGCAGCTGCTATTAGAAGGACTCTTGAAGTCAAGTTGTGAAGGCTGTGTTATGTGAAAGAACTTTTACAACTAAACGTCTTAAAGACTATTTTTGTCAGCCTGCATTGTGAACTGCTGCCTCACAGAGTAGATAGTTACCAATGACAGCAGTAAGTGAATGGAGTAAAATGCATCACGTGAATGAGTGTTTAGCAGTTATTAGAAATATGATCAGTTTGCTACTACTGAAGAATCCAAACAAGTATTTGACACACCATTTAATGAGAAAGAAGACTCTTTTTATATAATAATACTGTATTGTACATACATTCTGGATTATTATTTTTTTTTTTAAATCAAAGGCTGCAGGTCTTTCAGTATTTTCTTGAATATACTGAACGTGTATTAAATATTGGCTGTGCAATTCTAGATGGGATTCCCTAGTTTTATATGCATATGTATAAAACTTAGATATCTGAAGTGAGATGGTCACCTAAGGATCCCTCTATTCTCAAATGGCAAGGTACAGATATTTCCAAACAAAGATTCATTTAACTTGAAACCTTGCCCTCCTTAGGAAGAGTTAAAATCATGCTCTGGAGGAGATTTCTAGCCATTAACTGAAAGGAAGGGTAGGACGAAAAGTTCTGACTTTCAAACATCTACAGTAAAAGCAGATGAATCCCACACATTTTTTCCAAAACTGGATGTTTTAAAAGACCAATTCTTACCAGTATTGTGTGTGATTCAGCAATAGTAGTAATTTATTCTGGAATTCTGTAACTTCTGGACAAATGAAAAAGCTTAAGTATAAGAAGCTTTTAAAAATTTTGTTTGTTTGTTTGTTTTAAACTTTTTTTAAAACATGTTTATTTACCAAAGAAATTAATATTGAGGGCTTGGAAAGAGACAGTGAATGGACACAAGAACATTTATTTGTTATCTTCAAATATAAAACCAGAATTTTAAATGAAAACAAAAACAGCAATTTTTAAAATGCATGAAAAGGAAAGATATTTTCATAAAATGCATTAACAGCCTTTGTAATTCCTTGCTGTAAGACATAAGGAGATCAAAACCTTGAAATATTAATAGTAAACTCTTCTACCCAACTAAAATGGGATCAGGCAGGCATTGTTGCTAAATAGATTTCAACTGAGAAAGGATGACTGATGTATTTTCTCCAGCTTATTCAAGACAAATAATTAAAATGTTGGGGTCCTCCCAGGCTACAGGTTCTACTCACATGAGTATTGTTTCAAAAGTAGGTGTTTTGTACCTTTAAATCCTAAGGCTATTTGGTCAAAATTCAAGTTAGTGACATTTCTACATCTATTTTTGCAGCTATGACTACAGATGCATTTGTGCATACAGATCTCAGAGTCTTCATATTCTATCCTTTTCCATAGGGAAGGAACATTTTGAGTAACAGGAGCTGAAATTTATTCACAGTAATTTGTCTTTTGCAGTAGGAAATTCTTTGAAAGAAAGGAGGAATTTTAGGGCTTCTCGGACAGAAGTACATTTCTTTTATTTGCCCTTATATCAATGTTTTTCTCCTTTTTCCTTCTTCCTTTTGGTTTTTTGTTTTCTTTTTCATCTCTTACTCAGTGTCAGAAAAAGCACCCGGACAATTCAGCAAGGCATAGCACAGCTGAATACCTGCAGGGGCAAGAAGGAGTGGAAGCACTGATGAGGACGTTTAGGGAGCATCTTTGAAACTGTTCGAGTTACAAAACCTGAATATTAAATCACTACTCTGAGAAGCTGGAACTGATTTATCTTCAAAGCGAAAATTTTCATTATCTATTTCCTAGCTCCATAACTGTCAAGGTTACCTGTATCACATCAAGACAACATTCTTAAGCTAAAAATACTTCCCTTACTGTATAAGGTGTTTCAAACATTTCTGATGTCTGTGGAATTAGACTTTACATCCATAGTCAGCTGTGATTATGCTTATGGACCTAAAGCCTCACAGCTTTGTATCTATTTTGCAAGCAATATTTTAAAGAAGGTTGTGTTAACAGTGTCTTGAGGGCTGATAAGCAGCTGTGTCTTACATTGCAGTCAATGAAGAGAGTTTTGTGTTCTTACTCAATTTTGCTTGGTTCTTATTCAAGCAAAATTATTGAGGAAGCAAACTGAAATCCATATTTATTTTCCAGAAAAGCTTTCTTCTATATTTTATTGAAGCTAGCAAAAAAAAAGAAAATACACAGCAATTCAAACTAGAACTGGGCAAAATTTGTGACAAAATATGTCTGAAATATCTCATTAAAATTTTTATGAAAATAACATAAGTCTGGATTAATTGCCAAAACCAGCACAGTTAATAAATTCATTAAACTGTTTCAAAACAGAAAATATCTTTTTATCATATCCCAGATGAATGTTTTCATTTTTAGCTGAACTATATCACTGTTTATTTAGTTTTAATTTTGAAATATTTGGTTTCAGTTAAATTTGTGGGTTTTTAAATGTGCATTTTGATGTTTTTCAAAAAGATATATTTTTATTTGAACCTTTAATAAGCTACTTACAAAAATAATAATTAAAAAGATTTATGATTAAAGTAAATTTTTTTTGTTCTCCAGTGCATTCTAATATAAATAAATTACCTTCACTATGAACCCTAACTTCGTTTCCTCTAGAATTTAGGAACTACAGGTAAATCCAAAAACCTACTTAGTTACACAGCATCCTAAAGACCATCAGTTTTCTGAGAACAACCTCATTAAAAAAATGAGTGCTTTCCTACTGCTAGCTACAGATTGTGCATAAATCAGAAGAGAGGGAAAAATGGGTGAGGTGAGCACAACAGTTTCTCAAGCTTCCAAAACAAAGGGGAGTTCAGACACACCATAATATAATGTAGCCAATGCTATTTTAGATAATGAACTCAAATTTGGGAGCACACTTAAGATCATACATGATCAAAAGTAAACACATAATGAGATTTACTTTACATTTATATGAAAACAGTTCATAGAATCACAGAATAGTTCGGGTTGGAAGGGAAATTTAAAGGTCATCTAGTCCACCCTCCCTGCAATGAGCAGGGACATCTTCAATGTGATCAGGTTGCTCAGAGCCCCATCCAACCTGACCTTGAATGTTTCCAGGGATGGGACATCTACCACCTCTCCGGGCAATCTGTTGCAGTGTTTCACTACCCTCATTGTAAAAAATTTCGTTCGTATATCTAGTCCGTATCTACCCTCTTTTAGTTTCAAATCATTACCTCTTGTCCTATCACTACAGGCCCTACTAAAAAGTCTGTCCCCATCTTTCTAATAAGTCCCCTTTAAGTAATGGAAGGCAGCAATAAGGTCTCCCTGGAGAATTCTCTTCTCCAGGCTGAAGAACCCCAACTCTCTCAGCCTTTCCTCATAGCTGTGGTGTTCCAGCCCTCTGATGGTTTTTGTGGCCCTCCTCCGGACACGCTGCAGCAGGTCCATGTCTTTCCTGTGCTGAGGACCCCAGAGCTGGACGCAGTACTGCAGGTGGGCTCTCACCAGAGTGGAGTACAGGGGCAGAATCACCTCCCTCGACCTGCTGGCCATGCTTCTTTTGATGCAGCCCAGGATACAGTTGGCTTTCTGGGCTGCGAGCACACACTGCTGGCTCATACCCAGCTTCTCATCCACTAGTACCCTCAAGTCTTTCTTGGAAGGGCTGCTCTAAGCCCTTCATCCCCCTGCCTGCATTGATATGGGGGGTGTCCCAACCCAGGTGCAGGACCTTGCACTTGGCCTTGTTGAACCTCATGAGGTTCACATGGGCCTACTTTTCGAGCTTGTCTAGGTGCCTCTGGATGGCATCCCATCCTTCAGGCATGTCAACTGCACCACCCATCTTGCTATTGTCTGCAAACTTGCTGATAATGCACTCAATCCCACTATGTCATCAATGACAATATTAAACAGTACTGGTCCCAATACAGACCCCTGAGGGACTGAGGCTGTATTTCCACAGTAAGTTTTCTCAGAAATGCAGTCACTGCATTTCCCCCTCACACTTGCTCTTCTATACTTCCCTATGAAATAAGCTAGCCACGGTGGTTGTACTTATGCAGCTGCCTGCAGTGAAATAACCCAGGTTAAAATAACAGTAACGAGCATGGGTTTTTTAACCTCAATACAGCAAATTTTCTCTCATCTCTCAGACAGTGGATGAGTGCTGCAGAGATACACTAAAGGTAATGTTGCAATGGTTCTGTGCACTGCTGAAGTAGATTCAAAATGGCAAGATAATGATGTATTGCTTTTAATGCCATTTTCAACCTTATTGTTGTAAAGTCTATCTGAATAGGGGGACAGGTATTCCCTACGAAAACAACTGAAACATAGAGTTCTGTAAGGAAATCCAAATGGGCTCATATTTAAATGTCAAGCCCCTAAATTTTTATAGCCTGGGTATAGAACAGGTTAACACAGTGATAGAAACACAATATGTTAGTATCAACCTCTGAAAGGCAAATTCTGGATCCAAACCCCACCAGCTATGCATAATTGGGCTCTAAAGCCAAATGCTACAATTTAGTATTCTGAACTATGTATAGATCATTGTGATGTGACTTGCAGTGACGGTTCAGCCCTTTAGCCAATTCTGTCAGAAGAGTTGTTATATTTGTTCAAAGCTAAGTGGTTCGATGGAAATGTATTGTGCAGGCCTTAGTATTCACTGCAAGAGGTCAAGATCTATCTGCATTTAAAAACACGTTCAGACCATTCTTTTATTCTAATGGTGCTTAAATATTTTGGCATGTTTATGTCTTCTGGAACAACAGTGAGAGATGCATTGTTTTTTACTTCAAAATAACCACCTGATAATGAAGTGTTTGACAAATTGAACGTAGTCTGCAAATGTTTACAGCATGCTGCAGTCAGCTCATTGAGAAGAAAAGGATGAAGGAAATGTTAGAAATGAGTCAAGAACACGGCTTATATTTCTTAGAAATTTATCTTGCTTTCCTATGTGGAAGTATTATCTACCCAAAATAAATTGTTCTCTTACATTTAGAGCTAAGATTCTGTGAAAAGTACTCTAGAGGTTAAAAAGGATCTTAATTCTGCAAATTACTGTTTCCTCTTTACTGTTGTGTTTCCTTGAAATGACCAGTGTGGGAATTACTAAAATATCACCAGAAAATCCTTTTGGTAGGAAGTCAGGAAAAGGAAGCACAGAAGCAGAAGCCCAGGAGATCTGTGTTAAGATTATAACTTACATACAGATTTCTTGTGATGTAAATACAATTTTCACTGACTTCATGTGGGTTGTAGACAATGGATAGCTTATGAGGCACATGCAAGTCTTCTGAGCTGAAAATGCATCTTCTGCAAACATTTCCTGCTAGCAGAGCGTCTGAAGTTCCTGAACACATTGTTATGAAAGAGGAAGTCTAAAACAGCTGCAACATCTGGCTTGCAGCCAGTTAGTATTGGCTGGTTGCACTGTGAGCTGGTAGTTTTCACTGAAAGTGTACCTAATCAAACAGCTCAAGTGGGGGCAGGCAGTGCTGACTGAAAGGTAGCGGTTTGTGGGCTGCCACAACACTCAGACTGTGATTTCTTTCCCTCCATGTGACCAACTGCCTGGGTCCCCTGCTTGTGTTGGTGGAGGGTGAGAAGGCCATGGGCTAGAATAAGAAAGGAAATGAGAGAAAGAATGCACACACAAAAACCAGCAGGAAAAACTGCGGGTAGAAGAGGAACAACCAAAGCCTAAAAGGGGAATGAGGACATAGTGGGAAGCATCAGACCCGCAAAGAGGGAACGTTCAAATCTGAGTTATAAGAATATTTTCATAAATCTAAATATAAAAGAATGACACAGAATATAAGCCGGCTGAATATGAGCCAGCAGTGTGCCTAGGTGGCCAAGAAGGCCAACGGCATCCTGGCCTGTATCAGAAATAGTGTGGCCAGCAGGAGCAGGGAGGTGATTGTT
>JAVJGG010000008.1:23748841-23759554 GCA_035590195.1 Aviceda cuculoides | reverse complement strand
GAGCTTGTCCAGGTCCCTCTGGATGGCATCCCATCCCTCAGGCATGTCAACTGCACCACTCAGCTTGGTGTCATCTGTAAATTTGCTGAGAGTGCACTCAATCCCACTATGTCATTTATGAAGATATTAAACAGTAGTGGTTCCAGTACAGACCCCGGAAGGACACCACTTGCTACTGATCTCCATCCAGACATTGACCACTACCCTCAGGATGCCATCATCCAGCCAATTACTTATCCATTGAATAGTCCATCCATCCAATCTGTATCTCTCCATTTTAGAGAGAAGGATGTTGTGGGGGACCATGTCAAAGGCCTTACAGAAGTGCAGGTAGATGACAACTGTAGCTCTTCCCTTGTCCACTGATGTAGTCACTCCATCATAAGAGGCCATTAGGTTGGTCAAGCAAGACTGGACCTTGGTGAAGCCACGCTGGCTGTCTCACATCACCTCCCTGTCTTCCATGTGCTTTAGCATAGCTTCCAGGCTGATCTGTTCCGTGATCTTCCCAGGCACAGAGGTGAGGCTGACACGTCGGTAGCTCCCAGTTGGCCCAAGTATCTGGAAAAAGGAAATCTGCATTTCATCTATATATTTCTAGCTTTCCTTTCCTTTGATACAAACCCTGTAAAAATTGGGTTTCAGATGCTTATTCTGTTTTTAGTAGTTTTGTCAATTAATTTGACAATAAATGCTTTATTATTTGTTTTTATTTTCTTTCTACTTTGCAAAACACAGTCAGATTAAGTCAATTTGTAGTAATATATTGTCCTTTCCTTCACTTACAGAGCTGAAGTAAAGACTGAATGTAATGATTTCACTTGACTCCTATACTTGAACTACTTCATGCTCCTGTGCTCAATACAGCTCTTGGCTTGTATGATTCTTTTCAGAATTTTGTGGCAGCCTGACTTTGAATGTGGCTGGAAAGTCGGATTTATTTTCACTGCAACAATCTGCCACAGCATTTCATATATGTTTGTCTTCCTCCAAGTACACAGCTTTCATGTTTCTCCCCACCCCCCTTAAAGGAATGGCTTTGAAAACAACTGGCAGTTTGCAGTCCTGAAATTCAATGTTCCAGTTAAGGATATTTAAGCTGGTTATATTTCAGCATATTCTCTTTTATGCTTAGAACTACTGCCCAGATCTAAACATAAGCTGTAGCAGTCAGTGAGTTTCATTTTCAGGAGATGAAAATTAAAAACAAACAGACCAGAAACAGTAAGGGAACAATGTAAATTTCCAGTTTCATCTATCACTTTTACTATTAGTTTGACATTACTGTATTGAGATAAGTCTCTTATTTGAATGTAGTGATCTTTAATATTAAAAAAACACCCAAACTCCAAAAATTTTGGTGTTTTTTTTTTCTTCCCCCCCTTTTTTTTTTTTTTTTAACTTAGAGCAAAGAACAGTAAACATTTCATTCACAGCTGGTTTTATGCTGCATCTGTCTGAGTGTCAATATGTCTGTATAGTTAAATGTTCATATAATTTTCAAGTTAACATTTTTAATATGGGCCACATATATTAACATTTAAACATAATTACTAGTAAGTCTGGGAATGTTCTTGCCATTAATTGAGTGAGTTTGTTTTTTGTGTGCTTCAAGATCTTCCTACCTCTCTTTTCAGGAGCAGCATGGTGAGCCTCCAACAGCGAAAGTGTTAATGAGGCTGTAGCTCAAGGAACACCTCAGCTCTTGTAAAGCTGTTTTTACATAAACATCTGAACATTTTTGCTATAAAACCAGAAGGAAAATACAGAAAATTCAGATATGTAATTCATCAGTTTCAGTTCTAGCACAGCTAATTTTGAAGTTTCACTCTTTTTTATCAGCTAGATTCTGGAGCTATTAACATGAGTGGAAGTGTGACCCTAAATTCCAAAATCTCTTTCATTTGTTTTATGAAGGCGTGTGTATGTAGGTGGAACTAGATGACCATGACAGCCGTGAAATATTATCAGTCATCTGATCCTTCAAGTGTACTGTCAGGAAAAGAAGAGAAAATAAATATTCTCAAGTTTCAGGAGACATGAAATACAGTTTGATGTGAGCCATGCTGTTGAAACCATAGATAAGTTGATATAAAATGCTTACTCCATGTGGTAATGACAATCCTTATCAACGCAATTCAGAGGATTTAAGATTAATCATTTTGCATTAGAATGAGAGGAGCTTTAATTTCCCTCTCACTTTACTCTTGGTTTTCCAAAGTGTCTTAATGTAAACAACAAAAAAATAATATATGTAATCTAGACTGTATTGCCTTTTTCTTCCACATATCATAATTAAAATTGACATAAAATAAAACAAAAATCTAAACAGTAAAATATTCGATCAGTCAAAAACCTAGTGAAAGAAGAATAATGGAAAAGCGCTTTTTTTTAATTAAAAAAAATACAAAACTCGTTGGAAATTTATATTTTTCTTTGATTATGAGGTTTAAATAAAACTAATCTTATTAAATTTGGATATGTGTTTTAAAAACAAAATATGGACTGAAAAATGTATTTGATTTTTCCATTAAATCCCTTATGATTAAATTGCAGACAGTAATAGCCAGGTTCCACTTCTAGTTATTTTAACAACTTGCTTCAAATGCTGGATTTGGAGCTTATTCTCACTTGCCTCTTTCAAAATAGCTTTAAGTTAAGAAAAGAAGAAAAAGGGTAATTAATAAATAGTTTGTTTCGAGGGTCTTTGGCTCCACCTTGTGTCCATTATGCCTTCCTAACAAATCTGACATGGCACGTAAAAAAGAAAAATATGGAATGAAATTTACTGCTTAAACTTAAAGGGAAGTTTTACCATTGGCATCTGTGGTGTTGGATTTGACCTCATCATCCACTAAGGAGTGGTGAAGCTCAGAGACTCTGATATTTTCCATTTTTTTCAACAAGTATAAAATTCAAAATATGATAACATTTCAGATAGTGAGATACATAATAAACTACGCAGAAAGGTTTTCTATGTATACTTGTAAAGACATTATTTACTGGACTAAATCTTCAGGTTATATAAGTGAATCCCTCAGTTGTATCAGAGTTTCAGTAGGAAGCTAGGAAAAGTAACATGCGGCAAGTGGCAATGCATTCTGCTCATACGCTGTAGATTGTGCCTAAACTTCGAGAGAAGAACCAGATTTTGCAATCACTGTTTCAGATTCAGCTAGGTCGAATTTGAAATCACTTTTATGGAAACTAACCTCTCTTAGGTTCTACTGTACTAAAAGTGTTTCTCCACAAAAAGCCTCTGTAATCTTAAGCAGGAAGGAGAAGCGTCTGGCCTGAAGTTAGGCAGATGTCTTTCAGATGAAGTCAAATGTAGAATTTTATTTCCCATGTCCTGCTTTTTTATGCCTTTCTGCTCCTCTTCCAAGTTATGCTGATAATAATGTGCAGTAAAGCTGAGTCAAGTATAACTGCTAGAGCAGCGAGTGGTGTGTGTAATGAATGGGATTTATTTTTTTTTTTCCCCTGACATCAATATTTCATAGGGTTACCTACCTAAAATCAGCCAGTGTTTCCCTCTTTCCTTTTAGCTACCCGCACTGGTAAAGACTTGTTTGTGGGTTGTTTTTTTTCACAGCTGGGAATGAATGCTAGGCTTTGCTGTTTCACCTATGTGCCTTACATGGTGGAGCACATCAGCTCGTCCAAGCACCTTCAATGAACACCAGAGACACCAGCTGAGAATTTGGGCTTTCGGAAACTTCCCTCATGAACTTGTCAAAAGGATAATTTTTGGAGCCCTACTATATGAAGTGGGTACCTCAGCACAGCCAGTAGCTACCTCAGGAATCCGGAGTATCTCAATTCTTCTAACTTACACAGTATATTGTAAGAATAATCGTTTCCAAAGAACTAACATACAGGAAAGGGATATTTTAGATTACACCCTAGGAGGAAATGGAATATGTTCACAATGAACATCATAATCTCTGTGTTTTCTCATTTTTCTTCTATTTATTTCATTCCTTGCTGTATCTCCTCAGCTATTTCCATTTACTTTTTTTCTTTTCTTCAGTTAGTTCTAAGACATTATCAATTTTTTTTTTACCTCTTTTTGTCTTCTTCCTCTCTCATACTTCTGTGGGAACTTTTTCTTGATCCAGAGGTGCTACCAAGAGTCTATATTAGCTTTTCTTCCTAAAAAAATGGAGACAAAAAGTTTGGTTCCATGATTTGTATAAACATCTATTTGTCTCATCTAGCTGGGTTTTTTGTTTGTATGGAATTTTAATGCATGTCCATTGCTCTTCATCAGTGAAGAGAAGTATTTGCCAATCTCAACTTTTATCAACCAGACTATGTCAGAATTTTTAATGTGAAGATCACATTCCACACACCCCCCCTTGTTATTGGATGACATATTGAAAACAATTGCATAGTCCAGAGTCCTATGTGGCTGTTACAAAATTAAGCTCAACCAGAGAGAAAAAATAGGAGAGTGCTCTGTGGGGCGAGAAAGGAAAAAAACTGTGCTCATTTTGCTTTATTGTTCTCCAAATTACATACTTTTCTTTCCCCAGATCTCTTCCTCCCTTGTCCCTGGGATCATATCAACTATTGTCTTCTCTGAAGCAGAGGAAAGCAAAGGACTGAGAAAACCACTGTGCAGTCCAGAACAGGGGAGCTCATTACTGACATTACTGCTCTCTCTGGTTAGAGAGCCGTCATTTCTTGATATACAAGCCACAGATTGAATGCTGATCACCATGGTAGCTAGAGACATATCTCTATGAAAATAAATCAGTCTGGTGTACAGATTTTCAGTAGCCTTCAGGGGCTCATATGTTCAATATAGCTGGTTTAGGGCCAGTGGAATTTGTCCTACTGGCTCTTTTCCTTTATTTCTTTTCTAGTCACACAGCTTCTTTTCTAATCTACACAGCTTCATTAAAAAATATTCAGAATTGCTCTAAGTCATAAGGAAGAAAGTTATAATATAGCTGGGAAGACATTTTGAGCTTGATTTTATTAAGTGCTTATTACTACCGCAAGGTACTTTAATAAAGAGACTTTGTCACAAATGGTAAGTGCCACTATTTTTCATGGGCATACTGAGAGCACCAAGACTCTTCATCTCCTGCCCAGAAGGACACACACATACCCTACTCATGCAATAACTCCCAAGTCCATCATTTTAATATATGCTAGGGAATAAATAATTAGAACATACAGTCCTCTCTTTTAAGGAACTCTACGGAGTACAGATTGCATCTGGATGGCATAGCTCATTTTTCCCTGTGCCCAAATTCTCAACTACTGGATAAGTTCCCATGACAAAGAAAAAAAAAAAAAAAAAAAAAGCATGAGCAAGGCTTCTATGCAGAGGATTGTCTTAAAATATGAATGTGGCAATCAAAACCAACTTGTGGTGAGGCTGTGGATGATCATGGAAAGAAATCAGGAAGAAGTGGGGAGACATGAGAACTAGACAGAGCAAAGACCAAAAAAACCCCCTAAAAATGTGAAGGCCTATATCATCAACGAGGAAAACAGTAATCAGTTTGGCAGAAAGCCTCAACAGTCTAGATAAGGTAACATCAGACATATTACCTCTATAATGTGTTGATAAATTACCAAAGACAAAACCCACATGCTACTCAGATGTTTCTATTTTGAGTTTGCACTTCTGAAACCAGAATAAGCTTTGCATCTAGGTAGTCCTTCATATTATGTCTCCTGTTTTGTTGTTGGAAAAGCATGTAACAAATATCCATAGATCTCTTGGTTTTTCCTTTGCACCAGTTATTATGGATGCACGCACAATCTGAAAATCTAAGGATACTCCTTTTGTTATCTAGAATAAAAACTCTAATCATAACATATATAGGCACAGATTTAGTTATATAATGGCAGGTCCAAATGGGAACAAGTGCTATAACAAATGGCTATTCAATTTTTTTTTTGTGTTGATGAAACTAAAACCATCTTGACTGTTTTAATTGGAAAGATGTACTTTAAAAGTTAGTTTTCTTATATGTCTCGTTATTATTCATAGTCCAAGTAAGGCTATTTTTATTGTAATTGTTTTCATTATTTATTTAAACATATTCCATCTCCAAGTAAGTTTCTGAGAAAACAGAAGAGGATGTAGATTCCAAAGTACATAGTGTAAATTGTGTATAAACATCTCATTTTCTCTCACAGAAAAGTAAATGAAGTTCTATCTACTTACCTGAAGTCTACTAAGAATGGAAATAAAGCTGTTTATACCAAAGAACAAAGAGTTGTTGCACCTTTCTAGTCTTTAATGATTATGTAAAGAAGTTGTTTAGAACGTTTTAAAGTACTATATACAGCCTTGTTTGATTTGATTTCAGTCAGTGTACCTTGGCCTTCCAAAGACAAATGGTTGATGGTATTTGCATTCTTTTAATCCATGAGTTCTAATAAATGTCAGAGCTCTCCTTCCTTTATGAAAATAGGGCTTTAGGCATTAATGTAGGGTATACCCTCTAAAGAACTGAGTTATAAACTTAACACATTCTTCATTTATTTCCTCCATGGAGAGGAAAGAAAAGGTTAGCTTTTTCTTCTTACTATTCAACTGTCATATTTTCATTGCTGTATGAAACTGAGTTACAATGAAGAGTGAGTCACCACTAGGTGATGGGAGGAGAGGATGTCAGGACAGTTTCCAGTGTAATTCTGACAGGCTTTGTCTTGACTGTAAGGAACTCCTGAGACTTACAGAACAAGAAATTTTGGGGAAAATTACAAATTCCTATTGCCATTGCTGGAGTCTCTTCTTTTAATGCTTGTTCCTGTAGCAGCTTTAATGGAATCCTGTCTTCTACTTCTTGTTTAGGCTCCATATCAGCTATGTGGTTCCTAGAACAGCTGAGGGAACTATTCTTGGCTCTTCTATATTCATTTCATGGTCCTGAGAATGTCTAGACTTAAAATTCTTACTAAGTCCTTGCTCCTTAAAGGAAGAGCTGTTTTAATATTCTGTTGTTCTCCTTTATTTTAACAGCACTAAAACACTTTACAGCTTTAAATCTCATTTATATATTCTAGCCTTTTAAATCAGTTTTCTTTCTCTTCACTGGTTCTCATTTGTTGATATTCTTACATCTAGGTGGCTGAATTACTGAAAATCTTCTCTGAAGCTTGTTTGTTTCTGAATAACATCCCAGGAAAGAACAGAAGAAAAGCTGCAACTTTCCAATGTGAAGAACATTGTATGGCTTCCCCGAAAAGTTTGACATAACTTATGGGATTAATCTAATGTATATTTAGATGTTTTTACATTATTGAAGGACATCTCTTCCTCCGTTTTAATATTTTGATCAGAATAGGCACCCTTGTATTGCTTGTGGAGAGAGAACCATCCTAAAAGTGCCTATGACCTTCTCATTACTATTAAGGGTACCTAGGGTGGCTAGCTCAAAATTGATGTCTGCATTTGGTCAGATTAATCTTCATTAAATTGCTAAATTCTTGAAGAACTTTTAGGTGCCAATTTTTTTAGGAACCTGTTAGGATAACATTTCAAATAAGTAAAACTCTGGGTTTGTAATTTTGTGTTTAAGTTCTTAAAGTAACCTTAATGTTTCACTTAGGTAGCCACTGTAGCCTTTTTCAGATATATCCTGTGGTACCTTTTGAAAATCCAATTACCTGGTCTTTAGTCACGTGAATGCATTTAGCAATTTGCCTCTAAACTTTGCTGCTGTAATGAGATGGGGACTGGAAGTTGGTGACTTCCCTCATCAGGTCCCAGTCCTGTACTGCATTTAACCCTGAAGCATGAGTATTCCCATCCAAATCAATTCACAGATTCACACATACTTAAATGCTTTATTTGATCAGGGACTAAAATTTGAATATTTCTGTGTCTTCCCTGTCATTATGATAACACTATTTGTAACTACATTTTCCAAACTCACTCAGGTGTACAAATCTGAGTCCTTACATTTTCAGCTAATTGATTATTCACTCTATTTATGGCTATACCTGCAGTCCTGTAATAGCAGTATTTAAGCTGTAGCCATTATAATACTATATATTACTATGTTATCTTACATTTAAAAAAATATTAAAAACTATGGCTTAATAAATATAGAACACTTCTGTGGTGCTTTCCAAACTGGGAAAATTTTGTATGTATTTCTTGTTTGGAACAATTATGTGACTCTATATAGTTCTCATCTGAACTGCTGGGATTTCTAAGTAGTCATCATACTCACAAAATAGTCAAATACATTGTCACAACAGCAGCTAGCTTTAAAAACCTGAAGCCAATAGAAGGCAAGCAACTCTAAAAGAAAAAAAAAAACAAAAAAACAAAAAACAAAAAAACCAAAAAGAGACATTTCTGTAATAGCAACTTCATTTCTGCAGCAGCTTCAGGAAACACAAACACAAGAAAAAAAAATAAAAAAGAAACAAACCAATAATTTTCAGCTTGGAAACTTGACTTGAGTTTGCAGAAAAATATTTATTCTGAGTGACATATGAAACAAATCAATTCAGACTTGAAGTCCATCTAATTTGAGTTAGGTTGTTTGCAACATACAAAGGCAACATTTCAAGTGCTCAGTATAATTCACTGAAACAGTTTTATTGGGAATGAAGGCTGTTCAATTAGGAAAACAAATTAGTCTCATTTGTAATCAGTTAAGGATCAAGCTGAGTCATGATCAAAGAGCATCAATTACCTTACATATATTTGTCTGGTAAAATTCAAGAAAGTCGTTAGGGCTTGCTTCTATGTCTCTTCTAATAAGGTATAGCAAAATCAGAAAGTGTCAATTAATTAACGATGTCATATTCACATTCTTCTATTGTGAAATAAAAACAGAGCTCCAGGAAATGATTGCTAAGTGTATGAATACTATAATTGCAAATATGTCATTGAAGATTGTCACTGGTGATCATTTTTTCAGATTTTGCTGAACTGGTTAATGGTATACATGGCTGTCACAGTTCCCCAAGTCTCCCTAAGGCTTGAAGCAGAACGCTTCCTGCCTTTTTCTCGAAGTTCTTTGAAGGACATTGGCAACTTATGGTCTCTAAAGTTAAGTTCTATTAGTATACACGCAGACACACACATACAAGAATCTAGAGCGCTGTAACTCTAAATAAAGGAATCTAGAATTCCTGGATGAAATAGCTGAAATACAAGTCTTTAAAGTAAATCTCCCTTTTGCCCACCATGTTGTCCTCTTCTCTCAAATCCTTCTTTCTAGACCAGACACTTTCAGAGGTTTCTGTGGTTGGAACAACTTAAGTGCAGTCATGTAAGTTTTGGTTTCTAGTCCTGCAGGCCAGTCTCTGTCTTCTTAGGAAAATTCCAAGTTGTTGAACTGCAAAATCCTGATTACCTCCTCTGTCCAGGTATATCTGCCACCAATATCCTACTCCTGAGAAGACCTGGATGTGCACCAGACTGATTTACATCAATAAAATAAATGCTCATTTTTCACAGGAGAGGGAGGTCACAGCAATAGAGTACTGTGGCCAGGAACTGTGCTGTGGCCTGTCCTCTTAAAGCTGTTTGTATGTGATACCGTAAGGAGACTGAGTAAGACAACAAAATTTCTTGACTACTAACGTATTCAAGGCAATAAAAGCAAATGTCTGAAGAATGCAAAAGGACCTTTCAACATTCTTCAAGAAAATGGCATATTAAATTCAGCTTAGATAAAAGTAATGTCATGCACTTGAAAATGAATGGTCCAAAATTTACACACATAATGATGTGCTCTGAGCTAACCATTAGAATGCAAGAATGGGATCTGGGGCTTATAATGGATAGTTCAATGAAAACATAAATTCTTGATAACAGTAAAAAAAAAAATAGGCAAACAGAAAGTATGCCTATTCTAAGAATGATATACTGGAACCAGAAAAAGTATGGGGAAGAACAACAAAGATGATCAAAACTGATATGTCTTTATAATATGAGACACTAAGGCTTTTCAGTGTAGAAAAAGTAAAATGAGGGGGTAGAATGTGACAGAGATTTATAAAAATGTGAATGGAATGGGGAAGGTGAAAATAGAGAAGGGCATTTCTTAATATCTGGAGTACTAAATTAAACTAGTGTCCAGCTGAAAGGAAAAAAAAAAAAAAAAAAAAGTCTTTGCATAAGGCATAGTCAGGCTGCAAAAGAAACTGTGGTTGTTGAAAACTTAGATACGTTCAGTTAGTGATTGAACAAGTTACTGAAGCAGAAATTCACCAATAGTTATTACAGTGGGCATCTGATCCTCTTACTTCCAAAGGCTATGAGATTATTCATTGTCATTACCTGTGTGGTATTGGTGTGATTACTTAAAATGATATAAGTGAGGCTTGCCTGAGCTTATATTTGTCTTTAGGCATCATCTACCTGTCACTGTAGAGACATGAGACCAGGTTAGACTGGCACAGTAGTCTGGCACAGTATGGCTGATACCATGTTCATCTGTTCCAACTGATTGATTGCCTTGTTACCACTATAATTGTAAAGCTAGAGAAGAACACTCAATATTGCAAAATACTGAGCCAACTAAATGTATGACAGGACAGTGCTGTCAACCACTAGAAAGTACTGCAACAATTAACGTTTTCCTCTGTGCTGGTTTTGGCTGGGATAGACTTAATTTTCTTCGTAGTAGGTGGTATGGGGCTCTGTTTTGGATTTGTGCTGGAAACAGTGTTGCTAACACAGGGATGTTTTGGTTCCTGCTGAGCAGGGCTTACCCAGAG
>JAVJGG010000008.1:23720993-23732310 GCA_035590195.1 Aviceda cuculoides | reverse complement strand
TCTATTAAACTGTTCTTATCTCAACCCACGAGTTTTACTTCTTTTCCTGATTTCCTCCCCCATCCCACTTGGGGGGGTGGGGGCAGTGAGTGAGCGGCTGCGTGGTGCTTAGTTGCTGGCTGGGGTTAAACCACGACAGTGGCAGAGCTGCAGAGTCTTTCATAACACAATCTCTTTTCCAAAGGAGCAAAAGTGTTAAGTGCTGTTGCACAAGATGGTCTGCCAGAGCAGGATTTGTGAAGTAAAAGGCCACTTGTGATAATTGGTGAAAAGTCACGTGTGAAATGAAGCTAATACTGAAAGAAATACTGGAAGACTGTTGAGAACCTTCCTTCCAGCTACTGAGTTGTCATCACTTCAGATTGGACAGCTAATAAAGCACAACAACATTTTATATTCCTTACTTTGAAGCCAAGACTTCTCAGGAAGAAAAATTTTCTAACTGTGACAATGACTTGTGAAGGAGATGGTGGGGGCTAGCTTGCTCTTCAGTAACTTGAGGTTAAAATTCACATTTTATATAAGTACGGTTGTGGGAATTCACTATTTGTCAATGTGGAATTATATTTAACTCATTACTGGGTGATCAAATGGTATGAGTAAGCTCGCCATATTTTCAGGTGGAAACTTGAGCTGGTGTGATCAGAAGTTCTTTGAGTGTTTGTTGTCATTTTGTTCTAAGTATGAAGTTTTAGGAACCTAATCTGGCTTTTGTTGCTAACTGAAATTACTGGGCAGAGGGGTTAATTACTGGTGTGTATACAGAGTTTTCTTAATCAGTGATCAAATTTTGCTGTGCAAAGAGAAACAGGTGATAGGCAGGATGCACAGTATTAGATTAAAAATTTGGAGAGCACAGGGTTTAGCTTTGATCAATTCTAAGAAGTTGCAGCTGTAAGGCTGACATTCTTAGTTTGGCTATTTTAGTAACTGATCATTAAGAAGTTTCAGAAAGAATATTACAGCTCTATGATTTACATTCCTAAATGATGAAATTGACTTATTTTTCTAAATCTTCTGCATTCTGTCCCCCCTTATCTTGTAACAGATTACATCTTACTAGCAAGATGGGCAATTTTGCCATCTGCTCTAAACTTCAGATAGACTTAAAATGAACAGTTATTTTAAAGTTAAGTCAGATGAAGGACAACACAAAATAAAACTTAGATATCAAACCTTGAGCATTTCATATACCATTATGATACATATATTTTTTTTAAATTACTCTTCAGAGATGCACACGATCTAAAAGACGAAGTTCAGAAGTTGACCTGAGCATAAGAGGTCTATAGTACTAGTGTGGACCAATGTATATCTAATGACATATAGATTTTGATGAGTTCCCTGTCCTACTACCTTGGATCCTTGACTCAAATAGTTGGGTCAGCTGGAATTGGCTTTGAAATGAAGCCCCTCAGGTGTAAATGCTCAGTTTTTCAATGAGTCTGTGATATGCTGTACTGTCCCCTGCACTAAAAAGGTCTGTACAACCAGTCAGGCTGCAAAGATCAGGAAAAGCAGAAACGAGTACTACTGACTGGTTGGAGATGAGACCATTCCAGTCCTTTGACACTTGTATGTCTGCATGGCATCTAGACTTTATGGTCACCCACTGTGTGCACCCCAAGAGGGAATATTTAACTCTTCAGAGCACGAACTATAACGGCCTTAGCAGGCCACTATAAACTAACTGTATAAACTAAACAGTCTTAAAAACTGGCTTGCAATACTGTTTATTTTCTGGAACCATTTTCTGGAATGGTTTTTCTGCATGCCTGGCAAAACTGTCAGTCAATGCTGGGCATAGGTATAGGGCATGAGAGAAGATATTTCCAGTTGGCAGTATGAGTGAAGCTACCCTATTTTAAGGAGATGATAGAGTTTAATGACATGGTAGGGAGAGACATATTATGCCAGATAACTTGCCCTCAGAGCCAGAGTACAGAAACTGTGCCATTGTCTTTATTGCTATAGATATTGTCTGCTTAGTTATGTTATTCTACGAAACAAGAGAACAAGTTCATGACCAAGCGACACGGACCAGCTCACAGGAGTATTGCTTTAAATTAGCTCCCTCCATGTCAGAATTTTCTGAGGAAGAACTTGCTGGAGTGCTCCAAAAGCATCACAGATACTGAAGCAATAGTTAAGTAGTGTGGGGCTCAAGCTCCTTGCTTGGTTTTCCTTTATTTAAAGAAAGAG
Source organism: Aviceda cuculoides (assembly GCA_035590195.1). NCBI lineage: Eukaryota > Metazoa > Chordata > Aves > Accipitriformes > Accipitridae > Aviceda > Aviceda cuculoides. The sequence continues at coordinate 23,730,108 of JAVJGG010000008.1, read as the reverse complement.
CACTTTATAAAGATATAGCCCATGATACAAGTGAAGAATACTATCTCTATTATGTCTATCATTAAACACTCATTAAGCTAACAATATTCTACATAAATCTTTTGAGATCTTGGAATCCCACTGGCACCCAAAAATCATTTATAAGGGAAGTGTTATTCATTGTATTAAAACACGAGACTCTTGACAGAAAAATGGATTATTTTTTTTCTTCTTGTAAAGAACAACTGACAATGACTTTTTTTTTTTCAATAGCGTGAAAGAAACCAAACCAGACAGATTAATTTTCTCCCTTCTCCTGGAGGAGATTGCTGGTTTAAGTGTAAGCAATCAGACGACAAACACTATGTAAAATTAGTAGCTGGATTGCTAATAGTTGCAAGTGGAGCGGAGAATAGTCTTGTTCTGCTCTACAGGGTTCCTGTCAGTCTAATCTTGGCCCTGTTCAAACATAAAAAAAAAGTAGAAATAGATACTGGGCTAGAAATGGGTCAAGCTTTTTGCCATGTTATATTTGTGTACTTTATCTGTTGTTAATTTCTACAGATTTTTGGTGAACTTTTCTCTCCACACCCTTTAGTACAAGCTGAGACACTATGTTCATTCCCCACTAGTGTTGCTCTTATCATTGCTCTAGGTACAGATGTTAGATTATATTCATGTTCTTCTTTAAAGTCCTTTGACCACCTAAAAAAACTGCTTCTAATGATGTAATTCAATAAAGTCTCCAGTCTGCGGGCTTAATTCAGCATCTGCCAAAAGAGATGGACAGACAGAGGTACACATGGGGTCAGCAACTAGGTACTTTGGACCCAAGTCTTACACAAAGGAGATGAATATGAATTCAGACTTCCTTCCTGCTCTTTACCTTGTTACTTGCAGACTACTGGAGGGAGATCATGTAGGCATTTAACTAAATTATATTTAGAAACAAACTGTAGGTCTAAAAACCAGATGACTAACTTTCTAGAGCTAGAAGAATCTGTTACAGTTAGATACTGGCTGTATCTAAGCCCATCCTTGGGGCATAGTAATTTGAAAGAAATTTTTTGCTATTATATAGCCTTTTAAATTTTGTTAAGGGATGTCAGAAACTGCCACCTCCTCCAGCTGCCCCAGCCCAGGAACCTCCCACCCTGCCGCTGGAGCAGAGCCCAGTGCCCTGGGGGCCTGGGGTCTCTGCCCAGGCTGAGGGATGTGGCTGCTGCTGTCCCCTTTGCAGGTTCCTCCAGGCATACCAGCACGGCCCCTCCATCTGCTCGATACCCCTGCCCAGATCCAGGCCCCCCTACTCGCTGGCTGATCCAGCTTGGAGTTTCCCAGTGAATCCACACACACCTCAGGCACACCCGGTTTGGGGAAGGTATGGACACTCGCCCCCAGCAGCCAGTACCCAGCACACGGGCTGTGACCCGCGGTTCCAATCCCACGCTGAGCCCCTCACTCACCTCACTCAGCCCTGTCCCCCAGTAGCTGGTTTTCAAGACACACAGCATTCCTGCCCCAGTGACTGAAGGTTAAAGACCCCACCAGCTCCAGTGGCTGATACCACAGGCCAGGGGTGCCCACATCCCCGGTCTGACTCCAGATGCTAGCACCAGATCCCCCTTTTCCTTAGCAATCCATTTGACAAGGTCCTCAATCAGATAATCTCAATGACATAAACTTTCTCACATTCCACATAACCTTATCAATTAGAGTGACTAACCTGGTCTATTTCTCCTTGCTGCATCCCTTATCGCTTGTTCATCAGGTTTGGATCTCTGTAGGTTCTTGTTCATGGCTTCCTTCTTTTCTTATTATACGCTTCTGCACTGACAAGGTCTTTGACCAGATACTCTTTAAGCAGCAGATGCTCTCTCCTTCCACATACCCTTTCATATTTCATTTTGATTCGTCGTTTATGTAAAGTTACCTGCATACATAAGCATATTGCTGAATTATTCTGTTGGAAAGGTAATATCATCATTCATGAAGTGTGGTAGAATTACAATATATATTTATTTAACCGTTTTAACAGATTTCACTGTTAGAATTACAGTAAAAGTTGTTTTCAGAGATTTTTTTTTTGTTAAGATTAGGTGATATATTTCTCTTTTAGCATTTTTTTAGAGCATCCAATAAAAATGAGATAATTAAGAATAGCTCTAGAGGACTAAATCGGTTAAACTGCAATAATACCTTTTTCGAGTACGAATGTGTTTTCTTCGGTAGTTCAAATGTGAGAGGCACTTCAGTCATAGACACTGCACTAAAAATTAATCTGTAGCTCAAAATAATCTGGTAATTATTCCCCTTTCAAGCAAAACTTCCTACAGAAAAGTAGCTTAACTCTTCAGATTTTTAATGACTCGTTGATTAGTGGTATCTGTTATTGGTCAGCATGGTTGACTGAGCATGCAAAACTGCTAAGTACTGCCGTGCAAGTGAAGCAATGTTGTAAAGGTCCATTGCTCTTACACTGACTGCTAATATGCAAAGACCTCTTTGTGTACTTGCTGAAAAATTATCCTTGGAAGTTATTTTTAATTTAGTAATTACTTACGATAACACTTCAATGTTAGGATGAGATTCTGATAGGATGAGATACTGATAGAAGTACTCCGAGTTTAACATTATAACCTAGGATAGCTTGCTCTCAATGTAGGGTATAAGTGTTGTTGGACATGGAAATGAATTTAGAGACTGACCCCACTGGATGAATTGTCTTTAATCAGATTTTAGGGTGGTTTTTTTTTCAAAAACCCCTTAGTCTGACTAATGTTGCAGATTCTTGTTGTAGCTTTTTTTTTTTTTTTGCTAACTGAAACAACACAATGCTGTGATGAGTGATATATTAGACTTAATGAGCCAAAGTGCAGGACTATAATGAAACCAAGATGTTCTCCCTCCTCTCTTAACCTGTTGTGCTAAGTAGAGCCCTTCAGTGACCACTGGTTGTGGTGCCACTACTCAGATATGTTGTATGCACAGTGATATCTAAAAAAAAATTAGGAAATGCAGCCTAACAAAAGTTGTGTTTGATAGGAATTACTGAATGAATCTCATGCTCAGTGCATAAGATTTAGTATTATTTTAACTATTATTTTCTAGAGGATTTGGAAGAATAGCTATAACATCTTGGCTTAGTGTTTATGACTATGTATCCTTCCACAAGGCCTTCCCACAGCTTTGAAAACAGTACCTAGTGGGATCTGGATTCTTTAGTTCCCAGATTCAATTTGACTGTCTATCATTATGTCTTTATGTCTATATCCACAATATGTTATCATAGCATCAGTATCAAAAAAGCAGTTTGCCTATGTTTTGGAATAAAGTGTTATTAAAATAGCTGAAGAAAAATATATTTTCAACTTATTAACTATAGTTTGTACTAGCACAGTAAAAGTCATGAGTAGCACAGTAAAGATCATGAATAATTCAGACTGGGATGTACCTCAGGAGGGTTTTAGTCCAAGCTCCTGTTCCACACAAGCTATAAGATTTAACTAGGTTGATTGGGTCTGTATCCAGTAGGATCTTGAAAACCTCCAAGCACGGAGACTGCACAACTTCTCCGGGCTGTTCTCATGGTGAAAAAGATTTTCCTCATATTGAATCTGAAACTTCAGGTTATGTCCACTGTGTGCTATCCTCCCAGTGTGCCCTGCTGGGAAAAGCCTGGCTCTGTCTTCTCAGTAACTTCCCCACGGGTATCAGGCGTCTCCTGGTCGGTCTCACAGCAGCTACCTCTTCTCCAGGCTGAACCAAGCCCATTTCTTCCAGCACCTGACCATCTTTATTGTCCTAGTAGAGTTACTGAATCCTGAGAGAGATACTGAAAAACAACCCGTGCATAGTGATGGTAATTCTACCCCCAACCCATGCAAGTGTATCTAGAAGGATTTGTAAATGAGATTAGGAGATTTGTTGTTGTTAACTTTTGCTTCAAATAACTGATGAAGCACAGTGAAAATCACGCTATCACTGTAAAGGTCCAGAAATGCATTTATAAAATGAAGATATGCTTTCACATCTTTCTAGATTGTTGAAATGTAGCTTATTGGAAATGTTAGGAGGTAAATAAAGAGCGTTTTTACTAACTCATAACTGCAAATGTGGAACATTTTGACCTGTATCTTTAGACATTTGTATGTCAAAATTTAAAATAAAGTTGGGGGAAGAAAAGAATATGATCATATTTACCAGGAAATTCTTAGAAAGCTCTAAGAAAAGTTACAAGAATAAGCAAAATAATATTTTTTCTTATTTATTTTCCATAATCCACTGTCGGCATTTGTTAAACTTCTAGAGAAAAGGTGGGAGATAATCTAGCTTTGACTGAACCCTCTTTGGAAGAAGGGAGAACACCAGTCCAATCCAATTCTAGCCTCTTGCTAACAAATTTAATCTTGAATAACTTTCCAGATTTTTCCTTCTATGTTTCTTCAGCTCATTTTGACCGTCTTGGTGCAACTAGATCATTACATGCCTACATTCCTATATGTTTATTCATAAAATTTAACACCAGACTGTCTTAATTAACCCAGATAGGATTTTCTGTAGGTGATTTTAAACCAGACAGTTTCAAAGATGGGTACATATTATTCTAACTCTCTCTACTTAAACCAGTTTTTAATTTAACTCATTCCTTTCTGGTTTTCATGTACGTCAATCAAATTATGCAAAATTCATCTTGAAATATATATGAAAAAAGCATCTTTGTATTTAGAAGTGATTTTTCATGAGTTTACTTAAACAAGTTACTGCAGTGTTTCAATATGTCATTTACAAGAAAATAATTTTTTTCTTCACACTATTTTGACCTGTAATAAGGGAATAATAATCTAAATTTAAAATTAAATATCCATAGGATAAATTGAAATCATTTTATTCATTTTCAATGTAGGTTTTTTTAATGCAAAAGAAAAAAAAATTAAAATAGTGCAAAAATAGGTTAAACAGCTGTCTGTAAGTGTTTTGTCACATTGCATTTTTTTCCCTCTAGAGAATGGAAAAATGATATATTTTACATAAACTAAGATGCTGTCATATTTAACATCATAATCCCTAATTGATTTTAAATGTACCAGAAAGATCTTTTCTTGTAAAGCTGAACGAAGTTTCATGTTTTCCTATTTGCAAGACAGAACAGTTACTGCAAAAACAGTAAGGATAAATATTTTTGCTGGAGTACCAATTAATGCTGGAGAGTTGTAAGACTTGCAATTTTTTATGCAGGTGCTGTGTCTATGGCTGTTTACAATGCCCCAAAAGTTCACATCTACTTCCTCATATCAGGCTGGTCAGAAAAGAATCTTTATTTGGATGATCATTCTAAAAATCAAAATATTTTTAACATTTTTAGTGACTTGGAAACCTGAAAAGAAAATGCAGCTCAATTTGTGTTAAGGAGTATATATTTATCTGAAATTTAAATAGTCTGAAATTTTATTGATTTGTTTTTACAAAGTGCTTATGAGTAAAAAATAAACATTTCAATTTTACAATGATGGAAATAAACTTCAGCTATTTTTAATTAATCTATTTATCTCCCAGAGAGGTTTTGCAAAATTTAAATCAACCTGTGAAAATCTTTGGTGCTGTTAAAATTGTCCATTTTGATGAAATTTTTGGTACAATTTTTTCTGCAAGTGATAATCTCTATCCTAAGTTTATTGAGTCTACTTTATGATCTGTTACATGAACAAAAACATATGTTTATTTAATAGAACTGACATTTTCTATTCTATGGAGACCTTGCACCTGTGAGCGTAATTCCCTAGTGCAATTGCTCTCTGAGCCTTGATATGTTTAGGAGAAAACCAAGAAAAACAAGATTTATTTTTTTTTCCTTGTACCTCATTCTTACAAGTTTCTAAAGAGCAAAACTTTCAAAGCTGCTCAAGTTTTGAAATGTTGGAAGTGTTGTTTTTTTGACTTCAGATATCTGAGATCAAACATTGCTTGTACTGTTGTTCTTTAGGGAAAAAACACCACAGTCATTTGAAGTGTACATATTTTCCAACACATTTGCCTCCATTATATCTTTGGCTGTTCAAAACAAAATCCATAGTATATATGGGCTTTTTTAAAATTCCTAACACTTTTTTTTTTTTTTTTTTTTTTTTTACTCTTTTATCTTTGAAAACTCCCTGTTTTGGAAGGAAATGATAGTGTGATCTCTCCTAGCTGACATTTTCATAAATAATAATATGGTAATTAAACTATTTTAAAGATAGTCATTGTCATTATGGTTTTGTACTAATCTTCATGATACTTGTACTCAGATATTTGCATTCTGCAGATATTCTTGTAGAAGGCAAAATCCTTTGGTTTTATTCATTGTCTACTAACATTCAAAAGAAATTAGAAATATTGGATTTATTTTTGCAGGTGCAATTTTTTCCACTCTTTTGAAACAGGCATATTTAATCAATAGAAATTTGTTTTTTTTCTTTTGGAAATAGTATCTTAATCAATCAAATGCACTGTGCCTTCATTGTATGCCTATAAATATGACCCCCTAAATAAAATAAACTTTGTTAGATAAGATTGATGGTAGAGGATTACCTAAGAGCCCAAGCAGGTTGTTAGGGATAAGAATACCAATGTGGAAAATTCATCATTAAAAAAATTAGCTCACCACTCACAATCAGTTGTCGTTAAAATGCAAAGCTGGCTATTGGGGATTTCTCTCTAGACTATAGGACTTTTGGTCCCTGCTATTGGTATTTCGACAAATGTTCCAAAGTTATGGGAGCACAAGATTAATTGATATGAGACTGAGGTGTACAGAATTAATTAATGTGAGAGACTGAGAGATAGTCAATATGGGCATAGAGATATATGGAATAAATTAATTGATATTTGGGGAGAATCCAGAATCTCCCTGTACTATCAGCTGCACTCCATGCAAAATATATGTCCTATTATGTAAAAAATATTAATTTTCACAGCCTTTTAACTCTGCTGGGTTAATTCTACCAGGAAGCTGGCAGATATTAAAATGGCAGCTTTCTCTAAGCATCAAAACGGAAGTGAGTTTTAAAGAGATAAATACATTTCAAAGTTTTACCTGCTACATGAGATAAATAATTTATATTTTGAACTAAAACACGTGGCTTGTAAGTTGAAGTAAATTTTTTTTCAGCAGGCAGGGTTTGTCATAACTTATTGGGCTTGAAGTGAGCATTACAATTAATTGGTATAATGACAAATGTTCTGAAGAGAAAAGACTAAAAACATGTTTGGCAACTTTTCAGACTAATAAAACATCTTTCTTACTGGCTGTACCACAAAAGCATTCTGGTGTTAAATAATTATGTAATATCTGGTCCATAAAATTTTAGTCAGACTATTGCTCAAGATTAAATAGAAAAAGAAAATGGGCAAGATAATTAGAGTTTATTCTATTATTTGGCTTGTAGTCTATTTGTTTTGTTTCTATTATTTTGTTTTGACTATTTCAATAAAATTGTTTAAGCTTTTAGAAATGAAGAAACATGTGAAAAATATCTATTTAGGATCATTTTGATGGATCCCTACGTTTAACAGTGCTTTGGAAAGGCTCAAATAAGACTGCATCAAAAGACTGAAATTAACCTCCCAGATGAGATTAATGAGATTAATGAGTCTAAGATATTACAGGTGTCCTGAGTAATGGGTTCAAAGTAGTAAAGCAGACCCACAGAAGCATGAAAGTCATTTATTCTGAGCATGGGAAACGGTAAGATTTTGTTAATACCTAGTATTTTGTCAAGTTGAGAATCACTGCAGCCTCCTTATCCTCTTTCGTAAAGATGGATGGAGCATAGGCATCAAAACAAATAGTGTGATTTTAGAAGATTTACAGTAGGTTTCTTTCCCCAGTTGCTTACTCTTATTGAGGGTGGAACAGTGGGGTAATAAAATCTCGTAGGAAGACTACTGTAAAAAAGTAGACAATGTCCCTTCCCTTTCCGGGACCCATTCTTTAAGCTGTTGACCACTATACCCTGGTGCAAGACAGCAGCCTGGTCATTCACTTAACTTTAAGCATGTTGTTCTAAACCACAGACAGGAGTCACTTATCTTAAATGAGTGGAAGATCTACTGCTTTCAAGTTACTGCCAGCTCCTACCCAGGAATGATGAGACCAGAGCAGATGACGTGGGAGTGTTTTGCATTTGTGAAAGTTATGGAGTTTGTCTTATGTTAGTATGAAGTAGTGATTCTTTGCATCATTAATTTAACCTTCAGAGAAAGTCAGTTTACTATTTGCCATTACTTGTTCTTTTTTGCTATGTCCAATTTAATTTATTTAAGCCAAAATAATGTTTTAAGAGGTGTATTCCATACTGCATACAAGGGCTGTCTTGGGATATAACTTTTCTAAGTAACACTTTCTGCCTATTTTATCCCTGTCATTGCAACCTAACTCAGCAGAGACATGCAACAAAACATCCGTCCCAAAAGTTAATCACAGACTGCAGTTAATCTGGGAAAAAAAAACCAAAACAAAACAAAAACAAAAAACCCCAATTAAAATAGTATTTAAACTCCTTCCCAGAAGTTCATATTTATATTATTGCTGTCTCATTTTTAAATAACCCCTTCCCAGTGAGAGTTTACAGGTAGAGTTAATTAAATCTTCTATTGTGAATGGATTCCTTATGGCACATTGAACTTTTGGTCAATGTGTGAGGGCTAAGACAGCATTAAGCAGAATTATGTTTTTCTAGAGAAAAGTCCAATAATGACAATATATTTTTAACCACAACCGCAAGCTTTCTATGATAAATAGAGCTTTAGCTTCTTCTTACATCTTTTGTGTATATAGACAAATTCCATGCATCTATTCCACTCAAAATGGCTGTGTGGAAATATCCCCCCCCACCCAACTTCTTAGTTGGATTAGAACAGACATCTAATTTAGTTACTTCCACTGTTATTTTATGATGTATTATATGACTGATTCACACCAACTGAAAGCAGAAATGAAGCTCCAGAATACTTTCTGTGCCTTAATCTGAGGACTGAGAAAAAATTAAGAATTTAGCTCTGACAAATGTATGAATGTTTGAAGAGCAGATTATATCCCCCTTAATCCAGGAGGAAGTAGTTAGGGACATACTATGCCATCTGGACACCCACAAGT
>JAVJGG010000008.1:23694726-23720893 GCA_035590195.1 Aviceda cuculoides | reverse complement strand
AAGTGGTTGAGTCACCATCCCTGGAGGTATTCAAAAAGTGCATAGACGGGGTACTCTGTAACATGGTCTAGTGGGCATGGATGATGGTTGGACTCGATGATCTTGAAGGTCTTTTCCAACCTAAATGATTCTATAATTCTATGTAGACTGGTTGGCCATGTCCATTGTATCTTAAACTGTGAACCACAGCAGATATTTAACACTTGCAAATTGCAATTCTTCAGTGCAAGGAAAAAGTTTTAGTTGTCACAAATTTAAAATATTTAAAACACACTTTAAGAACCACACTGTTCAGTTTGTGTATATTTGGGGAGAATTTCTCTTTCCAGTGAAGGCAGTTTAATCTGAATTTGAAAATTTCCAAGTGTAATAATATGGAAAAAATGAACAAAACATTACTTGATGATGACTTGTTCAGCAGTACTGGATAATTTCAGGTGCATTTCAGTTTTATGAAGGGAAATGCTAAAAGTTAGCAATATTGTTTTAAGACATTGTGCAGTGGACTCGCATGCACAGACTGAAAGCTTTTTCATGGACGTCAATACTGTCAAGCTAGAATTTATAGCAGTCTAGAATCTTGGAAATTCAGGCATGGAAAGGACTCCAAGAGATTAACCCCTTCAGGGAGGCATCCATCTATAAATTGTCCCTGAGAGGCATGATTATAATCTTTTTTTCTCTTAATACTTCCAGTCAATGGGATGTTCCATGCTTCATTGATTATTTTTTTTTTTCCCTTAAAGCTTGTTCCCCAAATATTAGAGTGTGAGCAGTCTTCTTCCTTGATGTGTAGACGGTGCATGGTACACCATGTCTATCCGTTACCCGAATTCATTCTCTTCCACCCCAGAGCCCGTGGTCCCACTCCACCCTGGCTCCTATTCCCACTGGCTTCTGATGACTAGCAGTGGCCCTCCTGCCCCTGCTCCATCCCATGCTTCTCACCTCTGCTGGCTCTGCTTTGCTCCATTTACTCTTCTGATCCCCTTATCCTCAGGTCCAGCTTTTTGGTCTTCTCTGCTTGCCTCATGCTTCCTTCCTCAGTTTGCCATGCAGATACCAGTGAGGGAATACCAAGGGAATAACATAGATAAGAGGCACTGCATAAGAGCACCTGTGGTTGAGATCTAGAAGAAATTGCTTCCACAGGCAAAAAGGTTTGTTGGAGCTCTGCGGCAGGAATGCTAACTTGGAGCACAAGTGAGCAGTCACAGCAGAAAGCAAGAAGGGAAGAAAAAGAAGATACTAGAGAGGAGGGTATGTGTGCCCCAGATGCGAATTAACTTTTTACGATTCTGGGAATTACTGCAGATAAGAATAATTGCAGGGAAAGCCTCACTGAGTTTCTCTGCCCTGTGATGGAGCAGCTCCAGCACAGATGAAACCTGCAGGACGTTTAGGTGATAACTCTAACATGATCCTAATTATGTGTGAACTCTGCTTCTTTTAAAGCTTAATGATTTTGTAGTATATAGATGACTATACTGACATATAGCTAGGACAATTAAAGGACTATACCATCTTTCAAAGCTGTTCTTCATCAGCTTAGGGCAAACAGATTTTTTCCAATGAAAGTTGTTAGATTTTTTTTTTTTTTTTTTTTTTTAATGGGGGCAAAGCTATTTGGTTTCCACCAATCTTGACATATGCCAAGAGCTTCCTCATTCTACTCCATAACAGTTAACTCCAAATAGATAAATTTTGGAAAAGTTATAGGCAGTAGAAAAGGATTATAAAAAAAAAAAAAAAAAATACTGGTAACCTTGGAGTATAGCTACCATGGATATGTAATAAATTCTTCTTGCTTTTCACTTTCTAAAATAAAGGAATCATTTACCTTGTGGTACATCTCCAGTATAACTTAAGCACCGACTCTTATAACAGATACATATAACGTGACTACCACTAGGCAAAGAAACACAGAATAATTATCTAAGTTGATTATCAAAACAATAATCATTCTGAGCTTAAAGAATTGTGATTTATATGACAAATCTAAGAGCAAAGGATATACAAACCTAAAACCTGAAAACCATAATGCTGCATACCAGTAAACTACACTATTTCAGATGTTCATTCCTCTTGAAGTTAATTTTTCATGCGCTGAATCAGAACGTAGGAGAAATGTTTTGTAGAGGGCATATTTAAAAGTAAGCTCCTATATCCACCGTTTGGCATGGGGTTTATATTCTGATGAATATAACATCTGAATATATGCCCTTGTTGGAAATTTTTGGCATGGACATACATAAACTGTTCTTTGTTCTTCTTTAAGGAAACCAAAGCTGATTTTGATACTTCATTAAAGCTTTTAAGTTTGAATTTGAGAGTCTGACCTCAAATTATAAATTTGACCTCAAGTCCCTGCAACATCATAATCATGTTGTATAGTGAAAATCAACCTAAATGCATGAGAAAAATCATTGCCTCCCAGATGCTGAACAGTGTTTATTCAGTTGCAAATGCCAGGTCAGTTTCTCCTGTTCAGTGCAATATAATACCAGCTGAAGTACTTTAATTTGCTTTTAACCCTGTAGACAAACTGGTCTAATGAGATACTGTAAAATGTTATCTAATTTTTGTTAAACATGGTCCTCAGATGTAAATAAAATGTTCTCAATGGAACATTAGGAACAAACATTTTACCCACAATACTCTTCATTTTTTCAATGATGAGTAGCAGTTTCCATGTCAACTACGTACAGTGAAGAGGTTTTGGTGCCATACGGTTTACAGAACCATCTGTGTACTCCAAGGACAGCCTTGACGCGCACTGCAAATGCAAGCTTGTTTTGTGAAAGGTTAAAGTGGCAGAAATATATATAAAAAACTATCTACTGATATTCCCAAAATTAATTTTCCAGCTGTTCATGTCAAATTCTTTTGTTATTATTGGAGAATACTGTTTAACTTTAGAAGAAACATATAAGCCTAGGAGCACAGAAACATACAAAAGTGCCTTTTTTTTTTTTTTTTTTTTTTTTTTAAGCAAACTGTGATAACAATACGCTGTAGGCAACTAGACAGAATCTGACTTACTCTGGAATGGAATAATAATTTTGAACTAATAATACCCATTAAAGGTGCTCTTTACATAAAACAAGATTCAGGTTGCAAAACTGTTCAAAGTCACATTAGTCTCAGAGAATAATTGTGGCAAAGAAATATTGTTTAAGAAATTAAATTCAAGAGGCTCTGATTCTACAAAACAGTTCACTGTTGTATAGTGAACTAATCTTTCCCTCATAGGAACTTTACTACAATCATGTTCTTTTTATAGTTTTGCTGCTGGTTTTCTTTTTAGTCTTGTGAATTTTACATTATTTCCTGCACAGAGGCTCATCTGCAGGAGCTGCAGATTCCCTCTTCCATTTGCTCCACATCTGACTATGGATATTAGACAGGAGGATTAAGCTTTGCTGCTGCTGTGTGCGGAGTTGCAACTCCCAGTTCTATTTTAAATGGGGGAAAAAAACCAAAACTATTTCTAACTCTTCAAAGTAGTGATTGACATTCAAGGTGATTCACTTATTTTAACTTAACCTATCTTGGTTTAAAGTCATAGTTGTCTTACTCCTTTTATAGTTGATGGAGACAAGCCGCTCCAGAAGGCAGTAATTCTTGCCTACCATAGAGCACAACCGAATGTAGAGGGAACCCAGAGGGCTGTCTAAGATTAGGCTTAATTTTGAGAGATCTGCATTTGGGCATGATGAATTCCACCCTTGTTCTCAGGAGATAATTACAGGCTGAGGATCTTGGATAGAGGAACAGGATTTTTGAGATATGCTTGTACTTGGTATGACACTCTAGTTGCAGCTAGAAATGACTCCCTGTAGAACATAGAAATGCTCGGAATTGCTGTTGTCAGATGTTGTTTGGAATGCGTATTTGAGTCATCCATACACAATTGGAAATATGAAACAGGACCTACAAGAGACCCACTTCTTTTTTGAAGTGGCAGCTGCAGTCTTGATGAGTTATATGAGGCATCTCAAATGACACACTAGGTGCATAATCTTGCATAACTCCTAGCTTATAAATAAACACTTAAATTAGGGAGAAGTGATTTTCAGTCTTGTTATCTCTCCCAGTTAATTCATTTTAATTATGGAGGCAAAGGACTTTTACAGAAAGGAATGAGAATGCCAGTTTTTATCTTCTCTGCTTAGCAGGGCAATCTTCTGAGAGTTCTTAGATCTAAGTCTGAAACTCTTGATGTGGAGAAGAAATTGATGCTACATCTCTTTTTCTCTATATAGGTGTTGAAATGACTAACCTAGACTATCATAAAAAGGAAGGAGGAAAATGAAACAGCTTGACTAGCAGTGTCTTTGAATTTGGAAATAAATATGTTGTAGTCTCTCCTCTGACTCTGAAATGATGACATATATTGCCCCAAAAGTATAAACTGCAAGATGCAGAGGGACCTTGAGGACTGAAGTAAGGAGAAACTTGGAAAGCAGTGTATACTCAGCATTTCTTAATGCGTAGCCTAGACAACTCAACACTCAGCATACTTATTTTAAAATGCAAATCTGAGACCTGTAGCTTTCCCTGTGCTTTACATATGGTTGTTGGTTATCTAATTCAAAGGGGTTTTTTCTGACATGGGAGTCTGGTGCCTGAATCTCATTTTGGATCTAATCCTAGGTCTTGTTTCTCCAGCAATTTTCTGCTTTTGGATGAAAAATGAGCTTTTGTATCACTTTGACAAAAGCAAAGAAGATACAAACAGTTAGGCCTGCCATTAGAATTTTACTTCTTAGTAGAATACTATAATTTTTAGACTTCATTGATTTCAGTGAAATTTCACTAAAATAAAACAGAAAGGAGAATTTCTTTCTCAGTTGTAGGTTGTCATTCCTTAAACACTGTACCTTTTCACAATCTTTCTGGTTATTTATTTTTAAAGTAAAAAGCAATTTAAACAAGAGATTCTTCCCTTCACAATCAATAATCTTTCATATGTTTGATCCTGCAGCAAAGTGGTTATTTTGAAATGATAGTGTCTTACCCATTTCCATGGCAATAAGCAGTGCTGGTATCACAGTCTGAAGCCATGACCATTCTTCTCCCCTATGAATGCCAACAGTTAAAATTACCAAGATTTTTTTTTCTTCTGTTCTTATCATGACAATGTTTTATTGTTTCCCCTGGTACTATCAGCCTGGCAGCTCTTCCCCACCTCTTCCATTTTCTTCCAACTGAAACATAATGAATGAAATAATTTGAATCAATTATAAGTAATATAGTTGTCCTAAGGCTGTGTTGATTTACTGCCTTCCTTCCATTTCTCTTCTCTTAATATTCCCTTCTGTCTTTTGATTTCTTTCTCCCTTATCTCTGTACCTTTTTCTTTCTCTTTTATGCCAGGCTTACAAACCTCTCTCTTTCTTTTATCCCCTGCCTCAGCAGTGATTTTTCATTGCCTTCATAGCTGTTCTGTGAGGATTTGCAGCTGCATTCCCATGGCTCCTCTTCATCCTGGCAGCAACCCACACAGTTTTTTTCTAACAACTCTCGCCTGCTTGTTGTAAGGGTGGGTGTCACATTACTAGTCTGTCAGTGCTTTTGTTAATTAACAGAGACAATGTTAATTGAGGAGTGATTTTGTTAATAGATGTGTTAAACCTCTAAATACACCCTGTATGAACTCAGTGTTTTCTGTAATCAGAACATTTTCCCACTGAGCTGGTTCATGCAATTCATAAAAGTTTGGTGCCTTCCAGCTTGCATTCCAACTGCCTACCAAGCATTACAGTTTGGGTTTAATGGCAAACTTCATGCCAAAATCAGAGCACTTTCTGAGACCTGACTGAAGAGTTAAGAAAATCTGGGTAAGCTGACTCATTCTTAAGAAAAAGTGGGCTGCTTGATGTCTGTTGTTGCAAACCACTTAAAATTCCGTGGTTGTCCAGAGATGGCCCAAACTAAGACAAAAAGCACTTTATTCAGTTTCTTATTGATAACTCCCACCATACTACACTATTAAGGCATTACACTGTTACTACTACACTATTAAGACATCCTTTAATTGGACCACAATTTCCTGTTACCATGGAGAACATCCTGGCACATAAGAGCTCAGAATAAAGTTGAATGCATTTTAGCATTTAAAATAGAAAGCCTCAGGTTTGGCATCTGTATTTAAAAACTCGCCGAATCTGCTCTAGTTCATTTCTAGAGTGCAGTTAGCCACACACTGGAGATTGTAGGAAGCCAAAGGCTGAGAATAGGAGGTAAAAGATGGTAAAGGCTTTTGCCCAAGAGAAAAATGTGTGTGACAAAGGCAGAGTTCTGGGCCATCTTACCTGGCTGCTCTGTGTACTTAACAGAGCAAACATCCCCAGAATGTAATTCATTCCCCCCCTGGCTAGACATCCAAACACCAATTCACCGATTACAAGAAGAGGTAGCTCTGATTCAGGTAGATAACCATTATGTATCTACATCCAGGAGACATTCTAACTATGGAATATGCCATATATTAACTATTAATTAACTATGAACAGAGACAGATGGATATCCTGTTATATGGATGACCCACTAGATGGACAAGTGTCATGGTCTTGAATTCTGTAACTTGAGCTTAAGTTTATGGATGTGCTTCTTTTCTGAATTCTTTCTCTTTAATCTCAAACAACAGTGCTGGGGTTTTTTTTCTCCTTCTGTTATGCAGCCATGTGTAAGATTATTTTTAGCTGGATGTGATTGTAAAAAGCCACAGGTTTTAGCCTGGCATTGTGACATACCTTGCCATACCTTGAAACAGTTACACTCTGCAAAATTATCTAAATCATGACTGCCTTCATTTTGCACTTATCATCATAAAGAAAGCAATGACAGACCGGCTTTGGGACACCACCTTCAAGTATGAAACAATTCTTAAGGTGTTTATCTTCAATGTGGTTTGGTAGCACAAAGTAACATATACATGGAATTTGTTACTGTGGAATTTAAAAAAAAAACAAAACCCTTTTCATTTTCCTTTCTCTTCAGAAGAGCACTGGGAGAGAAAAGGGAATTGAAATTTAAAAAATTGACAAATGAAAAGGAAAAAATGGTAGAGGAAATATTTTCCAGCTGTTACAAATAATGAAAAGTCATTTAAAAGCTACTTTGCAAAAAGGAATGCAGCAGGGTCTTTTTCTCTGTTTGACACCACACAGGATTCTTTTGAACACCTTTCAAAACAAATTACTTTTGGGTCTTTCATGATAATTTTTATAACTTTTTTCTTTATTATGTGTAATTACAATATTTATAATGAGTGCAAAGCTTGAAAGAAAATATTGCACTTATGTATTGTTTATATCAAAGTAGAAAAGGCTGTCACATTCAGGAGTGGAACTCCATATTAAATATCGATATAAGGTAAATGAATTAACACAGTGCCTGATAGCACAAACAAACAAACAAACAAAACAAACCTCTTAATCAGTTTGCATTTAAGTTATAAAAGAGAAAAAGGAAAGCACTTGTCTCTCTAGAAAGAGGACTTTTAGAAAGTGATTTTCAAAAATTACAACACAAAAATTATTGTAACCAAAAGACATTTTCAGCTTTTATTCCACAATTTTTTATTTGGTTCTTAGTAAAAAGCAACCTTCACAAGTGTAAGATTTCCAGTACAACATTGTTTAATTTTAATATGTTTGTACAGTAATATGTCTAGTTCTGATTTTAACAATGACAGATTGCATAAGTGGAGTTTGGGTTTGATTCATTTACTTAATGCTGTTCTTAAGGATCTGACAACAATCTGCATATCAAGGCATATTACTGTAGGTTATCTTCTTTCCTAAACTGCTTTAAAGAAAAAATCAATCACAAGTTTTGGAGGCTTGTATGTTTGTTTGTTTCCCAACACAATTAGTTAATTAGCTTTTTATTCACTTGAGATGATTGAAAACTGTGGTTATTTTTTGTGGACTATTTTGAAAACATAAATTTTAATAACATCTTTTGGCATAGTAGTCTAACAGGTCTCATTTCTGAAATAGCCTATTTATGTGTTTATATATGTGTATGTGTGTGTATTCTGAAAGGGATAGTGACATGTAGACAATAGACCTATACTGACTTTTAAGTATCATTTTCATTAAAATGATGGGTTTAATTTCAAATATATTTTTATATTTTTAATGAGTAAGCCACTTTTACTGAAAAGCAAAATTGTTCCTAAACAGACTGCTCGTTTTAATAGAAAGAACGGCAACAATTTTTGACCAGAGTAGGAAGACCATCACATGCAGTGGTAATATTAAGGGGTTGAAAAAAAAAAAAAAAAAAAATTTCAACTTTCTTTTCCAGTTGCTTATCCAACTACTGTTGAAATTCCCAAGCAAGGGGCTTTTCTATTTCTTTGTTTCACGGGACATTTGATCTATGTTTTCTCTTTCTCAATGTGAGACTATCACTCTGAGTCACACCTTCTTTTACCATTCCAGATAATTCACATGTGGTTTTGCACCTTGACTCTTTGAAGTATATCTAAAAGGTTATCTTATTTTGATAACTTACTGAAGACAATCTCTCCTGTGCTTTTAGGAGACATAGAGCACAGGTTGTATAGCCCGGAATTTAAAGATAAAATTTTTGTGTCGCCTGACCCTGTTTACAGAGATGCTCAGACAGAGTTACAGTCTCATTGTGTTTGTCAAGGTATAGATATCATTTACTTCTTCAAAAACTGTTCTTTATAGCTTCCTAACAGTAGGTTTGATTTTATTCTTGTTGCTGATGGTATTTTCAAAGTAGGTATTGCTATGTTGCTAAATAATTTAGCTCCATGAACTGCATCAAGCACCGTCTGGGAGAGCCTAGCTAATTCCAAACAGAATGGCTGTGAGCAGACAGTGCCACTTGGCTTTAAGAGCAAATGCAGCTATGTACAAGAACTGCTGTTTATTAATACAATGCAGATTTCTCTGCACTATGGAGTCCCATGAAAAACGAGTCACACATTTATTGGTTATTGAACTTTTTATTCTAGTATTTTTTCTATAGTTTTTGTTACCCCACACTCAGAAATGGTCTCCCAAATGAAATAACAGAGAGGCACTGTCATTTCTGTGTTCTGTGACTCAATGCTTCTTTTATATCCTTTTATAAATTACACTACACTTGCTTTTTGTCATGATGTGTTATAAATTAATATGCAACTTTTTGTCTCGCATCACTCCCTGATCTGTTTAACTTTCATGTTTTATCCCTCCTGTTGAGTGCAAAGTAGGAGTTTCAGATCTTATTTTTTCCTTAGATGTGGTAGCTTACTTTTTTTTTTTCTCTTTCAAAATCTCATTTTGGTTTGTATATCCATTGATACAACTTTTCTAGCTTGACTTTTGTTATCTTTATGTCCTTGTTAGGGTTTGGAAGGTCCCCTGAATAAGTGCAATCTGCAAATAGTATTAACATAATGGTTGTTCCCTCCTCAGTGCTCTAATGAAGTTGTTAAATAAGGGCGATTGTGACACGGTTGGCAAATTCCCCAGAGTTCCTGACCCAAAGCATGTTAACTTGAGCCACACAGTTTATAAGATTTATTAAGAACAACTAAATGAGAAAGTTTTGGTTTGTATTTTTATTGGGCATTTACCATTTCTTTTAATAAAATTCCATGACATACCTTCACTTAAAAGTTTGAAAAGATAAAATCAAATTAAATTGCACTGAACTATCTTTTTAATGGATGAAGTAGAGAAGAGGAGGAAAGTGAGAGATTTCTGACATTCCCAGAACTAGAAGAAACCCAATTCACTATTACAGCATTGAAAGCATCCCCAAATATTAATTTTGATCTAATACTCCTGGTGTAAATATATAAAAAATATTAAGGCTCCTAAAAGTACTTGTTTACCTTATTCTTCCTTGGGTGACATTTTAGATGTCCAAGTTCAAAATTCAGTCTGAACTGTTGCTTTGCTCCTATCACCCTTTGTTCATATGTATTTCCTGAATAAGGTTCTAACAAGCACGCACAGAAATGCCCCTGTCTTGGAAGTACTCAGAGACTCTTAGTTATTTTTTTGTACCTGACATATCCACAAATCATCTCTCTTTCCAAGTCTTATTCAGTAGATGCTCTCACAAAATACCTACTGGATTTAAACTATCACAGTCCTCAGTCCTGCTCCTCTTTGATTGCTCAGTGATTAAATAATCCATTCAGGATATGGGAAACCAAGACTCAATTCCCTTCTTTGCCTCTGGGGATGCTAAACTGCACTTCCCATGCAAATGCACTGAGGGCATGTTCTGCAATGGGGTAATTTCAGTCCGCCCTGCTCAATCTGTTCCACTGTGCATACTCTAGGTAAATATTCATTAGGCTGGAGAGAGAGCACGCAAAAGCCAGTAATGGGTTTTGGCTCTTGGCTAATAGACTGAAAACTCAGAGCTTAGGCTGCCTGCACAGGGGATGGATAGAATGCAGTACCTCAGAGTGGAGGTCCAAAATGCTGCATTCAGGTGAGATGTTACTAATAACTTGCCAATGAGAAATGTTACAGAGATCTTACCTTCTACGGAGCACATGTACGTCATCCCTAATCTTAGAAGCCATCACCAAAGCAATTACAAACACTCTTTTAAAGTATCAATTAGAGATGAAACGTTTCTTTTACAGCAGAATTTGTGCGGGCGATAGCAGTGGAAGGTTGCACTTTCATGCTGAAAGCAGGTTAAGCTGCACAACTAGTAGCAGCTCGAAAGACCCAATGCCTTTCTCAGCATCTGCAATGTCCGTCCTGGGTCACCCTATGGCTGCGAAGTGACTCACACACTGAAACGAGCTGGCGAGCATTAGCGTGAGGGCAACTAGAAAGAGTCCTCTGGAGCATGCCTGAAGCCCGTGAGACCAAGTGCACTGAACGGCTTAGTACGCTCTTAGTCATGCTCCCAGAAACAGCCCGCAGTGCGGACTGGCCACGAAGAAGACCGCTGAACGGGAGAGAGGATGAGGTGGAGCATGTCCTTATTGCTGTGACACTAAATACCAGTTTAAATATGTAAATATAAATATATAAATATACTGATTTTAATGTGGGTTGTTATTTCTTGTATACTCATAAAAAAGGACATCTTTGTATCTCAGTATCAGAAAACTCTTCCAAAGACTGTTGACTGAAGCTCTAGGATCCACAGATCCACTGGTATTAGATTTATTTGCATCCTTAATAATATTTAACATTTTCAGCATTTTACTTCTACCTTAATTATGAAAAAAAAAGAAAAAGAAAAAAGAAAAAAGAAGGTTTTGGTGAGTGGGGAAAAAAACAAACACTGAAATATTTAGTGGCACATGGTGGTGCTGTTGGATAAGAAAAATGTAAAGACATGATAGCACAGGGTGAGAAAGATTGTTCTGGCGAGTTAAATAAAATTAAAAGAGCGACAACTTCATTCACCTCTGTCATAGCCAGTCTTTCATTTCTTCTTTTGACACAAAGATTTTAAATTAGGCAGAATTGTAATTCCTGGTGGCTTGTATTCTTGATAACTTGCACAAGGGATACAGATCTTTAACATGGATTTCATGCCTCTGAAAACTGACAGTTAATGAGGCTATTATTTTCATTTTTAAATTGCCAAAATGTGAGATAGAAAATTGGTAGTTTCACATCCCTTACTGTCATCTTTCAGTGCAAATTTTATTCTTCATCTTTTAAAACCTTTTATAATGTAAGGTGAATGCAGAAATCATCAGATGATTCAATACCGTATTTTCTATTGCAATGAGTATTTCATTAAGCCAATAACCTTGTTTCCCAGATATAAATGGCACATATTTAGAAAAAAATGAATACCTGTTCAAATTGCTTTGGCTGATGCAACATCTTGACATTGAACTACATGCTCAGAACCCTGCTATCACCTAATTTACAATCCTTCTTCAGAAAAGTTCTTTTTCTAAAAGGTGTTCAGTGCGGTGGCTGTAAACAAAGTCTTCAATTTGGCAATCATCTCTGCTTATTGTAGTTCAAGCTAAAGGCATTTAAAATTTCAGCAAAGCACCCTGGGATCTTTCAGTATCTACTGAAGATTGTTCAGATGTCCATTTTAAAAACTACTGAATAGACTAATTATGCAGTGACTGGTTTATAAAAGATGGGTAAATGGAATATTTGGGTTTTGAGGTATTATGCTGAAGTTCTTTTTAATTATAAAAGTCATTATTGTGTTAACTCTTTCATCAGGTTCAGTGGATTTTGAACTTCTGGTGCTCCCACCAGGATCACATTATAGCACTTTGTGTGAGGTCAGAAAAGATGTCAGAGCTTTAGCAGGGATTTTCAATGACAAAATGAAAGTTTTAGAATTGTACTTTGCTTCAAAGAAAGGGTCTCAGCAGTGGCACTTTTTGTCACATTGGTAGGCAGACACATCATTAGCATCTTTGACTTATAAGAATAGGAAGCCTGAGGGCCTAAATTTTACCTCTTTACAGTTAAAAGATGAGGCACTCAGACTGTGCCTGTGGCCAACCGCTGTTTTCAATATAAGGGGCAGAATAAGCTCACGGTGTATTTCTACCTTTCACCTTGGTGCCCTATGTGTAATTTTATTTCATTCTTATTTTTCTTTGGATTCAAATCCTAAGTGAGATCCTGAGCATCCTTAACTCCCAGTGAGATCAGCAGCATTTGTAAATGTAGAGTATGTTGTCAGCACATTTTTAAATGCAGAATATGTTATCAGGACCTCTTGGGATATGGTTCAAAGCCTTGCTGTGTTTGATTTATTTTAGATGTATTTGATTTGTATTTTATTAAAAGAAGCCCCTTCAAAGGTAATGGATAACATGCTTCAAAGACAAAATGCACTTGTGATCTCCCAGAAACAGCATGGTCTGTTGGGTAAGTATTAGCCTGGAAAAGCAAGACCGGGATTTCTGGGTGTTTCCATCACCATTCATTGCCCTGCTGAATGGCCTGCAGCAAGCGGTTCCCTCACTGTGGCTTGGGTTTTGTTTGGTTTTGTTGGTTTTTTTTTTTCCATCTGTAAATACAGTCTGATGATGAAAAGCTGATGTAAAAGTTTGTTTGTTACCTTGATCAGAAGAAGGTAGTGCTTCTTCCTGAAGGAGTAAAGGGAAGCGGACATGAAGAGAACCTTGAAGACCTGTGAACTCTGCATGTTCTGTATTTCTTTACATACATTTGTATCCGAAAAGATCAGCGTTCAGTCTCCTTCTCCTTTCTGCGTAATTCGATATTTGCTAAGCATTTATAAGCTGTGGTGTGTAAAACCTTTTTTAAGGAGGCTAAAAAGAGCAGTAAGTCCAGATATGATACAGAAATATACATTTCTTACAGCACGCATATTCTTTGTTCCTCATCCATTATTCAAACTGCTGTAGGAAAAGCTTGTATGTGTGACATGAGACTAACAAAAACGTTGCAGAAGTCAGTATTTTCAGATCTTAGCATCTCATCGTTTGGCACCTAAATCTGTGTGAGTCGTTTTCTTCCTACTGTGGTAAACAGTCTCCTTTTCTTGCCATTCTTTTAAACACTGCAGTCATGGAGAGTAGCTGCCTCTCTAGGGGTTGTGTATGCTACAGTTTGTACCTCGAGCCCCAGAGTAAACATAAACATTTATGCTGTTATGTCAGTAATATAACCTCCCTACTCCAGCTGAGTATTCCCCTGATTATGCAGCCAAGAATCACATTAGCCCTTTCAGCCACAGCACCACACTGGGAGCTAGCAAGATCATGTTCAGCTGTTTTTAACTTGGAGGAACAGATTGTTAGAAAGTAACATGTCCTCAGCCTCCTTGATTTAGAGCCTGGGTAAGCCTCTGTGAAGTGAGAGTTTGGGGACTTCAGTGAGATCAAATGCAGCCATATTCTTGTCCAAATAGGAAATATTTAATGCAGTATTACAGTTTTGCTTGCCTACTTAACATCATTTTGGGATGCTCGCTTCTCCTACCACTCTGGGCAGCTGATATAGTCACTGGAGTGAGCAGAAAGTAATTGATAATTAAGAGATAATGGGTAGTAGAAATTCACTGAAGAATACGGGCAATATTTCCGTGTCTGTCCTTTTTCTACGGTACATTTTCTTTTTGCTCTGTGACTTGATGCAGCCACTGCAACAGAAAAACGATCATGGAGCTTTAGTTTTATTAGAAGATGGAGGGCCAGGTTTTAGTGATGCTGTTCCCACAGCCAGCGCAAAGTAGCCCCAAAGCTCCTGTAAGCAGTCTGGCGACTTCATTATGGTGCAGAGGTGATCCAAAACTAAAAGCGAGCAGGGATTTTTGTCTCTTTTCTCATGGCTGAAGCTGGGAAAATCTGGCATTGCTCTAAGAAAACATAAATGGCCAGTGTGTTGTTTTGCCAGATGTTTTTTACCTTGCAAGGGAAGAAAAGAGGGTTCAAGTACTCCTCCTTTTTATACTTCAATGAAACGAAGACTTAACATGTTTTAGATTGTATAAGAGCCCCAGTTAAAAAATAACAACATCAAAACTGAATTGATAACCTAACTCCTTGCTGGTGGGGAATTTTGCTGCTAGTGTAAGCCAAGGGGGCATCCTGGTGCTCTGATTCACCACAGAGCCTTATGCCACCCTTTCAAACTGGTCGATGTATCAGTTGATATCTGTGTATCAGCTGATGCCCTGTATCTCACCTACATTTTCCAGTTTTAGGCAGAGATGTCACAGAAGAAAAAAGAAAAAACCTGATGTGTTTATACAAGTGTTTCTATCTAAACTCTACCTTTGTTTTATCCACAGAACTAAAAATAATGTCTCCACATGCTGCTTCAGCAATGTGATCCTCTCTAGCCTGTCGTGATCCTAATTTTTTTCCCACTATTTAGCCCTTCTCTCTGACTGGTACTATCTGAAGGCTCGAATAGCCACATCGTAAACAGTTCCAGGGAGTTAATCCAGCTAAGGATTAACACCAATTTTCTTTTTTTTAATTTCTTCTTTTGCCAGGGAAATTTTCATCCATTCAGCTTCCCATAAGGTTTCAGTACATGATTACAGAAGACATAGTGCCAGTGCAATGCAGTAGAGTGCACAGCTGGGGATGGAAAAGGCAACTGAGATCACAGCAGTCTCAATTTAGATTTGTTGCAATGATTATGGATATGCACCTTTCATTTCCTGAATTTAAGCTGCTGCTGAGACAAGTGATCCCTGGGGAACCGTTCACAAACCTGGACAAAAATACTTTTAACCAGACCAGTTCATCATGCAGCTGTATGAACCTCTGTGCTGGCAGTTAGAAGGTGACAGAAGCTAGAGCCAAGAAACAGAGAAAATGAGGGATACTTCTTCAGTGACAGTGCCAGTTTATTTCATCCTAAACTGGTATTAAAACTTCGTATACTTTAATTAAAACTTGTTTTAATTAAAAACAACAACAATGACAACAACAACAACAAAAACCAACAAAAAAACCCACAACAAAAATCTGCTTAGTTTTTTAACTAGTTGAAACCAGCACACTACTCTCGTGTTCCTTGAAACCATGTGTGTTTAGACAACACTTACAATTTTCCAAAGGAATTTCACCCTGGCCATCCTTCACAACCTTCCCCCTTCTTCAGTCTCTCTTCTTTGCCTTCTCAATACCTCCAGATGCACACAATGCAAGGAATGATGTGAGAGAATATAGAATGTATTTCTACGCTGTTATTACGTACTGATTTGCAAGATTTCAGGGGTATTGGTCTTCAGTTCAGAGATAACCAATTCTGGTTGTCTCTAATCATATTAGTTGCCTTTGAATACTATTCAAACATGTATACAACACCTTACACTGAAGTGGAGATGTCACACAGTGCAAATCAAATGTGTGGGGACCTTGATACCCAGATAGGAATATATCATTATTCTTGATAAGCTTCTATCAGACTTGCAAACTCCAAAGAATATAATTCCATGCTTTATAAAGTACCACTATAAAAAGATGGTTTGTTGTTTTCTAAAATATCACACAGCACTAAAAAATACTACTTTTTCTGAATTATGCCTAGGACATAACAGTAACATGGTTGCAGACTAGATTTATCCTACATCCTTCAGGCTGAGCTCCTAAAATGAAACTTAACTGATCAAATTATGTATTGTGAATAAGTGAAACAAACATCAGAAGTTTTTCCTTAAATAAATTTATTCATTTTTGTTTTCATTTTCTTAGTTACTTTAATGGAAGAAAATATGAAAATTCTTTAAGGTCATAAATATCAGAATTTTACCAAATATGTAATCATAAAATTGATTTTAACAAAACTGAGTCCCTGATATATAAACTGGTTACAAACAGAAAAAAAATAACTAACATTGAAAAAGAAATTAAAGTATTTAATATGAACTCTGATACTGATACTAAGTCAATAGTCTCTTTCCATTCGAAAATTCACAATTTATGATGAAATGGATGAATGTAAAGTCACATTAAAAGTGATTTTCCCAGAAATAAAAAAGCTGTGATTAGGACACATACAGTAAAGATGGAATTTTGCCACATTTTTCAAACCCTAACTAGACACTTTAATATACTTTTTCTCCTAGTTCTAGATCAAGTTTTGTATTCACTGAGGAAGCTTTTATTTTTTGAGCTACTTTCCAATTCCTTTTGTCTATTATTAGAAAGTTTATGGTTTAATTAAATTAGTTTATTGATTAACAAGGAATAGTCTTCTAATATACTGCTTCTCTTAACTTACTTAAGTCTTTTACACTTCACTTGATTTGTTATTTTTATTTAGTTACAAAAAACTCTGTTGGCCTATGCTATCTTCTAATTTCACTAGCATTCTTAGGTAAAAAAAAAAAAAAAATCAAGCAGCATAAAAACACAAGTATGTCTTTTATTACAGTGTCATCACTGGCATTTCAATAGCTACCAAAGATCTCCAGCTGACTTCATCAGTGAATGGAGTGGTACAATTTCCTTCTAACCAAGGAACAAAGTCACCAATATTTTACAGCTGTCATGCATACTTTGTTGTGAAAGTTAAATATATCCTTTGTGCAAAAGCTCAGTATAAAAGCTCTTCATAACATCTAATATCTGCATCCTGGCTTTAGAGATAAAGGAACTGGACAGCATCGCCTTGTCGTGGTTTAAGCCAGCCAGCAACTGGAATATATCAGGCACCACACAGCCGCTCACTCACTCCCCCCCACAGTGGAATGGAGAAGAGAATCGAAAAAAAAAGTAAAACTCATGGGTTGAGATAACAACAATTTAATAACTAAAGTAAAACAAAATGTAATACTAACAATAACAATAATAAAATATAATTATAATAATAATTGTAATGAAAAGGAATAAAATAAAATAAAAAGTAATAAAAACAAGAAAACCCAAACCAAAACCCAAGAAAAGACAAGTGATGCACAATGCAATTGCTCACCACCCCCTGATGGATGTTCAAGCAGTGATCCACCCCTCCCGGCCAACTCCCCCCACTTTATATACTGAGCATGATGTTCTATGGTATAGAATATCCCTTTGACTAGTTCAGGTCAGCTGTCCTGGCCATGCTCCCTCCCAGCTCCTTGTACCCCTGCTTGCTGGCAGAGCATGGGAAACTGAAAAATCCTTAACTTAGGGTAAGCGCTAATTAGCAACAGCTAAAACATCAGTGTGTTATCAACATTATTCTCACACTAAACCCAAAACACACCGCACCATCTACTAAGAAGAAAATTAATTCTATCCCAGCTGAAACCAAGACAAACCTACATGAGTGCTGGAGTATAAGTAAAAGGATGTATGTGTATAAAACAGTCTCTCTTCTTTCAAACTGTCTGTTAATGGGGTTTGCTTCTTCATCCATGTTTCACTTTCAATGAGCCAAAATAATTAGTTGTTATTTTAGGAATGGCTTTGTATACATGCACGCCAGAAATCACTGAGGCCCCAGCATTTAGATGTTTGTAAGCAGCACATAAATGCTAAACCCCAAAAAATATTCTAGTATAAACTGGGAAAGTTATAATCTGTCAGTAAAAGCTCAATTCAGAATATTAATAGCATCGCTGAAGAATTTTGTTTGGAACCAACCACTAGATCTCAACTAGTCCAACCCCCTGCCCAAAGCTGGTTTCTGAGCTAGGTCAGTTTGCCCAGGGCCTTCCACAGCCTCTCTGGGCACAGCTGGGACCCAAACCCAGCTGTTTCCTGAGGAACAGAGGGTCATGCTGAGGCACAAGTGGCTTCTTGGCAGGTGTTTGGAAAGCCCCTCAAGGGGTCTTTTGGTTAGCAAATGTGTACATGTAATCCTATAATCTTTGTCTACATAGAGAAGCCACTGCCTCCTTGGAGATGCTCCCAGGTATACCCTCCCCTGTTGATGCTGGTGTGTGCTGGTGGCTTGGACAGGTTCAGCCAACTTTTAGTCTTCTGCATGTATCTGCTCTTGTGGCTTCAGCAAGGCTAGAGTTTGGGACATTTTCACACGTTACCCCTCAACATATACTCTCCTTTTCTATAGTTTGGGATTTTTTTTATAACTACTACTCCCTCCACACCCATAAGCACCTTACAGACCACATTCATGTAAACTTGCACAGAAAGGTCTTTTCTGACAATCCCTGCAGCCTCAGGATGGAAAGCTGAGGAAGTCCCAGGAAGTCCATTTAACACCATTATCCCTAGAGGTAGCTGAATCAGCCAGGGCAAGGTACCATTTCTTCTAGTGCATCACCACCGTCACTATGCTGACTCCACCATCTTCGAGCCCTTTTGATGTGCTCTTGCATGCCAGTTTCCATGATAATGCCTTGTTCCTGTTTATGTGTCCTTCTTGTTGTGCCATTCATTGCTAGAGCTTCCTGTCAGTTAAGTAGGAAACCCAGCATAAGTCTGCCTTGCCCTCCAAGACTTTCTGCTGAGCAGGGGACTTCATGGGGTCATTTGCTCCCCTGCCATGGTTCACAACCCTGGGGACTCTGTCTCATACTTCTTTCTCCCTTGCTGCGCTCCAAAGGTTTCCTTATGCATGACTGTGCTCTGTCATAGTCACAGGGAATTTTTTGGAACTCACTGGATTTCAAAGTATAGTTTTCTTGAAACGTACTCTTAGAAAATATCCTAACACATGTAAACCGAAACCTTTCATAGACAATAATGTTTATCAGCTATATAGATATCTTCATTTTCTTCTGATCAATTTGTTTAGGGGTTTTTTTGTTTGCTTGTTTAAAATACCAGTCTTGTATCTTTTTTTTTTTTTATACAGCAGCTAATCTAGGCTAGCTATTTTATACACTGTGCAATGATTTTTTTCTTAATTTGCACCTGCTTTAAGAAAAATAATAATTTAAAATATACATTTCCCTGACCTCTATTGAAGTATCTGAGCTACACATGCAAAACCCACTGAATTCCGAGCAACAACAGCTGAGCACATAATTTGAAATAAATGCCTTAATCTTTTCCATTTGCAAAATGTCTATAGGCAAATCATTATTTCCTCACATTAATTCAGCATTCAGATTTGCTCAACAGTTTTTCACCTGATTGATTGAATGACTAACCAGGAACAGTTCAAAGTACCTGTATATTGTTCAGTATTCAGCTTGGCTGGCAATTAAAAAGCCGTTTCTGATCTCTAACTCTTCTATAGTTCCTTCTTATCAAACATCTCTTTGTGGCCTGTACACCACAATATCTGAGGACCTTGCAATCTTATACTTACTTATTCTTACAGCTTATGCACTTAGGAGTTCTTTCTTTCTTCTCTGTTTTATGGATGAGGAGCAGCATATAGAAAGCCAGTTTTTTTAATGGTGCTTAGGCATAGTTCCACTAAACCCGAGAAGCAACATCTCATCAGTTGCCATCTTACTTCCCGGAAAATTCAGCAGCCAGTAAATGTTTTGGCTCCCAGTATGATATGAAGAAGAGCCAAGTGCCTAAGGAATGGATTTTCAGAAACCTACAAGCTAAGCAGAGTCTATGTCTGTTAGATATGAGACAAATCCATACAGAAGGCCATAAATAAAATCTGTGACGTACAATCCTTCCATTCCAGTCATCCAGAAAACAATTGATCCAACAAGCTTAGGTCTAAGGAACTAATGCTGTTGAAAAATCGAGGGCACATCAATCTCTAGTAAGTACTAGAGAAGCATAAAATACCTACCTCCCCCCTGAGGATCAGCGGCAAGCTACTTGCTGTTCCCAGATAAAAAATACCTTCTGGTTTTTATAGTGACATCAGAGCCCTGAGGACAGCAGCAGGCCTTAATGTCCCTGACAATCTTCACCCAGGGCGCCCCTTCCCATGGCCCCAGGGACTCATGACAGCCCTGGGTCAGGCGCCCAGTCCCTGCCTGAGCCATGTGGTCGGAGTACTTCTTTCCAGCCCTGCCTTTGCCTTCATCTGCTCTCGCTTCTCCCTCCCTCGGCCCCGGTGCATCAGGTGCTGTGTTGGGCGCTGTTGATGGACCCCTGTTACCGGAGGCCGGCACTGCCTGCCGTGCTCAGACGCCGCAGGGCTGTGCCCCGTCGCCGAAGGCACTGTCCGTGCTAGGGTCACCCTTGGCTCCCAGCTTGTGCCCTTGGACAAACATGGGAACGTAACAAAGCCGCAATATCCAGCTCTCTGAGAACTGGTATATGCAACAGCTTTGCTGAGGACAGCTGGCATGTCCTTTTTCCTCTCCTCCTTCTTCCTATTCACTGTGTTCTTGGACTGTCAATGCTGCCATCATATTAAAAAAGTTCAGAAAGTAACCAGTTTTCTGGAACAGCTTTCCCCAGGCTAGGGAGAGCACAAATCCTAAGGGCATACCCATGAACTAAACTGAGAGTTCTGCTTGGCTGAACCGGAGTAAGGAACTACAGATTGTCTACCATTTTCAAGCCACATTCCAGTTGTTTTCACCCAAATTATTGAAAGATATTAATTAGATAATTATAAATTATCCATGTCAGAAAAATGGAGTTTGGATTGCTGAAAATATTCAGGAATTCAGCTAGGACTGTGTGTATAGTTTGTACAAGCAAGGTCTGGAGATGTGGGATAATAGAGAGATATTGCTCATAGGTGGGATTTATCTTGTTCAATCTTGAGCATAGGATTCAAATTCAGTTTAAGAAACTAAAATTTAAATGTTGACATTTGGATGCCTTCTTGTAATTTTTTATGTTTACTTAAGCCTAAATGTGGAAAACATTCAAACTGAGGTAATGCTTCATGGCTTTGGAGGGGGCTGTTGGTGGTGTTGTTGGTTCTGTATTTGCTTTGTATTCTTCTTTATAATCTACAAAAAGCAAAAAGGAGCTGGTGTTTCTGTAGTCCATACAGGTGGAATGTATGGTTTTACAAACAGTTTTATGTTCACAGCTTGACAGCAATAGACATTTATTCAGAGAAGAAATGTGCTTCTGTCTGTTAGCTTTTTTAATTTTATTTTTGGCGGTGCTGTTGATTGTACAATTTTTTTGTTGTTTTCCTTATGTTTAGCAAGACCTGATAAATATAAGCTGGAAAGACTCCCTTTACATTCACATCTTTATCTTGATGGGCTAAAATGAGCAAATGTATAGATGTTATTAAAGAACTGCCTTGTTTATATTCCTATTGATAATGCTATACTTTTTCAAATAAGTATCTTTTTCACTCACTATCAACAAAGCTGGAGATCTTAAAATTATTCAATAAAGAAAACAAAAATAATTTAACTTCAGCAAAGATATGGATGAATTGATGACTCAGTAGACAAATTGCAGTGACTCCAAATAAAATATTATCTTATGAACAAACCACAGTCTTTCAGAATCCTCCAAATCAATAGACGTCATACTTCTTAGTCAAAGATTGTCTCTCAAGAATATATAATTCATTGCAAAAATTGCTTTTGAAACAATCCTTGACATATACAAGAATGAAAATGTGATAAACATTTCAATATCAAATATAAGCTTGTACTATTACTTGGAAGCATGGGCACAAATCCTTGTATGAGATTCCAATGAATTGCCCAATTAAATATTTTCCAGGGCATGTGAAAGAAAGAAAAAGAAGTCTTAAATAAATCATGATGTTTTGGATAACTGCTATAAAAATGTTACAGTTCTAGTACTGTATCTGCCTGTGGCGATTTTATCCTGTGATTCTAAATTTGTACTTCATAGAGATTATTGTCTTACAACTGATCCATTTTTCTTTCCTGAAAATATTGCGATACTTCTTTGATTAGGTTTTGCAAAGTTCTCTATTGTTCTTGTTCTGTTGTTCAAAAATGAAAATACCGTAGGAAGTTGGTGTAATGAATCGACTGAAGATTCCCTGTGGTAATTCAATTTCATAGGTGTCCTGAATCTTGTAATGTGAAGTTTATACTGTGAATTCTTTCTCCTCAGTAAATCTGAAGAAAAAGGTGGAACACCGCTTTATTGCAAGTAGGTTTTGCGTCTCAGGTTCCTGAGCAGAACTTTTCCCTTTTATCTTACATTTCATTTTGAGGCTTGGTGGCTGTATAAATAGCTGATTTTTGAAGATTCTTCCCTCAGGAATCCAATTCTTCATACACATCATGAAGGAAACCTGAACTTAAAGATTCTCAGGATTTTATTTTATTAGTAGGATTAATTAACCTATATGGGATTTTTCTCTCCATATTCTGATTTCTTGATCAGTAAAGTTACCTTTGTTACCTCATAAACATGTGTGAAATAACTAGATGAAGATAGTGCAGTGCTTTCTACAACAACAACACTTTTATAAAAATCTGTCAAAAAAAAAAAAAGAGATTTAGTAGACATTATCTTAAGAATTTTTAAAATGTAAGGTTCTAGAACTATTTTTAGAGATTACAATGTTGTAATGTTTAATAATAATCATGTCTGCTAAAAGAATACAGGAAGAACAAGAAGCAAAAAAGCAAGAAAGTTCCTAGAATTACACAGTTGTAAAACCTGTCAGGTATAAATTACTAGCTCCATCTACAGTTACTGATTTTTCCAAAGTGGAAAGTTTTTCAGTATCATTAGTCAGTGATTGGCAATTATGAAAAGAAAATTTTTGTTTAAAAAAATCCTGTATTTGTTTCTGTTTGCTCTACTGATGTGGAGCAAACATAGATGGTTTCAGAGCAGTTGAGATGGCTAAACATTACTTTAAACACTTACTGATATTTCAAGTTCTCTGAGACATCTTACATGCAGGACCTTTGCCTAAGAGAGGTAACTACTGTACCAAACCTATGAGAGACTCACACTGCCCTTGGCTGGCACCTTAAGGCTGGGTAAGATACTTCATCTCAAATGGTGATTGAAGTAACTGAATTGAGCTTCTCCATTCTCTCACGAAGTCTGTAGAAATATTTGAACCATAGGACATAAGACTATCCTCTAATATTAGAGTCAAAAGGAACTCCTCTTCCCAAAATATTGAAGAAAATCTTTAACTTTGAGATTAAAAAAGACAGATAACAAAATTCAATATTTTTGCTTGTATCAAAACATCTGAAAAATGTATGTAGGTCCACACTTGCTTGATCCTTTATCCTTCATGTACAAAGTTGTAGGATCACAGCCCTAATCTGGGTGAGGCCAAAGGATGTCGTTATTAGAAGATTCACTATTATCTTTATCCCACAATCCAGTGTGCAGCTTTGTCTAAGTTTAGATAATGAATGTTTCAGGTAACAGTGGGAATTTTTAAAGTACTCTATAAGTAGTGGGAGACATCACTGTTTCTCTGGGAGACACAGAGATATGCACAAATTGCTGCTGACTACAATTATCCTTATCCCTCCGTTGCAAAGAGCCAGTCCACACAGACTCTCACAGATGGCAGAGGTGGTGATGAGGACAGACAGGCAATGGCAGATGAGGAAAGTTGCCTGGTGGAGAGTTAGCTACAGGAACAAGTGAACTTCACTTAGTATTTTCCCATCAATTCCACTGGCTGTTATAATTAACTATCTTTTAACTTTGTATTCGTGTCAATATTCACCCCAATATTCAGCTATGGGCTTGTCAGTCAGGTAGGAAGTAAGAGAAAAATATTTTCATTTGTGTTCAAGGGACCTGAGTATTTAATCTGCTACAGGCTTTGGAACATGTTGAGATTTAAATACATAGCCTTTATTAGGGTCTGCACCTTAACACACAAGATTGTGGTATTTGCGGTAGACTGGGTTGAAAAGCCCAGGGTATGTGGAGAGACCCTTACAGCATGCATAAAGGCTTTTAGGATGTGCTGTGCTGAAGAGTTGCGGAGGATGAAAGGCTGAAAGAAGCAATGAGTGTAGAACCTACTTCTCAGCCTTCCACTTGACTCCTTATCTTGCAACATCCATCTCGTTGTTTGAGTGCTAGAAATAAAGAGTAGACCCAACATGGAAGGGATGATCATTTGCTGAGTGCCTGCAATGCCCTTTGAAGACAAGTGGCTTGGATACTTTACACTAGTTAGGAGAAAGAAACCTCATGCAGTGCACTTCAGTAGCAATTGCTGTGGCACAAGACTTTCGAAAGGATCCTGCAACACAATGGGAAGGTGCACTGGCAGAATGATTTAGAAGTGTATTCTTCTCCAAACCCCTGACCAGCTCTTTGTTCAGATAAAAAGGGAATTTGTATTCTCACCGATAATTCTGACAGGGCTTGGGGCTGTAACATTGTCAGATCTTGTAGTCTTGTTCCATATCTCTTGACACATGGTATATTTTATAAAGATTCACATGACTATCTGATGCCCTCTGTTTTCAGGAATTGAAAAGCTATTATTGTTCCTGCTATGAATCTGATTCTATTTTCTAAAGCAACAACAAACAAAAAACCACAAAACAAACAAAAAAACCCCAAACCTGTTTATCAGTACTGGAATCAGGAAAAAAAAATTACACAAAATAATCATTTTTTGTAAATCTCTGATTTGTAAGACAACATAATTCGTCAAACTTGCTGGCTGTTGTGGGTTAAACCAGGTGGGCAGTTAAGCACCACACAGCCTCTTGCTTACTTTCGCCTCACACCTATAGGGGAACATGGGAAGAGGAAAGGAAGAGTGAAAGCAAAAAACTCTGGAGTCAAGATTAAACAAAAAAAAAAAAAAAAAGGAAAAAAGGGGAAAGTTTAATAAGTGAAGTGTATGTGAAAGAAGAGAGAAATAAAACCAAACAAAACAAGTGATGCAAAACCAATCACTCACTACCTCCCATGGGTAGGCTGATGCCCAGCCAGTTCCCGAGCAAAAGCAAGAACATCTGTATGTTATCAGTACCGTTTTGGTCACAAATCCAAAACACAGAACCATATGATGTGCTATGAAGATAATTAACCCTATCCTAGCAAGGCCAGTAGACTGTCATATTTCTTCATGGGTTTTGGCAAGTGGATTTGGCAATACCGTGACTGGAAGTTTCTAGAGTCAGTCAATCACAGGAGTCAGGCTCCGATACTTTTGCTTTCTGTTTAATTCTGTGTACCTGACTTTCTTAGACTTTTTTAAAATTTTCAGCCAACCTACTATGGCTTAAACACATCGTTACATAAGCATAATCTTGAACTAGCTTAAGGAACCTTCGAATTATACTTTCAAAGGCTAGCTGACGGGGGACAGGGGGAAAAAGAGGAGGAATGTATATACTCACACAATCCACTATTTTTCTACTGTAGCCAGAGGTGAACCACTTAGGATTGATTCAGAGAACCTAAAACTGAGGGACATAGTTTTCTGTATGTTCTCAGTGTAGAAAACAAAGAGATGTAGATAGTCTGGGCAGTTATGAAGAACACCTTAGTTAGAAGCCCAAAGTTATACACATTGCTTAATCATAATTGCAAACTGTAACTATCTCTTAATTTACTATGAATTCATTTTTCCCTCCCACATTGTCATGGATTAGCACCAGACAGCAAATAAGCCCCACACAGCTGCTTGCTCACTCCTCCCCAGTGGGATAGCAGAGAGAATCAGAAGAGTAAAAGTGAGAAAACTCATGGGTTGACATAAAGACAGTTTCAAAGTTAAAGCAAAATCCCTGCACACAAGCAAAGCAAACCAGGAATCCATTCCCCACTTCCCACAGGCAGGCAGACGTTCAGCCAACTCCAGGACAGCCGGGCTCCATCACGCCCAACAGGGACTTGGGGAGACAAACGCCATCACTCCCAACGTCCCCCCTTCCTTCTTCTTCCCCAGCTTTCCATGCTGAGCACGAC
>JAVJGG010000008.1:23675958-23694654 GCA_035590195.1 Aviceda cuculoides | reverse complement strand
CTTGTGCCCCCCCAGCCTGCTCGCTGGTGGGTGGGGGGAGAAGCAGAACAGCCCTTGGCTCTGGGTAAGCCCTGCTCGGCAGGAACCAAAACATCCCTGTGTTAGCAACACTGTTGCCAGCACAAATCCAAACATAGACCATACTAGGTATTATGAAGAAAATTATCGCTATCTCAGCCAAAACCAGCACACACATGAATCAGAGTCTGAGACTTCTTTCTGATATTTTCTTCTGATATACCTTCATAAAGAAACAGTGTACTGTGATGGGCTATAATCCAGTATGCTTTGATACTACACTTCTTGTCCTGAAAAGATTTCTTAGAGGCAACTGCTGTTGTCTGCTTCTGGAACCATTAAAAGTGTCTACATTGTGCTCTCCGGCTGGCATTATAACAGCAAAAAAAAAAAAAAAAAAGATGGAAGGCAGTAGTGACTCAGATTCATTACAAAATGCTGAATTTAGCTAATGGAGTCACTTTAAATAGTATATCTGACTAGTTCATCTTATATGCAACGATCTGAAGAACTGTACAAGAAATGAGCAACATTTAAATGAAAGAGGATCCATTTCTACATGCCAAACCCATGCCCAGACTTTATCCTGTTGCTGTACAGTAACATAAATGGACCAGACAACATGAAAGGAAATCTGTCTTCTTTACTTGCATCAGTTGAAACACAATAGCCATTTTTCAACTACATGCAAAATTCTGCAATGGCTCCGTGTTTCAGTATACGTAATGCTGACTGGATAATTACAGAAGGAACAATTATTTGGCTTAGAACTTATTCAATAAAATTATTAGATCTGATATGAACGTTTTAAATTATATGGAGTTACCTAAATATATGTGATTCACTTGAACTTTCTATCTATGCATGTTCTGGAGTGTAGTAATGAACAAAGATTTAGTTTCCAACTCCTCTCAGTCAGAATATTGTATGAGAGCCTTTATTCTGAATAAGGTGAAGCAAGGACTCAAAGCAAAAACTAGAACCAAATTTATCCTCTATGCTAAGCCAGTGACCATAGATAATCATTGTTGTCCCATTTTTAGGGGGGCGGAAGGAGATTTTATTACAGAATTCTCTTGATAATTTAAGGGTTATTACACTAGTATATTCTTCCTCCTTCTTCACTTCTACCTAAGTGCTGATATTACTATATCTACTTCTATCACGTCTCAGGTTTGCATGTTTTTCCTCCTGTGGCAGTATGCGACAGCTCTATGAAAATATTAGAACAGGAAAAAAAAAGCAATAAAACATATTTTTGTTGAAAGAATTTATCTTCAGGTTTGTGATCAATAAAATAAAATTGAAATATAAGTGACTAAGGGATGACTTGAGATATTAGTGACACATTTTTTTTCATGCTTCGTTTACCTTCTGTGAGCACATGAAATGGAATAGCTGCCCCTTCTGTTACCACTTCTGATCTTAAGTGCATGTCCTTGGTGCACAGTAGTGAAATAACAAAGTTTGTTCTAATTTAGCTAATCTGGTTACTGGAAAACACATTGTTCCTGGCAGCATGGTTATTTAATCCAGTTCCTAGCTGTAAATTACACTGGATTAGTTTTACTGTGCACTGCATGATGCAGAAGGGCATACCCAAAGAGGGCAAGGGACCACAGCACAGGACGAAGTCATCTCTTCCTTCCATGTTACATTAATTTCATCTGTTCATTCTTCACTGTGCATCGGCGTGATTTTTCTTTAAACAAGTTTTATCAGGCTCAGCTCCATGGGTTTCTGTAGAGTCTCTTTTGATTTACCCCAATGTCAATGAAAGAAGGATAAGGTTACATAGCTCTCATGAGGCATCTAGTCAAAAGATGTAATAATAAAGACAAAGCGTTGCATTGCTTTATGGTTGTTACTGTGTCACCAGACAGGAGCTTTGAGTCAACTCAGCTAGCACTATTTTGAGAGGAAAACCTCCTTATCTTGATCCAGCTTTACTTGAAAAGGGAATAAAATTGCTGCATAAATCTCCCATTGCCAAAACCAGAATTGCAGGAACGGAATGTACAAATATCTTACAGTCACAGTTCACCAGCAGATTACTGTGAGTGACCACGTTTACTTTCTGCAGGAGGTGTCACTCAAGACACTGGTAAATGTACATTTCAGAAGTTTGCAGCAAGAACACAGTAAGAATGAACTGTGACATAAAGCTCTGCTCATTCCAAAAATACTTTGGCCTATTTCAATAACATTACTGCCATATATAGATGTCAGGAGTGAGGAGAACAGTTTTCAGTTCTGTTCCTCTGTAAAATACACTTGTTTGCACCAGTCCATTAATGAGTCATCATTTATTTACATCCACAGGGGACTGATGCTCCAAAGGAGTTCAAAGTCTGGAGACATTTGGGGAAAAAGACAATTCATACAGGAGTTATTGCAGCCTGAAGGAAAGAGAAACTGCTGGCAGTTTACTACATATGCAATTTACATACTGATTTATGTTACTGTTGCATTAAAAAAAGTAGCTTATAAATATCTAGTAGTGTTTCAAGTTACCAGGCATTCAAATCAGTCTGGGCAATCACTTTTAGACAGAAAGCACGTATTTTTGCTTCTCAACATTAGGCTAGGCAAGGAAAAAGAGAATGGAAAGGGGAAGGAGAAGAGGAAGGAAAAAAGGGAAAAATAGGGAAAAAAGGGGGAAAAAGGGAGAATGGGGAAAAAGGAAAAAAAGAAAGAGGGGACGGGGGTATGAAATACTGAACTGCAAGAAGACAAAGATGGTCATGGAATTTTTCTTTTCTTGTAGCTTCCTCAGTGTCGTCAGGAAACCTCTACTTTGAGTAAGCATTAGTGAGAAACTTCATGATTTAGTAGATGAAAAGAGAATCTATTAAAGAAACTGTATGATGGAACAAAGATGGAGTGTTAGTGGGAAGGAAAGACAGCAACTGGGGAATGAAAGAAGCAGAGAAAAGGGAAAAACAGAATTACGGTTGTCTGTGGAGGTTCTCCAGAGAACAAGGACACTGGGCAAAGAAAAGTGCAGTTGAGATTTTACCTGGCCATGAATACAGATACAGAAGAAGATTGGAGTTCTCAGAAGGCAAAAGGAGATAAATTCAGAGACAGTAAATGAGCATAAATGAGCCATCATGGGCTGGCTAAGATCATGTGGAGGAAAGACTGCCCTATTGATCTCTGATTCTCCATTAGCTCAAGTGGGCAGAATCTAGGTTGTTGATTTATAAGCTCCAGTCTTGGTGAAGGACAAAGGTTAACATCTAAGTCTCTATTTTTAATGACTACCATGAATAGCCCAGTATGAAATATTATCACACAAAAATAAAGATCTACAACTATACTTGTAAACAAAAGAGTGCCAGGGACCCATTCCCTAGTTCTGTGGTTAATTGAGATGATTTGGCTGTATTCACACTGTTAAAATCTCTAAGCCTCTAAAAGAGTGCACTTGAGAGCTGTTTTGAATATTGTGTGCTGGCTTAAAGCACTTTGGGACACTGATACTTGACCCAGATCAAAACTTTGTCAAGGACTATTTTAACTGTTTAACTGTACTGACAAATGGATTCCCCAGCACAGTTTACTTTCCCAGTAGAGATAGCCATTTTGAAAAATAATTAAGTGCGGAGCCAAACAGCAAGAATAAGTTTAATGGCTAAAAACTGTAGAACTATAAAAGAATACAGTTATTTGGTTGTTATATAGTTTTTGTCTGGGGGAATTTTAGGTGTCATCATTAAGATTTAAGCACAAAATTCATGAAACAAAATTTCCAAATTATGTTCATTCATACAGCAAAAACTTGTATGTAAACCCTCCTAGTAGACTTTATGTTTGTGGTGAAGAAGAATTGTACAAAAAGATGAATGCAAAGACAAAATAGAAAATTTAGGGTTTAATTAAGATGTATATTTGGCTAGTTATTTTTTGGAAAATACACTTACTTGTTCAGCTATAGCATATGTAAGATGTCCACACACAAATATATTCATACCCATATCCATATATGTAGGTTGAACAGCCCAGGCATGTGGTTAACAATTTAGTATAAATTAAAATATGAAACTATCAGTGGTGTTTAATTTTCCAAAGCTTTTGCTGGATGTCTTTTTTAGCAAGCTATATGGTATGATAATGTACAATTTAGCTTTCTTGGATTATTTTCTGTGAGAGTGAGAGACAACCAGACATTCTACAGGAACAAATCCTAGCAAAGCTGAAGTAGTCAGACTCTCTAGAGAAATAATTATCAGGGATTATAGATCAATCTGGCAAATTGTGGGCGAAAAGTGAAATTTAAACTTCTGGAACCCTTGTGATGAGAATGGACTGGCTCCAGGAAGCCTGCTAATGAATCTGGTTTATAAAAATCCAGTATGTCTTAAATCTATATATATAATCCAAAGATATTGTTAAAATAGAAAATTTAATTAATTGTAGGCAACTTGGAAGAAAGATAAATAAACAAAATACCCTTTTTACTCTTACACAGAAGGACTATGTGCCCCATATCCTCAGTTCTGAAAAAAATCACAAAAAAATCCACATCACAGAACTTGTCATTTCCTTCAATGTATAATTTGTTTAATTTTATTGTCTATGAATTCTATAGTTATATGAGATATTTTCCATTCTTTGTTTAGCCTAAAGAAAAGAAAAATCAGGTTTTGTTTCCAGATAATTTTTGCTCATAATGTAAATCACTAGCATCTGAATGATTATGAGTGTTAGAGGTTATAGCTTTTACTGTATTCTAAACTAATCTAAATCTTTTCTTTGAGAGTAAGAAAAATGAAAACCATCATGAGAATCAGTCTTATATAGGGTGCTAATTGCTCATAAAATAACACAAACATCATGAGCAATACAAATGGTCTTTAAGTGCCATAGGCTACCTCCATTAGATTAATGAGCCAACGGCTCCAACTTTGATGCCTCTTCTAATTATGCATGATTCGCCATTTCTTTCGAAAGGAAGACATCTAATTAATTAGGTACAAAATGTCATCTATAGGTCATTGACAGCAAGGGAGATCACCACTCACTCGGTTTAGTCTTCAGGCAAAATTATTACTCCTCTGGGATTACCACCAAATGTCATTATTGAATCAAAAAGAGCTCCTGCAGTAGGAAGATTATAGAAAAGAGAGGAAAAAAACCCCACAAATCCTTTCCTTTCCACCCTGACTCATACACAGAATTATCTATCCGACCTTAAGTAGGTAAATACAATACGCCTGAGATGCCACAGATTAAAGACTCCCTTTTAATTACATAAAATAGGATGTTACAAAGTCCAAAGTGTTCCATAAAGCTGTTAAACAGTGATGTTAACTGCTGAAATACCCCAGTAAAAATACTTAGTTGAAAGTTCCCCCATTTCAGTCTGATGAGCTCTCACTTTCAAATCCCAAACTACAGGCTTGAAGTTATAGTTTCCATTTCTTTTACAAAATGTGAAACTGCAACATCCTCTGAAACGTATGGAAGTTTTTGGTTTGATTTAGGGCCTGATCCAACTGCCATGGATTTCAAGGCCCTAAACTGGAAAAATTAAGGACTGTTTAGTGAATCCATCATTATACAGCTGGTAGTCTGTTAGATTACCTTTAACTTGTGGAAAAGTCACTGGAAGGAAGTTATTTAAAATGTATAACTCATGGTATTAAAAACTAAATCTGGTTTATTCCAGCTGTTCTGTCTATAAATGGAAGAAATGCTATCACTTGTAACTTGCAAGGAGATAAAAACCACTGTCAGGTACTATCTCAGTTTGATTTATTCTCCTTTTTCCAAATATAAAAGCTTAGATTCTTGATAGAGCAGTGCTAGTTAGACAATCTATAGACCTTTAAAAGCAATGCAGTTTTCAAGCTGACTGGAATATGAAATTTACGTTCGGCACCATAATGCGAGGTATTAAGATGCATTTTCATTTTAAACTGTGATGGAATGCTAAAAACATTTCAATTTATTCTTTTTGTGAAGGAAATACTTGGTTTATTTTGTTGAGGGATTTTGTTTGAATTAAGTCTTAAATGTTTGTTTTGTCTTCATCACACAATCATACTGTATTTCGTACATGTTGGAGCAATAAAGTTAAAATGAAACTTTGATAATATCCTCCTGGCAATTATGATAAAATTGATATGTTGAAGCAAAATATTTTAATTTCATGGGATAAGCCTTTTCTGACAGAAGACAGGTTAATTAGAAAGACATGAAACAGTTCTAGTATTTCTTAACTATTGTCACCACAAAGAGAGTCCCTATTTATTTTATGATCTACAGTTACTAGGTGTATAAAGAAGAATGCACATTTTTTTTTTTTTTATTTTTTTGTACACATTTTACCAAATGGAACACAATAGGGCAGAGGACACCTTTGTGGATAGTCTTCTAGCTTCTAAGCTCAGTAACAGGTTACTGTCCAGGAGACCTGCAGTAAATCTTACTCCTGAGTTTCTCTAACTTTGGGCTCCACTGCCACATGTTTGTTTACTCCAAACTTCACTCCTGTTCTACCTCACAGAAAGCTGATTCAGAGACCATATAACCACAGATGTCTTGCCAAACCAATCAAAACCTAACAACTCTACCAGATTGAAATCATCTATGCAAATAGAGGAATCCTCATTCATGGGACCTATGGACATCCCAGGGCAAGGCAACAACAACAAAGCAGCCTCAGAGGAAGACTTAGAATTCAGCCCTTCCAGTATTTAGAAATGATAGAATAATTTGCTGGTTTCTCTTTGGTCTTGAGCAGTAAAACAATTTCTCTTAGTGGCAGCTGTAGAAAGAAATTTGGGGGAAATTCAGAAGGACTGATTGCCACCTAAATTTACCCTTGAACAAATGTAATCTAAACATTAGAGACTGGTTTCTGTATCCTTAGATCAGAAAAGTCCAAATTCTCTGGGTGGTCAAAGAACTCCCTGCTAGTTCATGCATGGATGATGAGTTTGAGACTGAATTCGTAGCCACTATCACAACAAAGCTTTTTACTAGTGACTATAGGAATTCTTCCAGTAAGAATTTTAGATTGTCCTGGAGATTGCCCCAGGTAGCTCCTCCTGTGTCCAGAGCAATTAATAGGCACCATTTGTATGCTTCAGTGAGTTGAGTGGAGAATCTGACCATTCCAGAGATTTGCCTAACCAGTTTCTGCCATATAACTGAGCAAACTTAGGGTACTTGTAACTACTCAGTAGCAACTTTGCTGGAGGTGCAAAATGGTCACGTAGGACAGTGTTTTGTACACAGAAAGTTAGGAGGTGTTTTGTAAATAGTTTAAGATGCTAAACATTGGTGGATCATACTTACTCTGGAGTAGTCACAGATGACCACAGGGCATATGGGCATCAGAAATTGGCAGGATAGTGGTTTTGGACTTTTACCTATTTTGGGTGAAGGCGTGATTGCAAAGATCCTTGCAACAGACACTCTTGTCATCATACGGACTGCTAACAAGAGATTTCATTCCTCACATAGGTGTTATCCTGTGCAAAGATTCCTGTATGTTTTTAACGAATGCTTTGTCTGTCAGTGTCTGTACAACAAAGCCACCATTGCATCCTGTTATTTTTTGGCCACAGGCTTCTTTTCCTTGTTTCCTATGGCAAGAAATTCTTTGTATGTGGACCAGATTTGTTCTTTGAGATTCAAACTGAGGCATTTTGGGCTGGTAGGGGATACCATGGTTCCCACTCCATATACTATCTGTGTGCCATGGAGTCACTTTCTAGTCCAGACACATCCCAGATAAATATATAGATATATATGTATGCATATGTAAATCTCTCTATATAGCAGTAGAATGGGTTTATGAGCATAAAAGCTTTGTTAGCTTGAATCAGAACATCAAAAATTCCTCCTTGCTTAGTAACAGCTTGTAGAAAAAAATCAGTTCTGATGTGATGTCTCAGGTCTCTTAAACATTTTTAATGGGGTCTTGCAAATTTGCACCTAATTACTTGTTCTGATAGGAAAGTCTATGTGAAATTAGATAAGTAAACTGTTATAAACAGGCAGCAACACCATTATTATTATCAAACTATTATTAATGTATATAGTTGTAAATAATTTGTCTGTGTTTTCTCACACTGCACAGCAACAATTTTTATTGCAGATAATCAAGAAGTTCAGAGATTTCAGTTTGTCTTTATTGGCTACTTCATGCAGTTTATTTGTTTTCTTCATTCCTTTGTGGTGATTCAACTGTTTTACACCTAGGAATATCTATTTGAAGTGCTGTTCTTTAACTAGAACTTTCTGATATTCAGAGATGGCTTTTATGTGCAGGGAAAAGAGATAGAAGTGAGAGGAAAAGGTACTACATGACAAGCTTGGAATCACAGACTGGAATTCTCTGCTGCATGACAAGGCAAAGACCGATATGATCAGCTAGAGAATTTTCATGATCCTAATGAAGAGACAAAAAAAC
The DNA here is from genome assembly GCA_035590195.1 of Aviceda cuculoides. NCBI lineage: Eukaryota > Metazoa > Chordata > Aves > Accipitriformes > Accipitridae > Aviceda > Aviceda cuculoides. Next base: position 23,686,208 of record JAVJGG010000008.1, on the reverse strand, counting down.
AGTTTGCCAACCTGTACACTGACTTCAGCAGGATATCAAAGGCTTGCAAATCAGTTCAGCAGCTGGCCTTTGAAAATTTAATCAGGGAATTACAAGTGTTGGTAAATTAGGGCCTGATCTTTCTGACCTTTAAGTCAATGAGAGTTTTGCTGTTGAGTTAATTGGAAGCAGAACTAGGTCTTTTGTATTTCAAGGTATCATATGTAACCACATGTTGCAAACAAAATCACAACTATTCTCCATCTGTTTTAAAACTGACTGTTTCTTAATAAATCACCACACAATGTTTTGTTTTGGAGTGGCAACCTGGTTTACAGTCTGCAATGAATCCAAAATGTAGTAACATAGCCAAAAACTTCAGTTTCCATTTGTCTCCATAAAAGAACTTAGCAATGAAGGAGAACATATCTGAAAGAGGTTCAGGACTTATCACAGGTAGAGACCACAGAAGGAATGTATAAAGGAAAATAAAAATAATAATAAAAAATATATGTTGTGCACCTTTTTCTATAATCTTGCTTTCTACATGTTTGCATAACTTTCACCTTGATAAAATCTCTTTTCTCTGATGGAGTACATACTATAATAGATTCCAGCAGCTCCCTTAGCTGTGGCAGCTAGTGAAACCTTGATTCTACTACTGTCTTTATGTAGGTAGGATTGCGGGGGGCAAATAATGCAGTCTTTTCAACTCTTTGCAGTCTTACATGTCAATGTTGAAAGGATAGGTGTATTCTGATCCTCAAGAGATAGCCCATCAGTTAAAAAAGCAGATAGAGTAAGAGTTTCAGGGGACTTGTTTGCCATGATGCACAGTTATGAAACACTATTAAATCTGCCTCTTTCTAAAAGGAAAAAACAGAGCTGGAGTTTTGACTGTAAGGACCATCTTCTTTTGAGGCGCTCTCTACAGGTGTGATTGGAGGTCATTAAGGCAATTCTTCATTGAGCTCAAACTTGAGTTGGAGAATACTGTGCTTTCCCATCTGAGGCATCAAATATGTTGTCTGCTACCTGGCTAAGCTCAGAAGACGTGGAATATCATCTCTTCACAGTAAAGGGAGCAGTTGTATGCATAGATGTCATTTACAAGGCAGTTTGTGTGTTCAGAGCATATAGTTGGTGCTGACATTGCAACACACCCTTTGACTATCTCCATTAACTCTGTCTACAAAGGTAGAAAAGAGGGACATAGGGATGAGTGCTGATTATATCTATGCATTGCAAGAAGCCAAAGTCAGGACAAAACCCTCTTGGCTCTCCAACTTTTGTTGCAGCTTTAAGGAGGGACAGTTTCCCTCCTCCCTTACAAGCCAATTGTTATTTTTCCCTAATCTAAAGTAAAAGTCCTGGTTGTGGACAGGAGCTGAGATACTGTTGATTCTTTTGACATTCCCTTCAAATGGAGGATTTTTATAGGAGCCCAATCAATTGAAGCCCAAGTGAATCAGCTGTAAAAACTGCTTCATATTTTGTAATCTTTCAAATGAATGCACTGACAAATATCTAGGTTTAAAAGAAAGGAGTCAGAAATGATCTTGCACTTGTTTAGAATTGTATACAATGTGTTAGCAAAAGCAATCAATACTTAATTACTAGTCTGTCTCTGAGACCACAGTCCTCTCTATTCTAATGTTTTCCACAGAGATAAACCACTTGCTGCATGACCTGATGCATTTGTTTTGACAGCTCTGCTTCAAACATGACAGTGAACGTCATGCTCCAAGAATAGCCTTTATCCTACAAAACCACCAAACTACAGCAAAGGTAAAGTTGTAAAGTTGTGGTTAAATGCTAAGCATAATTAAATTCAGAAAATCGCCATTATGTTGTGGTAAGAATGTTCACTCAAAACCAGCAGCTACTCAGAGCCCACATTTGCTTTTCACTCTTCCCCAGGTACTGCGAGTGCTCCACTGAAATCTGTGTAACCAAATATAGCATTTTGTCCTATGCATTAAATAAGCATGCAATTATAGATTAATTAATATTTTATGTAACATTTAGGTGCACTGTACACAGACCCTTTCACGGTCTGGTTTTTGACCCATGCTTTTGCAACTCAAATGCTGAGCAGTATGTACCCTTCTGTGGGGGCCTGGTTTCTTGCAGTGAAAAGGAAAGAAAAGTGAGTGTTTCTGCTTGTGCATGAACTTTGAAAGAGCTTAAATAAGATGATTGGTCAGGAACATTGATTTCTAACAGATGCAATGGTCAGATTCTGTTTTCAGGAAGCAAAATGTCTGAGGTTTCTGTCCTGAATTGACCATCCAGAACATGGTGGTTATTTGTGTACCACTTACTCAACAACACCATCATACAATGATAGACAAGGAGCTGCAGCTATGGACCAGAGACTCACTGTGTGGGGCACAGTACAAATATAATTTAAATAAAAAATAAAACTTGTTTCTGCTACTAACTTTGATTTCTGAAAGAAGTTTCATGACAAGCCTTGAACCCTGACATAGGCCTTTTGTTGTCCCTTTTAAATAACAACAACAACAACAATAATAATAATAATAATAATTTTTTATACATTTTGAGAATACATACTACGAGGTATATGCGAGTACATATAAGAACAGAATTATAGTGTATATAACTATTTTAAAAGTGTTTCATTCCTTATTCTCTGTCACAGGATGACATTTACATCAGGAGGAGTTTGGTATATATTTCAGTTGCTTTGTACTGTTGCATGTTACTAAATATTTGGGCACTGAACAAGCAGTGGCTTCGCAATTCTGTAGATTTTATTCATGTCACCTGCAAAAGTTTTCACTGTGAACTCTGGTTTGTTTGGTTCCTCTTTTAGCTTTGAATAGTGATTCCAAAGTAACATTTACATTAACATGTTTTTAATACTATAGCCAAACTGTTCATAAGCAGTGAAGGGTTTCCAAGGCCTTTGCAGAATTCAGTTCTACCTAAGCAAAACTAGTGATGGGATGCAGATTAATTCCATCTAGCTTTTGTAAATAAAACTAGACTGACAAGTCAGTAGTCTTGCTGATGAATTTACTTCCCCTAATGCAACCAGAGACAGTCATCTCTAAAGCCAGCTTTGTATTTGAGTTTCCATCTTAGGAGCCCAATCACAGCAGTAGAAGCCTCAGGTAATACTGTAACCAACTTAAGCATGTCAGCAAAATGCAGCTGGAGGTTAATCTGTGACAAGGAATCAAGGTATAAGTATAAATTAACTTCTGCATACACAGTTGTCATGTAGGTGGCTAAACAGCAGTCAGGCTTTCATAGTTTTCAGCCCAGCTCACATGTCTGTTTTCCAAGAAGCAGCCTGAACACAAGAAATAATTTTAATGGGATATCTAGGCAGAAAGTAAAACCCTCCTGAAGTTCATACTTGCCTTTCCTCCGGGCATTATTTTCCGCTAAAAAAACTTCACATAAAAAGCAAAACAAAATGAAGCATCATAACTGGACTTCCCAAGATCAATAATTTTTACCATATTCAGAAGATTGAACATGACAGGTTGCATGTAACAGAACTTCCCCAGCAAAATCTACTGTTAACACCTCTTCCACAGCCTCTAGTTACCAAAGGGAAAAAAAAATTTCAGATGTCTTTAGGTGAATCCATGAATAGTAGTGACTCACCTGGGTATGTAAAACTATGCATGTAGTTATCTCATCGATTGTTGGGGCAAATAGCTAATTTGCAACCTAATAGTTATTATTAATATTTTAAGTATGAGCCTTTCAAATCTTCTACTTCTCTGACTTAAATTATCATAGTCTGTGAACGCTTTACCTTGAAGACAAAAATTACATGATTTTTTTTAGTTATAGTACTTATAAAAAAGAGCACTAATGTCCAAATGTGTAAGTAACTAAACTCACATCCAGTTTTAAGCACTGTCAGTATTTTATAAAGAATTTTATTATGTAAATGAATCACTGCAGTTGGCTTTATACGTTCAAAGCCAGTAGCTGAACTACTGAGTTGCTAAACATGCAATGTTAAGAGTCCTAAATGCCTAGGTGTCGCAGGAGAAACCGTAACAATATGTGGAAGGTAAAGGATATGTAGATGCCTAGAATGCATGGACATATAGTTTGTGAGTATATTGAGTTATGAACAAAAACAAGAAAGAGGAAAATCAATTAATTAAATGCACAGATATATGAGCCGTAAATGAGAGGTAATAAGGCAGTATCAAGGACCAGAAGCCTCTGAAATAATAGTAATAAAATAATAATAAATGAGGACCAGGGTCTTGGCATGGATCCTGGATGTAGTTAAGGTCTGATCTAGAGTTCATGGGACCTGGGGATATGCATGTGCCTGTGGATCAAAAGAGGAAGGGTATGCACTTGCCTGCTAGGGAACTTCAGTCTGTATCAGCTGGAGAGGACGAATATATTTGTGCTGTGTCACTCCAGTTTCTGTGAATGCTGTTGGTGTTTATGTGGGTACCAATAAAGATAATGTTCTCTACTGCAGCTGATTTTTTTGGTCTGCCCTGTATATAGTGTGCATGTGTGTGTATCTGCGTGTGTGTTTGTAGCTGTAGCTGTGGGATGTATGCTAAGCCTTGTTAATGTCTGGACCTACAAAAAGGAATAGCAACAAACATTGCGGAGGAGAAATCCCCTGGGTATTAAAGTCTACTGGATTCAGCTTCCCTCAACAGATACATATAAGTGTATGACAATAGTGAGAAGGTGACCTTTTCCACAATACACCTATACCTCTCCAAAAGTTGAAGTGGCCACTTGTCCTTGCTACTGTGCTGTCCTTCAGCACGCTCATGCAAAAGCCTCAGGACAAGGAGAGGGTCTGTATTGTCTTTGGAATCACCACTCAGGGCAGTGATGGTCTCTCCACTTCTACCATATATTTTCTACAAGAAACAACGTGAAGGAAATCTAAGGCACCTTATTCTGGGTGTTCTTACTGGAAAGGCAGAATTCACTTATTCATCTGTGATACTGGATAACAGCCATAAATATATGCATTCAATATTCCTTTTTCCCTCTCTTCCACACCCCCTTGCCAAAAAAAGGCAAAAGAAAAAAACCTCTCCAACATGTTTTAGTCAAAGATGGTCTGTTTGTTCGTGAATTAACTTCTCCCCTTCACAGAGTAACTCAATAGATTGTAAACAAGTGATTTATTTTGTCAAGAATTTCAGCTTATGTTTACATGGATCATGGAAGAGATCCAATTGTTAAAGCCCTTCAGCATCATTCCAGACTTTGATCTTTTCTCCCTCATTTACATGCATTCATTAACAATTACACTGCATTTTGTTTTATATGAAAAGAAGAACACTGTCTTGTAAGCTCCCTTATTTATTTCTATCCCTCCTGAAGGGCTGTATCATGTAAAATGTGAAGCACTGGGAACTCCCATTGGAGTGTCTTAGAGACACTAGGTTTCTTGCAAGATATATTTATAAATGAGCAATCTTTTCTACACAGAAGGAAAAAATGGGATTTAAGTGTTCTGGTTTTCATCTCTAATAGACTTTTTTTTCAACTGCACTTTCCCCTGGTACTCAATTTATTCTGTACTTTATTTACTTGACTTAATCATTTTTAGCAGCGATTATGAAAACTCTCTCCTTGTATCTTATCATCTGATCTTCCATTCTTCTATTTTCTTTAGTTCAGTGTTAGCAGATCAAATGAGAGGCTTTTCCTCTTATAGATACCTACAGTATTTACCTCTTTATTTTAACACAATATTCTAGCAACTCTGTTATGAAATCTTTTTATCTTTTGTTTGCTGGAAACAGAATGCTTACAGAATGCTTCAGAGTAGCATACTATGTAATTGAATAGAAATCTCCTGTCATCCACCTCTTAAATATGAAGTTTCTGCTGTTGTTCATTTTCCATTGAACCTCTTTTATTTGTCACCAAGTCTTTACATTATCAGTTTTGGAACGATTTTGTCTGCAAAAGTCAGATGAATAAACAAGCCAGTTTGTGTATTCCTGAATTAATTTTTTCTGCTAACTCTAACTTGTAAAACTGAGTTGTATCAGATCTAAATAATTGATGATGATTTTTAACAGTCTTTTTAACAGACAAAGCTATTGCTGTGCATCTTCACAGTAGTTATGAGTTGACCCCAGCCACAAGCCAATGCAGAATATCCCTTTGTCCAACTGGGGTCAACTGTCCAAGCTGTGACCCTCCCAACCTCTTCCTCACTCCCAGCCTACTCACTCTGGGGGGAAGAGTGGGAAAAAGAGAAAGTCTTGATGCTCTGCAAGCATTGTTGAACAATAACCAAAACACTGGTGTGTTACCAACACTGTTTTGGCCACAAATTTAAAACATAGGACCACATGGTCTGCTACGAAGAAAGTTAATTCCATGTCTGCCAGAACTGGTACAGCAGTCTGTATAGCAGTAAGGCTCTAAGAAACATATCTGAATGAGATGTATTGCTCTAACTTGTTTGACAAGTGGTGTATGACTTTCCTCTAGACAATATTACACAGATACCTCAAAACAGTTGTACTTTTGGTCACCTATTCTGAGACATTGGATCAGCTGTGGTAGAATCATGGACTCCCAGGCTCACTTGCAGTTTCTTACTGGGATAATATGGTATGTGGCAGATATTTGCAATAAACATGTGAAAGACCCCAGTTTAAACTGGTGCAACAGTCTCTACAAAGTCCTTCTGGGACTAGAGGAAAGGCAACTCCTTCTATTGTCTGCAAGATGTGGCTCTGTGTGTCTGTGCCCTGCTGGTCCCAGTAGCTTTCTGTTGTCTACTGCGGCACATTGCTTGTAGACCTATCACTCCTTCGGAGCATTTTGCCATTGCATCCTGAATTATGCCACTTTCTCATTTCCATACAGGCTACGTTGCTCCCTGAGCAGGAGTAATTTCTGCTTCCTAGAAAAGGTTTCATAGTTTGCTTTGATAACTGTGGTACAGTATGCATTGTAGGCAAGAGTCTGATCAGCGAAGCGGCAACCAGCCCTGTGCTGGACCTTCACAATCCTGCAGCACAGCCAGGAGAACATATGTTACTGCTGCTCCTAGCTGAGTTCATACTGAAGCACACAAGGTGTGCTCACTTAGTTTGGTCTCCTGGGAGGGCTATAACCTCCAGCAGAGAGGTGGCATTGAATAACAGAAGAAGGCAATTTCTTTAACCTCATCAGTTAGATTCAGAAGAGAAAGACTAAGAGCAGTCATAAATTATAAGCTGTCTTGGATAATGATTGTGTTTAGCACCTTGCACATAAGGCTCTGAGACTTCTCAGCATCTTCACAATAATTGTCTTAATAAATAGCTGAACTTTGACTCCAGGTATAGACTCTGTTTTAAGCAGGGATTGAAGTGTTAAGTCTGTTTCCTGATCTTTTCAATATTGTCTTGAATGCACCCTTTTGCCCTTTTCTTCTTTTGCTACTGTGCTAGAAGCTCTGTTACAAGAAGGTCAACGAATGGTTGCATTTAAAACTGTGAGTGGAGTGCAGATCTGGAGATGAGCTGAGGAGGGCATTGCAGGAGCAGTAGCGTCTCTGCCCTAAGATGGAGCCTGCCATTGCTGTAACTTTGTGCAGGCTGATTCATGGAGCAGCATTAAAGGTTATGGCAGTCAGTAAATAACCTGTCAAACTCCTACTGCTTCCCTTACCCAATTCAAAGGATTCATCAATCTCTGTATTCACTTGTGCTGCACATCTGGATTGCTTATTGATGATCTGGATCATGTTCATCAGTTTCTTGCTCATTTAATGCCTCTATAATCACCTCGAGCCTGTGTAAACCTTTTCAGAACCACTGAAGTGTAAAATATCTTCCCTTTGGTGTTCAAGGTGCCACTCCGTGCATTCTGACTATGCATTTAACAATACTACAGTCTAGTATAATCTCACCTTCTCTCCCCTTCCAGAAGCATCTTTATTACAAAGCAGTAAATATCCCTACATGAAAAGACACACACACACATATGTGCACACACACACAGAGTAAAAGTACTCCCCCTCAGGCACACACTTCTTAATTAGACTTCTTAAATATTACTTCTGATGGAAAATAAAAATATATTTTTTAACCCAATAGATTTTTTAAACATGTTTGTAGGAATAGGGATAATATGATTATTCTTTGCTTGTTCAATTTTTCTTCAAATTGCTAAATAACAAAGAGGCAACAGCAGCGCAGATTGATTTTTTAGGCCTGCTCATAGCAATATTTCCTTCAAATCCCAACATGCAGGAGAATTTAAACATTTTCTCTGTGACAATTTAATGCAATGCCATATGGGTTATAAAAACAAACCCACACTATTTTCTCTTTTTTGTTGTAAAAGGAAAAGACATACCACACTGAAAGATGCCATAAACAGATGAGAGAAAAATATGTGAGTGTTTTTCCTGGAGAGCACCCTCACAAGAACAGCATTCATGCCATCAGCTGTTTCTCTCTGGCTTCCCCAGGATACAGTCAACCTCCAGCAGAGACTCCTATAAATCTGGAAAGGCAGAAGAGCCAGGCATTCCATGAAGACCATTAAGAACTTCACTGTGATCAATCTATTTTGTGTGGAGTGTGGCTGGATACTTGCTGGTACAAAACCCTGTGATCTATATCTAAGCAAACTGATAGTGCTTACTTAATGTGTTTCTCTTCTCTATGCTCACTGCAGGAGATTTACCTTCCTGTAAGGAAACCGATGTTGGTGAAAGTGAAGACTTGATAATCTTCCTTTGTGTGCTGCTTCCTAGTTAACATGAAACAAGTAATTGCAACTACTTCCACATTAGATATTTATTTTTTCTTTCATTCTGCTTTTAAAGGAAATTTCCAGAGCTTTGTGTTCTAGACATAGATATTTATTATAAATAAATTTTTAAAATAAGGATATGGCTGCTCAATATCCTGTTGAAACTCAGCCAGATATTGAATGCAGCAGCTACATCTTTATTATTAAATATGAACTTGGAATAAAAATCTATATAAATGCAGTCTTCGGTTTCTGCAGAGTTTTTTGTGGCTTTTGGGGTTTTTTTTAGTTCAAAATCTTACTGAAATATGAGGACTCTTCGTGAAACCGTGAATGATACATATTTATCCACTGGAATTACATCACAGCTACATTTTTGGCTTGTGTTTAATTTGAAGAATACATTTGCAGAACTGAATCTTGATATTAGCATACAGATGGAATTGAACAGTATGTCAATACTGACTGACAAAGCAGATAGATTGCTGGTTGCTTTATTTTAGATTAGTTCTAAATTTTCTCATGGAGAATATAAAAATGTAAAAGAGTATTTCAATCTTCCATTTCATTTAAACTGAGAAGAAAGTAATAATTTGAGGAAAACTAATAAAAGACTGATGTTAGAATATGATCGACATGTGGCTAAAATGTGTTTCAGTTGTAAAAACAGTCCAGTACTAATAAAACAACATTGGCTGGCTTGCTACCTTCAGGCCTCCCTTGCTCACATATAATTGATTTTAAAACAGTATCCAAAAGAGAAAAGAATGCAGTGGTATGTCTGTATGGATTTTTCCTGTGTGTTCTACTGTCTTTGTTAGAAAGCATTTGAAATTAAATGACAATGTATCCTAGGGCAAATATAACTAATTATTTACTTCTTTTCTATTTTATTAAACAAACAAACAAACAAAAAAAACCCACGAAAACTTCAGAGCTCCACTGTGAAGATAAAACGCTTTACTTTTGTACACTTACTAATAGGTAAAAATGTGAGAGTTAGAGTGAGATAATTTGATGATCCGGGTGAACCAACTTTTCAACATTCTGCAGTGCTGGAGGCAGAAGGAGGATTCAGATGTTCCTTGTTATTAGGGTAAAATATACTAATGATTTTCTTTGTTTATCTGCATAAACAGCTCTTATTCTCTGAGTCAGAATATGTGGAGTCAAATCCCAGAAAAGTAAATATTTATATTTGTAATTTTGGGTTCAGACTTAGCACATAGGATTTGTCTGGTACCAACTTCAGCCTCCTTTTATCATCAATAAAGACAAGCAGGCACTTCAGGAAGGATTCTTCTTATCCTAAGCTCAGCCCCACACAGCTGCTCACTCACTCCCCCCACAGTGAGATGAGGGAGAGAATCAGAAAAGTGAGAAAACTCATGGGTTGACATAAAGACAGTTTCAGAGGTAAAGCAAAATCCCTGCACACAAGCAAAGCAAACCAGGAATCCATTCCCCACTTCCCAGGGGCAGGCAGACGTTCAGCCATCTCCAGGACAGCCGGGCTCCATCAC
>JAVJGG010000008.1:23654588-23675744 GCA_035590195.1 Aviceda cuculoides | reverse complement strand
GGGTAAGCCCTGCTCAGCAGGAACCAAAACATCCCTCTGTTAGCAACACTGTTGCCAGCACAAATCCAAAATATAGCCTCATACTAGCTACTATGAAGAAAGTTAACTCTATCTCAGCCAAAACCATTACAAAGGGCCAAAGGAATGGGAGTATAGGGTTGTGTTTCTCTCTGTTCAGTGCTAACAGACCCATGGGTGGTTAGTTCAGAGGCAAATGATCGCACTACAGATGTCTGAAGAAGCTAACGTAAATCCCACCCTATCTGTCATTATAAAATGACACCTCACCTATAAAATTTATTTTCTACTGCTCATTGGCATTTTTAAAACATATCATCACTGAACTGAATAATAAAACTCTCATTTCTTCCTTTGGACCACAATTTAAAACTGGATGTGTGACGTAATTGATAAAATTACAGAAATGGCAACCAATAGATGCATAGGCTTTGTTTCTGTTCTACCTCTTTCCCATCATTATGGATGTGTCTGCACTATAAAACAATGTAGCTCTTCAGAAGACTCAACCCCCCTGGTCTCATGCATCAATTTCAACTCAGCCTTGGGCTCCAAAGTCAAGTGAACTAATATGTTTCCTCAAAAAAAACCTGATAGAGGGTCTGTATCTGGTTAATGACATTCACTCAGGTCTGAATCAAAAGACAGTATGGATGATCTTCGGCTCTCTCCATTTCGTACATTCCCTGAACAGCCTCCTTGCAGGTTCTGTACCCTCTGGCACATCCGTGTGCCTAAGATATGCAAGACATACCTTGTTCTTATGCTGCAAAAATATTGTTTTAGTGGGCTGCAACACAGCTCTCACTGTATTTCAGACACTTCCAATTTTACATTCAGTCTTCAGAGACCCCTCACAATTGAGCGTCTGTGCCAACTGCTCTGTGATCTGGGTGAAATCTAGTTATTTGGGCGTTTAGAAATGTTGCTGTGAGCTACTCTACACAATCTGGCAGAGGAAAAGATGGCACAGATAACTCCTTTTGTGGATGCATTTAGCAATGGAGATTTTACCTGTGAAAAACACTAGGCTTAACACAGTGTGTCAGAAAGATAATCTAGGTATAATTAAATCTATCAGAACAGAATTAATCTCAGCCAGCTTTAAGCATCCACATTTGAGCTACTTGCCTAGACTCCCTTGATTGTCAATGGAGGAAAACAGGCATAGCGTATATATCATCTGACCTTTTCAGGCACTTGCATTTGGAAGAAATGAGATGAACTGTAATGTATTATAACTGGTGTTCTCTAATGACTCTTCAGTGATCTAGGCAAATAGTCCAGATGTAGAAATCTACATTGCACATGTCTGAAGTGAGGAGAGATGCATTTTTAAAATAGGTTTGTTCCATGTGCTTTAAAATTCACGGGCTTGTGGTTATTTCTGCTTTCTACAAACCATCATGGATGTCCATGCATCACTTACAATTCAAATTCTAAGTTACTTTAATAAAACGTGGTTCATGAGATACAGCTTCCTTAAAATTGTGTTTCAAAAGCAACATGTGGTATTCATAGGAATGCTTTATTATGTGCTCCGAGGGATGACATTATGGATCTGATTTCTGCTGAATTATGTTGTCTTCTTATGTTTTCTTTCAGCTAGTTAATGGCAGCAGCTGCCAGTCTAGAAAAATTATTAAGTAGATTATTTTAACTCATGGTTATCAGTCAGTTGTTGTGAATGTTTGTGTGGGGGAATTACAGCCTTTGTCTAATGGGTTTGCAGATGTTAATTAAGAAAACTGTGCCTGTTGTCATTAGGCTTGAATTCTTTACAGAGAGCTCCTTTACTCCCCTGAAACAATTTTGGGCACCTCAGAATCTGAAAAAAGCTTAAACCCATTTTTAGAAAGCAACTATGGGACAAGATGAGCTTAATTGCTTCTCAGAAAGAACTAAAATGCACATTTGCACCATGATTAATAGCTTTTTGTTGCAAGCTCAAGATTTCAAGGCTTGTCAACATCAAATTAGCATGGTGGTTCAGAACAGATTGCTGTTGTTATTGACCTAAAGTAACCATTTTTAGTAATAACAAAGCTTCAGCCATACATTTGGTAGCTGTTGGGAAGTGAGCCCTATGCGCATTAGTGATGTTCTGCCTTTTGAAGAGGCTCCTCTCGGAAGCTTTGCAATCAGACCAGGCTGCTCAGTTGGGTCTTGAAAATGCCAAGGGAGGAGGGTGGATACAACCTCTTTGGGCAGTCAGCTCCATTTCTAAGACTACCCTCATGATGAAAAAGTTTCTACTTTTATCCAGTCTGGACTTCTCTCATTTCGGGTCATACCCATTATGTCTTGTCCTTCTGTCATGCACCTCTGTGACGAGTCTGGCTCTGTCTTCTCAGTAACCTCCCTGCAGGTACCCAGGGAAGGTTAGGTCCTCCTTAGCCATCTCTTTTTGGGGCTGCTTAAGCCTTACTCCGTCAGCCTTTCCTCACAGGCCAAGTGCTCCAAGCACTGACGTTTGTGGTGACCCTCCACTGAACTCACTCAGCTTATACATATCTTCCTTGTTTCGAGGAGCCAAAACTAGACACAGTATTCTACACATCATCTTAAAAGTGCTGAATAAAGGAGAAAAAACAATTATTTCTATCAGCTGGCTGTGTTCCCATTCATATAGCTCAGGAGGCTTTTGGCTTTCCACACTGCCAGGATGCACTGCTGGTTTGCTGGTTTATGGTCAGCTGGCTGTTCCCCAGGGCTCCCAGGATTTTTCTGCAGAACTTCTCCCCAGCCACTCTTCTCCAGTCTATTGCTGCAAGGGGTTCCTCCTTTCTAGGTGGAGGACTTTGCATTTGTCCTTGCTCAATTTCATAAATTTTATGCCAACCCATTCCTGCTACCCATCCAGATGTTTCTAAATGACAGTCCTGATACCCTGAGTGCATTGACTGTGCTTTCTAGGTCAATATCATTTGCAAACTTTACAAGTATGCATAGTCATACTGTGGTTTTGTACTTCTGTTCAGATTAATTTCATACGTGTACACTAGTGTATTGACTTTGCTGCCTACAAGTCCAGGGCTAACCATGTAACTAGTGGCATTGGAGTTGCCGCTGGAAGGCACTGAGCTTCCTTATCTGCCTGGAGTCAGCCAGCTGAGATAAACAGAGTCTAAGAGGAACTCAGATCTTCCTCTGCAGTCTATTGCTGAGAGCAGGTAGTATGATAAGAAGTCCTAGGAACACTTACAGCAGATGACTGCAGACTTAGTCAGTAGCTCAGTAAATTCTGAATTATTAAAAAATATCTAATATCTTCATAAACAAATTTAGAACACAACAAAGTGGAGGCACAGATATTCCCCATTTCCGTTTAATCTCTTTCTCTCTGTAATATTATTATATTCTAATGCATCCTCAGTTTGCCAAACCATTCCTGGTTTTCACCCCTCTCCCCCAGCTGTGATGGAGGATCAAGGGAAAAGGAATTGTTACTGAGAGGTAAGGAAATGATGAAATTATGTAGAGGGAACAAAAGTATTAGTGGCCACTTGCTGGTTACCCTGCAGTTGAAGTAATACTTATCAGGAACTCATTGGCAGTGGAGAAGCTAAAATTTGAGATGTGCAGATATTGAGACAGTAACGATTTTTTTTACAAAAAGAGAATTGCAGTATCCCAAAGTGCTAAAATTACAGGTTTCCCAGTGATGATTCATGTCCTGAATATATCAGTCAGTCTATAGTCTAACCTCAGAAAATGCTGGAAAATGTCAAGGAAAGAGTCAGGACAATCGTAGTTTTGCCCTTTTATAAACAATGCACCAGAAATCCAGCAGCATGTATCCCTTTCCCCTTACCCATGAACAGCGTAGGATAGTAACTCAACTTTTCATTCCGCATATACTATTGTGCTGGTTTAAGATTAGAATCATGCTGGATCTAACCTCTGTGCAAATATAGAAAGCCAGGCTGGCTCATTGCACCTAGCCTTGCTTTGTGGGTTTAGATAAAATCTTGCCTGTAGGATTGTCATAGCATGAGTGTCTTTTATTGATCCTTTTATTTATTTATTTATTTACTCATTCCCCTGCAGTTGTTGCTGCGCCATTTAGGGGCACAGGAGCCTCTTGCTCCCTTTCCACCTCCTGCCACCAGAGGGGCTGCTACACGTTGATAAGTCACAGAAATACCAAACACTTCAGACATGATTAATGGCAATAGCTACTTTGGTTGATGGATTTTGATCCCCCAGCAGAAATCTGGCATCAGTCATGTGCTTGAATTTCTCTCTGCTGCTGGATGATTTAGTATCCCATGTCCTATGCTCTACAACTTCCATTTGGAGCTGAACAATTTTGCTGTCACCTTAGAAGTGTAGCAATAATTTCCACTCTGCTTTAGATTCCAAGGTGTTGGCAAGTCACTGCTTTTAGGACACACTACCAAGGGGTTCATTAGAATTATTAGAATAGGGAAGACACTCCATTAATTGTCCTTTGGCCAGCCATGTATACTTCCTGCCCCCCGCCTCCCAATTAAAAACAAAGCAGTATTTCTGTATAATTTCAGAGATCTATGGGATTTCTGTATAATTTCAGAGATCTATGGGTTCTGTGTAATATTTTCTTATAATTTGTGATTGAAAGTTTATGTGATGGTATAGAATTTCTGAACTTCAGAATTATTGTTGAACTTCTATAGAGAATTTTTCCACATTAAAATGAAGAGGTAAAAGCTGCAAAAGCTGTACTAAATCACTTGAAATCTCAGGTGTATGATCAGTGCTAGACAGGTTCAAACATTTTACTATTATATTATTATGAATTTTGAAGGGGTTAAGTAGGCTTCCAACTAATATTAATAGTATACTAGTAAAGTTAATTGAATGTTGTAATAACCTGTCAGTAAGTCAGTATAAAATACTAAAACTAAATGAAAAGGATGTGAAAGAAAACAGAAGTTAAGAAAAAAATCCCACACTAGACTCCCACTAAGTATCTTGTGAACATTAGCAAAATTAGTTGTTCTAGTAACTTTGTGAAATGATGATTTAGATCCAGAGAAATAAGCATGAAGTGGCTTTGACCAAGGTCACAGAACACATTTATGGGAAGTGAGGCCAGGAATTATGAGACTGAGTTCAACAATTTACAGAACCGCTTTTCTGTCTAATTTTCAGAATACACAAATAATAAGCTACATCCCAACAATATTACAGTTCATCCAAATCAATTTGATATGGTGACTATTGCAAAAAAAAAAAAAAAAAAATTCATATTCCCTTCCTGTTAAGAGAAATATCTTACACTTCAGACCCTGAACCCAGTAAAGGTTAATGAGATAGCTAATGTCGAGCTGCAACTAACTGTCCAACAGCAGTAATATATTACCTACTTGTAGAATTACTTACATAGGAAAATACTGCTCAAATGTTATGACTAGCCCCAAGGAGAATAGTAAGATTGTCTACTTTTGCATATGCTTTGTGTATGTAATTATGTTTCACTTTTCTTTATTATTTTCTTATCAAATAAGATTTAAGAGCAGATTATACTTGTAAATGCAGTGTTTTCTTGTTATCTCATTTATTGAAATTTTAAAAAAAAGAAATTGTCATCTTCGATCAGGCCTAGATGACTGTTTAAATAAAAATGTTTTATTGAATGATCAATCAAAAATCAAAATTTAAATGCTTTTCTGAGTGACATTCTGTTTATGAGCAGCAACATTCCCCTGAGTAAGCAAACGACATTGCCCTCATTGCCTTAAAAAGTAATACACATGAATGAAAAAGAACAAATCTCATGACCGTTCACTGCATTTTTAGTATTTTGCTAGTACATCCTCCCACTCAAACCCCCTTTCTTTGAAGTGGTAGCTTTGAACACTCGATTATCAGAATTTTAGTAACGGACACTTCTAGCAGTAGCATTCTCCCTCCAAAATCACTGCATGAAAGTTTTTAAAGAAGGAACTGTTTTCTGTTAATGAAATCAGTGCCTAAAATACATTTTGTTCCTGCCATCAAAGGGAACAAAACAACAAAAAGGAATTAATGTAGTATGCGGGTAAGGAGAAAATCCAATAGCAGGTATTGTATAAAACCACAGACTCACAAGTAACAGAATCAGAATAGTCATCATTAGAGCAAAGCCTTCTGTCCCCACGACCACCAGCAACCTATGTGACCTGTCTCACACTGTTCTAGCAGCAGGGCTCGATTCTGGCTCAGAAGGCCCATCATCAGCTCGGCCGAATGGAGCTATTTCTGCGCAGTCCCTGGTCTGTCCGGGGAGGTTGGTAAGGAGGGTGTGACTAAGTACTTGGTACAATGGTAGCAATGGGGACACCTGCTTGGAGCTGAATCGATGCCCACAGCACATCTTCATCTTGAGTGTGTGCTGGAACTGAACCAGTGACCTAGCACTGAAATACTCTGATAAAGAATTATCTGCATCAGAAGGTTATATGGTTAAAAATTATTAGCGGCCCACAAATGTAAGACAAAATGATAAGAAGAGAAAACCAAATCAAACCAAACCAACCAAACCAAACCAAAGAAAGTGCATTCTATTATGAGAAGGTTTCTTAATATGTGATGTAACCATCAATAGCTCACAAGCACAATAGATACTGGTCGACACAACAGTGTGAGAGAAACTCCCATCAGCAGCTGCAGCAGCAGCATGACTTATTAAGAAGAGAGAAAATTCTCACCTTTAAATGAACTTTTAATTTCAGTTCTACATAGAGAATTCAAAGCCATGCTCTTTAACACAAAATTTCCTTATCCTGCTCAATAGATTACTTGTGATGGTGAAATTAACAAGTGAGGTCATTACCACTTGGACTGGATATACAACATATTGTTTATTAATGTAAATTTAAAATATGAACTCATAAATAATAATTTCAAAATGTATAGTATAAAACAAGGTAATACATTAAGACAAAAAATACTATATACTTATATTATTTACCATTATAACCTATTTTGCCCCTTTGCTCCTTTGTTTCAAATCTTGGATAGTATGTTAGGCATATCTACTCGAACATGGGCAGGCAAATCTTATTTACTCCGTTGTACATAAACAACAGATACATCAGCGTGTTCTACATCTGAGCTTATAAACTCTGCAAATTGGGAAGCTGTCCAAGTCCCAACATACCTCCTCACTGGTATGATTATTTGTTTTAGGTTAGAATTTTCTTACTTCTAACACCCTCAGAACACAATCCAGAAGAACCCAGACCTATATACAAATAGGTCTTGGCAAACTTTCTAATGTCTTTTCATGACTATCAAGACACTGTATTCAATTTCAATATGATTTCTAATTTTTAATCCTGCAGCCTTCAAAAAAAATTGCTTTTCTTGATCATCTTGTAGACAACCCAAATATTATCAATGAAAAATCTGGATATTGTCTGTGGCCCAGTTTTTATTATCTGCTGTGTTTCCTGTCATTCAACATATTTAAAAAAATCTCTTCAACTGCTTTTTATTGTGGCTGTACTCCTCAACATACTTTTAAAACAATAAGTATTATCTAGATATTTCTCCATCCCACTCTTCTTTGTCCAGCTTTATTTTCAGAAATTAAATAAAAATGATATAATGGAATATTAAACTTTAAGTGGCCTTCTAGGTCACGGAACCCTTCTTCCTCTCATCACAGTTAATCGCTTCGTATAATGCACTTCATAAACTAACATATTTCTGTCTTAACAGTTCCTAGGCTTTTCCACCCCCCCCTTTTTTTTTTTTTTCCTAGGTGAGTGTGTTTCTTTCTTGGTTTGTTTTTGTCTCTACTACTCCTGTTAAACAGTTTCTCTAAGATTCATTCCTTAGTTCACAAACATACTTTCTCTGTCAAGCCTACATTGATTACTCATGGCTGTTCTATACCCATCTATTCTTGTGCCAACATTGTCTGTTAGCTAAATAACTCTTTTTCCTCCCTTAAGTTTACCACTGATTTATTTATAGGCAACAATTATATTCCCTCTCACCCTTAGTTTTTCCAGACAAAAAAAGCTGTGTTTATTTTGTGTCCTTTATTCTTCAAAAGGTCCTAGTAGTCCTCCTCCTTGTTAAAATAATTAGATAAGGTGAAGATACAATGATTGTCCCATATTTCTTAGATAGCTTGAAGGATGCATAAGCATGTTGATAGAACATTTTTCTTAATGGGAAAAAAGTATTGGGACCTTGACTGGTTTATCCAATTATACTTATTCACTGATGGACCAAGTAATACAATAAAAATAGCTGTGCAATCTAGGAGGAGATCAGTTAGTATCATACCATGGTAAATCATGGTAATACTATGTTCCTAACTGTTTTAATTTTCTACAGTGAACATTAACCATATATGACATTTTTAATATTTTCATCATTTAATTTTAAATTAGTGTGAAATATTCACCAAGCACATAAGTATTTTGTGAATTTAATCACTGTGTATGTTTATTTCATGCAATGCAATTAAATGTAATCCTTCTAGAAAATTCATAGGAGTTGTGTAGTAGTTGTTACAACTGAAAAACTACTATACAATTTGAAGTATTTCTCAGAACATACTTCTATGCTGACAGGTAACTGTTATGAGTAAGAAAATGATATATTGCATTAAGTTTTCCTAAGAGTCTTTGTATATATTTCTTCTACGAGGGACAGTTGCAATTTAATAGTGCATTAAAAGACCATGTGGTGTGCCATTTGTCATGTAGTATTTTTGTGTAATCTAAGCTACAAGTTCCTGCTTGAGCCCTAATTAATCTAACAACCACCTCATTAACTTTTAGGAAAGCCTCACTCTAACTTAAGGTTAATTATTTAGCACTTTTGGCATCATTGCTACACTACCTACATATGTGCTTATTTTTCTCTACTTATAAGATCCACTTGCAAGTAACAACTAATTAATAAGTAATGAAAGTTTTTGCAGACCAGAAGCTGATATTAAGTATCTGCATTCTCTTTTTGTAATAAGAAGAGACAGAACTATTGCAAAAAGGATCTATTTATTCCTACATATATAGCTTCAGTGTAACTTTACCTAGTCCCCTCAGTCTCCTTTCTCAGGCAAAGGACAGAACAGACACTGTTAAAGGGCATTCATCTTCTAATGCACTCTCCAGATGAGATGAATCATGCGCTCTCTGTGGTTTGTAAAATGATAGTTTGTAAAAGCAGGTGTAGATATCTACAGTGTAAAGCCTAAAATAGGTAAGATGAATCCCATCTAAGTCGTGTTTATGCTTACCATATCACATAAATGATATGTATAATCATACACACAACTGTATAATCATGCTTATTTGGTATACTTAATTATATCTGCAGATGGTCAAATATTACAGAAAAAATATTTTGAACCAGTAAGTACTACCACTTTAAAACAGACACTGTTTTTTGATTGAGCAATTATTTTGACAATTTATGGAATCCTTCCTTCTTTTTTCTTTACCTCCTTCCCTCTCTCCCTCTCTTTCTCTCCCTCCTTCTTTCCTTCTTGCCTGCCTGCCCTCCTTCCGTCCCCTCACTTGCTCAGGTTTAAAAACTGTTTGATTGCACTGACTTATTCTTTTTTTTTTTTTTTTTTAATTTTGACTTTTCATAGATATAGAAATACATTTTCATGGATTTTTTTATGTAGTACAGAAATCCCTTTCATAGCACAGGCAGCATTTAAAAAAGGTCAATATAGAAGAAACACTAACCAAAAATGAACATTTTTTAATATTAAGTTGCAGATTTTTGTTTGCTTGCTTTGCTCTGAGTTGTAAAAAGAAACCAACTCATTTTTAGCTCATAAAATGACCAGTGAAATAATATTTGCTAGTCCTACTTTTTTCCCCTATTATGTGATCTGGTTTATGTCATTAAATTGCTTCATCTCAAGCTTAAACTAAATCTACATGGATGCAGTGCTTATTTGTATGTGAAATCCATTTTCAATTTTAAAGCCTTGGTCTCTGAGTCATAACTATTCCTGTGCCCACTCACAGTCTGATGGAACCTACAAAGCATGTCTTTTTATGGCTGTTTTAACAATACTGTCTGGCTCTTAAAAATTAATAAAATCATGTGGATGTTCGGTACATATATTGTGACTAAGTCAGCAAAAGTGGGGCATGCGGTGCAGCTCTGCCTCTCTTTCAAATTCGAGCCATCTATCAAGTTGGCTTATGATTGATTTTCTCTAAAATGCTCTGCATTGCAGTGCTGTGGCAGCACTCTGTTTTTACGGTGTCTTTTTTTTTCCCTGTGCCCCAGCTGGACTCACAGGGCAGTTCAGCAGCTGGCGCAAATTGTCATTCCTCCCCTTGACAGACAGGATGGTGAGAATAGACATTGAGGATTTGTCCTTCAGACTTTGCCTCAGTATCTGAGACTCAAATTGGCCATTCTGAAATCCTAAAACCTAATAATCCTTGTTCACCCATTTCTCCACTCACTTATTGAAAACTACTTGAGAGTACTTTTAGACATCTAGCTCCTCTTTCCTCTTTTAAGTCTCAAGTTCCTATTAAATTAAAATATTTCCAGGATGCATAAAGCTCAGTGTAATGCTTTCTAATTGATTTGAGACGGTAACACAAGAACACCTGGTTTGTTTCATGCTGGATACAACTATTTTCATGTTAATTCAGCAAAAGGGTTCCTGTTGTTCTGTGGTTTGTTTGGGTTTTTTTTCTGTATTAGTCCTTACACAAATTCTATCAATATTCATACAAAATACACTGTATTGTATTGTTGTTATTGCAAAGAAAACTGAGTACATATTTGTAATTGGAGTATACCTGAAGCACTCAGAGCAAACCCCTGGATGTTTATGGGTTTTTATGCTATAAGTTGCAGTATATATAACTGCCTAATTTGCATACACAATATTCCAATCTCTTATTCTATTGTTGTTAAAAGTGAGAAAATACTTTAGGAGGAAAAATATTTTCTGGGGAAGAAACCATTGCGTGTAACCTACCTTCTGAATCATCATCTCAGGCATCATCACCAAGATTTCTATAAATGCTGGGCTTTGGGGAAAAAATACAGTTAATGTGGCAGAGTTTCCTAAAATCCTTATATAGTCAATGGAAAGAAGACAGCTCTTCTGAGCACAACAAAATAAATGCAGCAGCTGAAATGCCTCTTTACTGAGAGCAGCTGCTCCCTTAGATGCTGGAACATACCTGGGACACCTGCATGTGGCTGACAGACGTGACAGGGGACCGAGGGAACCCTGTCTCTGAAACACCAGTGAGAGCTTGGGCAGAAAGTTCTGGAAGCAAATCTAAACACCAACTAGTTGTCTCTGTGTAGGTATTTGCACATGTCTGCAAGACTTCTGGGCGGAGGGTTTTCAGGCTACAGGGAAAGGAATGAGTTTGGAACTGCTACTAGGATAGGCTCTCTTGTAATATTGCTATGGGGATTTTAGGTAGCTAAACCTCAGTATAGATAATTCGGGTGGATTGAATCTTACCTGAAGTTCTTTGGTGTAATTTAATTATTTAGGAAATCACAATTAAGTCTGGTTAAATGATATTTACATTTTTCATCTTTGAGTTTATTGCCTAACATGTGCAATGGACATAGGATCTGTGCAAACTGCAGGTAATTGTTTTCATTAAATAATTCAGTCAATACACACTACCTTGCCTTGTATCAAGCAATGCTTTTTGTTCTGGGAATATTTGTAGGGGAAGCTCCTAGTTCTGTTGAATTCAATATAATCTTGTTATTGACATAAGGAAGGTTGAGGGAAATAACTTCACCAGTATACTCTTTCTCTCTGCTTTTCTTTCATATAAAGATACATGCCACTGATTCTTACTGATAAACACACAACAAAAAACACAATAAAGCATGTTTTACATCTAGATGCACAGACACACAAACATTAAAGCTGTAATATGTATGCTCAATAAGAAGGTAAAAATTCATATTCACAACTACCTTGAACCTTGGAATTTGTTTGATTCTCAAATTAGACTGTTTGCCATCATTTTGTGAGCAGAAGCAACCATTTTCCTTCCTTCCATCTAATTTTTCCCCCTATCAATTTGAATTATTTCCTCCTCTTCTAGATGTAGACAGGTTATCTATTTGGTTGTCTAAATAATCAACAATTTAAATCAGGCTACAAATGTACATTACAAGAACAGGACAGGTGGCAGAAGAAAAGAAATCCAAGTTCTGCAATTGAAAGTGTAGCTTTTAACAACAAAACCTTGAATGTTTTGGCATTCTGGAGATAATTAATTTCTTAGGTACTAGTGACAAAAAATTGAAATACCAGCAGCTCATGAATTACATCCTAGTAGTGCCCTGTGATTTCTTTTTATACTAAACACAGTTTTAATTTGTATAGGTTATGCAGAGAGTATCAAATGAATAACATGTAATGGTTTTCAGGGCCACAAGGTTTTGAATAAAAAGCAAATTCTGGTATATGTTACTTAACACTGCATTCTAATATTTCCAAAACACCAGCTACCAATTAGAACAACACTGTGACATCTTCATTGTAATATCAGTCAAGTTTCAGTGCAGTCAATTACATGGAGGTTTCTGAGTCTGCAGAAAGCTATAATTAGCAAATTAACTTGTCTGTGGGTTAGCTAAAAGAAAAAAATTGGAAGACCAGAGATGGATATGAATCCAAAATTGTTTAATACCTGAAGTGCATGTGATAATACAAGTAAAGACTTAAATAAATATATTATGGCCCAGGACTGATTAAAAAACCAGAAGGGCCAGCGGTGGTTCCAGACTTCCAGAAGCCTCCTTGCAGCACCATGGCCCCTGCCCATGTGGGCTGGTGTGACAGACTGAATTGTCATCTCGAGCTGTTTGTCTTAAAGATTTTTAGGTGTGAGAGACTGGACTGTCATGTCAAGCCATTCATCTCAAGGATTGTTTGATGTGAGAGACTGAACTGTGAACTATTTATCTCAAGCCAGTTGTCTCTGGGATGGTCTGTTTAATCACAACACTCCTCTGTCCATAAGGACGATCACCAGGCCACTGAGGCATCCAGGGGAGGAGAGGGGCTGGAGCCAACAAAGCATGCAGGAATGTGGAGACTACCATTGTCGTGGAAACTGTAGTCTTTGAGATAAGATACTGGTTTCTGGTGCTGATCATGCAAAGGTCCTGTGATAGAAGAAACCTGCAGCACATTAACAGTGCATGGACAGTACGTACGTGCATGCATCATCGGGCTATGCCCTATAAAAAACTGTGGAGACAAGCCATGGTGTGCACCCACCACCGAAAAATTGAAGGGTGAGGACCAACGGGATGCTGCTGGATCTATGGTGGTGACTATTCTTGCAAGTCTATCTGACTGCTTGCTTGATTTCTGCCTTTTCTTCCATTCTATCCTACTGCTAGTATTTTCTACTTTTGATAATAAAGGTCTTTTGGGTATATGGCATTTGACCTCGTTTGTGTACTAATGTCATTCTTGGGATCATATCGAAACCTTCCCTGACATTGGATCAGGACAGTTGGAGTGGACCCCTGCCCGGCGTAAGCTGCGGCACTCCGGCAAGTGGGGTGACACTGAAGGGTGCAACATGGGGGTACTTACACCTCGGGGGGGTGCATCCTCAGGGATGATTGCTCAACAGCATGTCCATTGGTGGACATTTGTCAGTATCAGGTTGTTAATAAATCAGTAAATCACTTTGATCGTTATTTGATTTAAACTGTAGGAACTGAGCAGTTTTTCCTGCGAAACAGTGTCACCCTTTATCTGTGTGCAGTGATATATAGGATTTGACAATGACACTGGTTCTATGTTTCTGCTATGGAAAATGCTGCACTCTGCAAACTGCCAAAACAAGTCTCTTAAATTGATCAAATTATAAGGTTTTTCCGAAATCTCCATGAACATATTTGCAATAGGAATCTATATAAATTTGACGCTGAAACTCACCGCAGTTTAGCATTGCAAGCTCTCTGCCACAGGCCTGCAGCCCTGCTCTTGCTGCTTGTAGGTGATGCCACTGCTGAGAGTCCAGACAGAAAAACTGGGACCAAGGAGCTTGGAACAGAGAATACAGACTGTTGGATTCCTCTCCAGGCATGTGAAAGACGAGAAGAGAGTCAGGAACAGCCAACGCATGTTACTGAGGTGACATCGCACCTGATTGCCTTTTACAATGAACTATCAGGCCATATAGATGATGGTAGGGGAGTGGCTGTAATATACCTTTACCTCAGCAATATTTTTACAATCTTTACCACAGCATTCTCTCTTGAAAACTAAGGAGTTATGAGTTGGATGAGTGTACTGTCAGATGGGATGAAAATTGTTTGGAATGTCAGGCTCAAGGAGTAATAACCAATGGTTTGACATCCATTTGCTGACTGGTAACAAGCAGAATAGCCCAAAATTAAGGCCTGGGCTGATACTGTTCAATACCTCCATGTACAACCTAGCTGGCAATATGCACAGCAAACCTATGGATGATGCCAGATATGAATGGTGTCATGTTGAGGGAGAATATGCTAATCTGCAGCCCACCAGACTACATTTCTTATAAAAGAAAGGTGGTGTCAAGTGTTGGAAGACCTGGAGCATATTGGGAAAGGCACGTGGGAGCTTTAAGAGTGAAAACCTACTGGTATGGTTTCGGAAGACTCTAAATGGCCAAAGATAATGGAGGGGCTCTGTTATTCTGCCCTTTGAGGATGGTTGCTGGAGTAAAAATTCCCCAGAATTTGTCATACAAGTTTGGGGGCAGGGGAGTGTTGTTAATAAACTAATGCTTATTTGGAGTGGAAGGTCAGGGGACCAAGACCCAAGAATGAATTAAGACAATAAATTTTAAGGAATAGTTTCTTAATCTGTGTCTCAACTTCCTCTGTTTCTCCAGGAATTATAGAAGAATCAATCTTGATTCAAACACAGATGAGTAAAGAGCACAACTGGGGATGGCAGTGGAGGTAATTAGCCGGAATAAAACTGGTATGCAAAGGCTTGGGTAAGGTCAGATTTATTTATAATGAAAATTTCTAGGCATCCTACTGTGGTCATAGTGAAACAGTTTAGCACTGTATGATAGTCTAAATTCCCTTCTCGCCCTTCTCCTTAGCTTTCTCCAGCCTATTTTTCCTTGACCTAATTTATATGGCAACAGTCACGCTAGAATCCTGCGTGGCTCAAAATGTTTTCCCCCTCCTTTTACATCTGTGGAGAGGAAGGTGGCCCAGGATGAGCTCTGTTCTCACCCAGCTCTGCCTATACCTTGTAAAGGATCCTGGCAGTTCCTCTCTACCAAGAGCAAACATACGGTAACAGCATAACAGTTTATGGTTGCTGCATACAATGTAAAAAATGTGCCCATTTTGTGCCTTTTGTAGCAGCTTATTATAATATGCAAATGTAATTTGTACTGTCTGGCTTCTCAGTGAAATGTATGGAAGTACTCAGTAAGCAACACAGCCACAGTAAAAAACCCCACCAATTTAACCAGCTAGCTCACCGAATGGTGCAAAATTATTCTAATCCATTCTGTGAAGTCATTTTCCCTTAGGAGCAAGTACTCTTCAGGAGTTACACCATATTTTCTGACAGCGAATTCCAGAAACTCACTGCCAATTACTGCAAATACTTTTGTTGACCTACTTGGCAAGCCACTAGAGATCAAACTACACTTATAGCAAACAAGCCATAAAAACCCCCGCGTTATTTTTCTCTTATCCTTCCTCTCAAGCTCCAATTCCTCTGCTAGCTAAATTGATGTTTACTTGGGTTGCATTAGGTTTACCTGAAGCAAATCCCTTTGTTCCACTGTTTGACAGTCCTCAATCGTACTTGGCTGTTCTGTCTTTTGCTCCTCCAAAGTGACTAGCAACAAACACTCTGCAAGGACATCGTCCTTCAGATCAGAGTAAAGCAAGGCACTCACAAGTACCATAAAGGAGTTTATAGTTCCACTTTGCTGTCTTGTGTTGTTGCTTAGATAATATTTCGTGTCATTTTACCAGTAGTCTTAAAGTGACAGGATGAAAACAAATTTCTAACCCTTCGATCAGTAGAACAAAAATTAGCTATTTATTCATCTCAGATAAAATCACATGGAAATATCTGTTTGTATAAGCATTTCCATTTGTTTAGGCTTTTTATTTTCCTAGGATTTGGAGTTTTGTTTTGTTTTATTTTGTTGGGTTTTGTTGTTTTGTTTGGGGTTTTTTTTTCCTGGAGTGTTACAGCTTTCGAACATTTTTTTCTGGAAAACCTATTCATAAAATTACAAAGTATTTCCGAGCACATTTTTAACAGCTAGCAAAAGTAGCCATGATCTAACAAAATTTGTGTGGAGAAAAAAACCCATTCCTGGCCTGTGTGCCTATTTCAGTTAATGCTTTTTATTTGGAAACTGCCTTTTTGTGAAACAGGTGAAAGATGGTAGATGAGAGATGTGTATTTCAGTTCAAGCTCTGCTACAAATTTGATCCTAACTACTTACACAGTAGGGATTATTTTTTCAATTGGATGGCTGACCCAGAATAAAGAAAAAATGCAAAGCAAATGATAGATATTGAAAAAATAAATTAACAAACTGGTAAAAGATGCAATATATGCATGTACTTGGAAAGCTTAAAGCAAATCAGAAAGTAGAAACAATCACTGCAATTGAAAAAAAACCAAGATATCCATTTCTAGTTTAATTGCAAGTATAAAAAAAAAAAAATATTTTAAGTGCTGCTATTATTTTGATATTACAGTAAGAAATTGTACATTTGAAAATTCAGGGCTAGCAATTCAGATATGGTAAATAAGTTAGAAAACTGAGAGATTAAGTTAGAGGAAGGAAAGATCTATTATGACATTGCTGAGAAAACTTTTAGAAGACAAATGCTTCAGTGTTAAATCTCCTATTTGCTATCTTCTCAGTAAAACAGTAAACCATAGCAAATCTGAAAATCTGGGACAACTAACTCAGTGCCATTTGTAAAAAATGATACCAGGATTGAATGCTTCTTATTTTTTGTAGGATTCAGATTTACCCCATAACTTTGTGTACCTAAAACATAGGAACTGGGGTGTGATTCTTAAGTTTAATTATATAAATACTAGGTGTCTAATCTTCACTGGCCATCTGTGTTGCCTCAAAAATCTATAAAAAGGGACCATCTCTATAAGGCAATTCACTCCCTCCTAGGAGAATCCATGACAAAGCCTAGGAACCTAAGTTAGACTGCAGAGAAGCAATTTGCTTGCCTAAACCTAGGTCCTTGCTGCCATATGAAACACCTTTGTGTGTCTGCACTCAAAGGAGTGAAAGAAAAACTTCACCCTTACTAAGTGGCATCTGAAGGCTTGTCAGAAATTCTGTGGTATCTAAAATGACTATAAAGGAGTAGTTCCAGTGAAATGAATCCTCTCACATATAATGTGCCGTAAAGCTCCATAGCTAAAAATTAACGTCTAATCATGTGTTACTACAATAAGTGTTTCTACAATAAGAACGTTCCAAGTGGGAACTCATTCTGTCCTGAAATGCCTGGGCTGGTACACTCCAGCATTTTGTGATGGGACAAATCATTTTCTGGAAGTGCCTACAAGTGAAGGGACTCCTAGAAGTAGCCTAAACTAAACATGTAATTTTGGCTCATTTTGTAGGCGGGGATACAAAACTATGATAAAATTGCTTTCACTTTTGATATTCTAATACAAGTATGTAACGTGTTATAGGATTAAGAGTGGTTTGTTGCCTCCATGAACTGAGCCATATGTAATATTGATATGTGTTTTGTTCTTGCAGTGCTCTTATCGAATCGCAGTTCGAGAGACTTATCCTCAGGTGAGGAGCAGGAGGGGTAATTTTTGCTAAGTGTGATGTTAAAGGATGAACTGACACAAAAATGCCCTTTGAATTTTTTTAAAAGATATGTAAGATTTTTTAAATATTTAAGAACAGAAAAAAGATTATCTGAGAGGGAGCAGCGACTGAGTTTGCTGGGGCAGTAATCTGAGTTGAAATGCTGATCTTAAAAGAAAGGAGAATTAGTATTCAAGACCTTTAGTTCCCTCTTCTTTCAAGAATATGTTTTATTTTTTCAGTGGGAATGGATGGTGAATATCTTTATAGTAATGTTTATAAACACGATTTGCTAATTAAAAAAATAAAATCTATTTTATTGCATTCACTAAAAATAATTTGTGGAATACAGATATACAAACACTGGTATTAAAGGGATTTGTTTCTCTATTAACTGCAATCACAGCAATTTCAGAAATCCCTTAGCATATATGAAGCCAGTTTTCTCCATTTTGCAGCAACAGAGAAACAATCACTATTAACTTGTTACTATCTAACACATACCTTAAAAGAAAGAAAACACTAAAATGAAGCAATTGCTGGCTTTCTATAGTATTACCAAATTAACAGCATGTAACATCAATTCCTGCTATTGAAACTATAAAGCTATTTTCTGATAGTCCTTCACTGGCAAAAGGAGAATTTTGTAGGCAGCTGAGAGCTTTCTTTTCAGATGGACTTCAAACTTTCAAAGAGGAAAATGTTGTTTTGAGAAATGAGGTAAATATTTTTCTTGTCATAAAGAAGAGGGAAATTATTTTAAGATATGCACATGATCAATTGCTCACTGAAATCTTTGCACATGTATAATATAACTTAGCAAAATGGCCACATATCTCTTTGAAAAGATGTAGAAAAGGATTTTTCTCTTGCAAAAATCCTTTTACTTCCTCCCACCCTCGACAAATATTGAACCATAATGTATTTCTTTCGGGAAAATAATCAGGGTTGAATTTGGCATCCAAGAAACATTGTCTGGAAACCTCAGCTGCTCTGTGTGTCACCTTCTGCTAGTGGTGTGTCTACTTGTTGTGCAAGTATTAACTACTCTGAAGGGAGAACGTGCATACAAGTGTGGACTTAATAAGCAGGTACCATATTATATTTTTCACTTCATTTGCACACTTGAATCATACATATTATATATTGAGTCCAAAATAGCTAAAACCCCGAAAACCTAATATGCTGAAACTGTTGAAACACTTTGTCATCAAATGGAACAAAATGGGAAAATTATTATATACTTCCTGATAGCATAATGAAGATCAGATATTCTTATTCCCAAGGGATACAGAGTTTTTCATACTCTGGTGTAATAAAGCAGTGGAGTGGAAGTTACAAGATTCATACATGCTAGGTAGGGTTCGAGTAGCCGGGAGCCCCCCCCCCCCCCCGGCTGAAGGTAGTCAGCATTGTCTGAATACTCCAGGATTTATGAAATGACCAAGTTAATTCTCTCTGCTCAAGCATACGTTTATTAACAAAGCTTGCTTTCTAAAGGAAGCAAGGTTAGTAATTTTCTTCTTTTTTCACCTTAAGGTTAATGATTTTATAGATATGGTATATCAGAGGAAAGACATTGAACTAATCTCCTTTTACTGTCCATCACTCTTTTCTGCCTGCTTCATATTGTCATTACTGACAAATACTTACAATATTAAGTTCATATAATATCATCGTCTTTATCAATATTGCCAAAAAATCTGCAAGATTAATATGAAAAGAAGCACTGAATCTGTTGGAAGAAACCCTTAACTGTTAATTATACATTCAAATTTCTACAATTTCTAAGCACAGAAAGTTCAAAGAAAACAAAAGACATAACCTAACTAGTTGAGTTCTCTCTTAAATTGGAAAAGAAGAGAGGAGAGATGGATGAAATCAGGAAAGAAGACGACATTTTTTCTATCAAGCATTGCAATTTTGTATTAAAAACTCTTAAAATGCTGAATTGAAATTTCAGTTAAAATGTAGACCATGCTGCATATCTCAATGAATCAACTAATTGTAGTACATGAAATGTTTTGGATAATATTTTTTCTTGATCATCAAGGACCCTGGAGTTCTTTCCTCAACCTCCTTCTCCAGTACTAGAAACATCAAAATAGGGGCCAAACCCAGAAATTCTAATTTGCCAAGATAAATGTAATAGAGTTGCTTTGAACATTGCCTCAATTAGGTATATATTATTTTGACAAAACAAATATAGTACATAAAAATATAAGC
This sequence comes from Aviceda cuculoides, assembly GCA_035590195.1. NCBI lineage: Eukaryota > Metazoa > Chordata > Aves > Accipitriformes > Accipitridae > Aviceda > Aviceda cuculoides. The sequence goes on along the minus strand of JAVJGG010000008.1, from coordinate 23,655,696 downwards.
TTGTACTTTTGTTCTTAAATTTGTATGTTTATTTTAAAACTTTTATTGGAAACTATGTGAGTTGATAATACATTTTGAAAAAATTTGAAACATTTTATATACTTACATATACTCTGTTTATTATAAATATAAGTTGCATGTCCTTGAATCTCCAGGATTTCTCTACAGGATATTATTGTTACATTGGTATGTTAAGTACTATTGTTGTGGCAAAGCTGTGAAATATGTCTGGTAAGACAAGTTTTAAATATATTTTTGCTCTAAAAAGTTATTATTTGTTTGTTTCATCTTTGAGAGCATTCTGTGTAGCAAAATGCAGTGTAAAGAGAGAGAAAACTTTTTATGTATTCTTTTTACAAAGAAAATCATAGGTATTCTAGTTTCCAAACTTTGAAGTAAATATTCAGATGTAATGTTTCACAGGTAGATAATTAATTACCACAGATTAAATGTGTTAGTGGGGAGTGAACACAAAATTATAGCTGTGTAACATTTGGTATGCAAAATTCTTTAGGGACTACTTTTGAATATTACAGAAATGTTTTCAAATCAGGCACATTCAAATGATTCCAATTTAGACTATTCTCTTAAACTTAACAGCTGTATCATTTTTTTTAATAAGTCTCTTTAGGCTCATCACTCTGAATGAAAAATTCAGATGACTATTAATTATCTTGAATAGAAACCTGGCTGATGCCTTTTTTACTGGACAAGTCAGGTAGTGAGACAGAAAAGCTATACTTGACTAACGACAAGCTACAAGACCCAAATAACATGTCATCATAACGAAAATATGCTTCTTGACCATTATATTAGGTAAATTTTAAAATATGACTAGTGCTTGTGTTGACTCCATTTTAATATGCTCAATCTGGAAGAATTTGAAGTGTTCCTTGGTGAAGTCTGGAGAAGATCTTTGGTTTTCTAATGGAGATGTACTTGAAACTTAGATTCAGGGTCCAGAATGTCCTGGTTTCAGCTGGGATAGAGTTAATTGTCTTCCTAGTAGCTGGCATGGTGCTGTTTTGAGTTCAGTATGCGAAGAATGTTGATAACACCCTGATGTTTTCAGCTGTTGCTCAGTAGTGTTTAGTCTAAAATCAAGGAC
>JAVJGG010000008.1:23630280-23654488 GCA_035590195.1 Aviceda cuculoides | reverse complement strand
GAACGGGGTGTCGATCGGCGGGTGGTGAGCAATTGCACTGCACATCATTTGTACATTCCAATCCTTTCATTATTACTCTTGTCATTTTATTAGTGTTATCATTATGGTTATTAGTTTCTTCTTTTCTGTTCTATTAAACTGTTCTTATCTCAATCCACAAGTTTTACTTCTTTTCCTGATTTCCTCCCCCATCCCACTGGGGGGGGGGCAGTGAGTGAGCGGCTGCGTGGTGCTTAGTTGCTGGCTGGGGTTAAACCACGACACAGAAACACTGTGTTGCAGTCATCGCAATGCTGAACCTTCAGATCAGACCTCAGCATTTCCTAGCTGACTGTACTTCTGTACTGAAAGCTTCTGTACTTGTAGCCTACTGAGAAGACCCCAAATTCTCAGGTTTCATTTCAGTGTCACATTAATTTAGATAAAAAGAGGAGTCATGGCTGGTTTTTATCTGTTTTTCACCTGTATTTTCATACTCGCATCCACATACCATTCTTCAGGTGTATTTTGAGCTTGCTTAACACATCTGAATGGCATTTTAGTGCAAAAAAATTCAAAAAAGCTATGCTTCCACTTCCCACCATTACAAAATATTTCAGTAGTGTTGCCACACTCCTAGTAGGCAATGTTCTAGAGGCTAAAGGACTTGTTTTAAAGGGCACAGGACAAATTGGGAAACTGTGCTTGACTTTTTTAACCCTCAAGGATTCAAGCTCACTTCTCACTGTAGTCTCCTTAACTGCTATTTTAGCTTATGCTGTTCTTCTTTTGTACATCATTCTCTTAAACTTCTGTTTCCTGATGTGCAAGTGCACATCCCCCCAATAAAGTTTACAAAAAAATTTACTGTTGAGATTCTAAACAAGTTAAAAACCACTAAAAGCTACCACTGATATGCGTGATTATAGCCATCTCCCTGCAACACAGAACTTTTTTAGAGGAAACCAATCCAAACCAGTACGCACAAAAGGCAGTCTGTGCTACCTGGTCTTGGGGACAAGGTTGTGGCCCGCTTTAGTTTGGTAGTATAAACATAATAAATCACGCATGTATGAATCAGATATGGCTGGTACTGAAGTTGATTTAAACTACATTTTTCCAGTTAGAATGCTTAAGTTATACTAATTCCCATTTCAGATGACAATGTGGTAGCCTGAATCTCACCTCAAATCAAAATAGAATTAATGTCAAGCAGCTTTTGTTAACAGAATGATCTTATGCCTTGTCCTGGAAGGCAAATTTGTTCCATCTCAGTAAATGTTCATGTCTGAGGTCAGTCTGAAGGGTATCCTCCTTTTCTTGCTTTATAATGAGATAACAGTCTCTGTGTTCTCTGTATTTCCTTTGAATTCGGCAATAGTAAGTCAATTGCTTAGAATCAACAATATTAAATAGTTTTCAAAAACCAATTTTCTCTGAAAACTGATTCTCAGAATCACAAGCACACAGAATAAAATAATTATGAAACAATAATATCTCATATTTATCTATAATATCTACTAGATATTATTGCTTCCACATTAATACAAAGGAAACCAAAGAAGAGAGAAATTCAAGTCTTTGTTCTCAGAATAATCCATCACATTTAGAGTTTTGCCTGTTTTGTTTTGTATTTCCTTGATATAGCAGCCTTTTTCTAGAAATTAGCCTCAGAGATGTTTTGAGATCAGCAAGCCAAAAAAAAAAAGGTGGTTATCTTTGAATATATGTTAATCTAAAAAGATCCCAAGAATATGTCTATTAGTTTCATGATAAAACATATGCTACCTCTCTTGAAAAAGTCATTAAAAGCTTGAAAAGCTGTGAACTATTATAGGTGCCATATAATCCATGATTTGACTAATATAAAGAACCAACCCCCAAATTTTTACTTATTTTTCTTGAAGTTTTTTACTATCATTTGTGAGCTCTTTTTTTGAAATGTAAACATTTATTTACCTGCTTTATAGTAGTCCCATAGAACAGGAGGATAATCAAAAGTAAGGCTACAGCTTCTGAAGCTGTTTCTTATGCAAGCGCCAGATTATCTGGGAAATTTGAAATAGAATGTCACTTTCATTAAGATCTTCATAGATTTTGGATTTCACAGGCCACTCTTTTTTGAAAAAGTATATGGGGAAAATCTTTGTTGTATACATTCAGCAAAAACATATATGATAAAATAAACGCCTTTAAAATGGATACTCTGAGCAACGTCTGCCCCATGATTTGTTTGTTACAAGTCATATGCTACTAAGAAGAAAAAAAAAAAAAAAGGAAAGAAAACCCATAATTATATGCTAAGGAAACATTAAAATCTACAGTAGACTCTTCATGGAGAACTGTCGTTACCACTGGCAAGTTTAAAAGTACAGAATGTTAGTTTCCTCTTTTTTGGTAGATGAAACAATTGGCAAAACACTGTAAAATGATGTTAAATATCAAAAGTATATTGCTTGTTCATCTACGTATAATCCTCTCTGCTCTTGTTATGTTTTGGATGTGATGCAACAACACACATCTTTGTTCTCATTCAGCATAGATTTTACCAAGTATTGAACTTCTGCATTCACAGTTTATAGCAGAAGAAAATATGATGCTTTTCAGGTGACATGAGAGACAAGAGCATGTCTAAAGAGAGTGTAATTTTAATTTTATTTTATTAATTTAAGCTAATAGCATGAATATCACAGAAAAATAAATTCTGGGCCATCCTTTTCAGAAGGTAGGTTTGTACATTGACTTTGCTTCTTTTAGCAGAATAGTACATCAAGGATCCAGCTTTTAATACAAGTTTTCTATTGTCCTTTTTTCTTACTAAGGTTCTTGCTATTTTTAAACATCCTTAACACTCACAAATTTCTGTAGTAAACCAGAAGCAATTATGTGGCTGTGATTTCCAAAGAGGCTCTTTTAAGAACTGTCTGTTGCATTCATATTTTATTAATATTTTTTTCATAGGCAAGTAAAGATTAATTTTTTTAAATGTGTGACTTCTACAGTGAAAAGTCTTGTTTTCAGAACTTGTTCATGAAATGTCTCTCAGCCAATATTTGCATTTCATCATGAAATTATCATCTTTGTGTGTGAGTTCCCATGTTTAAGAAAGTAAAAAAAAAAAAAAAAAGAAAAGAAAAGCTCTTCTATCTTCTTCGATGGCTTCAAGAGCAGTTAACAATTTGCAGCTACACTGAAGTGTGAAATTCCAATTCAAGGCTCCAAACGCTTTACAACAGTAATTGTAACATATAGCATCTAAAGGTCAAGGTATGTTTTACAGAAGTCCATTGATGACAGCTGTCATTACAGCTTCACTACCAAGAAAACTATAGTTATGAAGGCACTTGTGGGGAATACTAGGCATCTAACTACCAAGGGTTTACTGCTGATGCTATTTTTACATCTTAGTTCTACTTAAAAGAAGACCAGTAAACAAGATAAATGATGAGAAAATCTGTAACTGACTGACAGCTCCTGCTTTTATTTCAGCTTAAAATTAGCCAATTTAATTATTTAAGCACTAGAGATCATTCATTACAAGACAGGCAATAATAGAAGCTATAAGATAAATTTCTTGCAGAAAGCTGATAGGCTGATCAATTACCTCAACAGCTTCAAAAATATTGTCATATGTGAACACAGAATTTGAAAGAAATACTTTGCAGGTTGATGCAGCTCCTGATGGTGTTTCAGCAATGTTATGCATGACTGCTCAGCAATCCAACACTTACTAAAATGTGTTCCTTGTTTGCTTATAATAACAATAACAATCATGATTCTTACCACAACTATTGCTAATAAAATTATAATCATTACATTTCCACCTTGACAATACCTAAACACTTGGGAAAAGAGAAAGAGGGATAAGGGATGCAATCACCAAAGCAAACCTAGTTTAGATGGAACTTTTAGTAACACTGGAATTTTTCCACCTTGCTATTTTGAGAGTGCTTACCAATGTTTCTTTCTAAAGGCTCTATTGTCTTATTGCCTTAATTGCATGGATTCTAATACATATAATGGTCTTTTTGTTATTCCACAATAAGATTCTTTTCACTGCAATAATCTGGTGGTAGTAGTAGTAGTAGTAGTAGTAGTAGTAGTAGTAGTAGTAAGTACTTTAGCATTTATACAGTTTTGCTTATAACTAGTCATTTATACTGAATTTTCATTTGCTTCGATTTCCATGAATAATGTTCATAATTTTCATAATATCAAATCTGAATTTTCATAAGCTCAGGAAGACCCTGCAGTGAAGTACCCATCTTCCCTCTCTCTTAAAGGTATCACACATAGTCTTCCTAGTTTATACTTCTCATAATAGTTTAAAAAATCCTATAGTATCTTTGTATTCTTTTCTGTAACTGCCTGTGATGGTCATGTTTCCTTCTGATTTGTAGCATATATTTTTTGTATAGCAAGTACTAAATAATTCTGCCAACTTTGCCATGATGTAATTTATAGAATAACGAGTAGAAACTTATCTTGGGCCAATTTAGTACATCCTCATAACCAAACTTCTCTGGAACCTTGTTACGTATCCTTCATTCGAGCCTTATATCTTTTCTATCACTTTTTTTTTTCTTTAATACATCTAGTACAATATAGCTTTCACCAACAAAATGCTCAGCTGCTTCTTTTTTTCACCCTTTTGCAAGCCATTTATAATTTGTCACTTTAATAAATGATTTTTTTTTCCTAAGAAAAATACACATACACTTTTTCATCTTTAAATCCCTGTATAATACTTTATCCTCTTTGTATGATGGCTTACTTTCAATAATACTGTATTTTTCATTTAGTTTTGCTACAACATCTAATTAGTCTGGATAGGAGCCTATCTGTTAAACTTCAGAAATCTCTACAAATGAACTAGTCATCCCAGGCCCCCCCTAACAGTCAATGGGAAAAAAAAAAAAAAATAGGGAATTAATCAGAATAGGCATGTGTATTTCTTTAGAATGAAATGAGCTGCTCCCTCCAAAATGCATATTTTTCTTTCTTGAACAAAGGGGCACATACTAACTAACATTGATCTACAAGTTAGGTAACTATATTTGGTCTGGCTAATTGCATCCTTATCTTTCACAGAGGTTGATAACATTGCAAGTGCTTAATGTATTTTTGACCTCTTAAGGTTTTTATCTCCATCTTATCTGAAAGGAAATACTTGTACATGACATTTTACTTCTTCATACAGAATTCAATTGCTCACAGCCATTTTTTGCCTAATTCTCTTAGATCAGTTTATCCACTACATTATGACAGTAGAATATCATACAACTGTATTTGCAAGCAAATATTTCAGTTTTTCATTATGGTCTTGGTTTTAGAGTTTTGTTAATGTCTCAGAATTTTCCTTCATTACTACTGCTTTAATTTCTTCCTCCAACAAAATTCTATACACTTATAAAACATAACTGTATCTAATAATTTCCTGTTTTCCCCTGTTACTTTTGATTTCTTAAAAAAAAAGACAAAAAAAAGGAAAACCAAACAGAAAAAAATCCACACAACCGCAAACAAAACCCCACCAACTTTTATCTGAATGCCATTCTCATATCTTTCTTAAAATCCACACATTTGAATAATTAATCATTTCAGATCATGGATATGAAATAGATTTGCAAAAAACAGTTAAATGGCAATTATTTCAGGTTATGTACCTTTCTCTTTGAATAACTCAGCATTGCAGACAATGATAAAACAAAGAACAAAGACTACATGGAATCTCCGCAAAAAATCCCATCATGTCTGATTTCTTTTGTACAGTTTTAACCTGGCAGTTTAAGCATAACGTGCACTTTCCTTTGCTATTCCATAGAAGTTTTACCAATAGTGGATGGCATTTTATCAATTCAAGTGCATTTATAATCCAGGAACATGATGTTTTTTGGGGGTTTGATAACCTAGTCAGTTTACATGCTGAAACTTTTACTTTTAGTGCAGCTATCAGTCATCAGATAGACCTTCTTCCAGCACTGTAAAATCCTTCCTTCTCTTGAGAAAGCCGATAATGAGTTTCAATACATTAAGTTGACATAATATCAGAGAGTATATACCAGACTAAAGGCAAAGCTACAGGTCTACATTTAGAAAGTCACGCTTCCTTTTTCTGAAGGAGAAAGATCTGCTATTCACCTTTCAATTGCATGTTTTATTTTTTTTTTTTTTTTTTCACTTTTTGGGGGGATAAATATATTTTAAGCTGAAAATATAAATTAGCCTCACCCCCCATCTGATAATTATTGACTCTATGCCTTTCTGTTGTTTACCAAATAGCTAACTTTCTCAGTCAGCTTTGTAAATTCTAATCACTTTGATTAATAATGTCATCTCATTCACTGGTTTGTTTTCAACTTGTTTTGGTAGAGCATTACACGATGCCTTCTTTTCCCATAGATCTTTTAAAAGTATCAATAACAGTTTGTTTATTTATTGTTATATTATTTTTATCCCCGTGGTCGGACTGCCTGAAGAAATCCCTCTGGTCATTTTCAAACATGTTTTGTTATTAATATCGTTGTTTCTCTGTGCATGTCTCAAATTCTCTAGACTGTACCAACAGCTTGTGTTTCAACGTTTTTTTTAAACAACTTTATGTGATTCATATTTTCTCTACAACTCTTTTGCTATTAATATACTTTTCAATTTCCTCTTCTTTATCTCATCCAGACAGTGTACCTTTCAGTTAACTATTGGACCTCCAGACTAATTTAAAGTCTACTCTGCAATATTTGTTTTATAGCATAGTTCATTTTCCCACAGAACCCAGGTCTTTCAGAGCTTTCAAATTAGACAATAATAAAGTTTTTGCAAAATTACTAGGTGCTTAGCACTTATCTTTTCAAGATACTTGCAGGCTTTTGGGGGACATTTATAGACATTTTATGTCTATTTCTAAGAGCACATAGCACATTTTCAGTAACATGATCAGTCTACACTACGATTTCTTTTTCTCATGCGGTCCTCATTGTTCTTGTTCTTTTCCTTTTGTCACAATCTTCATGATGATCATAAGAGAGAGAAGTATTTTTAGGATAAAATACCTGCCATGATATCCTGCTTTTCTATTTTTAGCATTTCTTTCTTTTTGTGTCTGATTTTTTTTCCTTTTTGTGCTATTTGACAGATAAGTCCTGCACTAGAGAGAAACTAGAGACTATTATCAATCGCCATTTGGAAACTTTCAGAATTTACATTCTTTATCCAACATATCCACACTTTTATAGTCATAACCAGTAATTCAGTAATTAGATGTTACTATCACTGTGGTAAAAAAGTTTTCACTAACTATTAAAAGAATCTACTTTCCTCTCCATCTCTCTTCAGCACTTATCAGTAATTAGCTAATATTCACCCATGTTCTTTTGCTATTGCAAAGAATGCAATTCTGAAGAACAAAGAACATTTTCATAGGCCTTGAAGTATGGTGGATTTTTCCTTTTTGAGTCTTACCTGTATATATAATAACACATTAAATGAAAAGGACAACTAAGCATTAATCTTGGTTATATAAAATAATATATAAAAATATATTTGTATATATAATATATAAAATATAGTTTATATACAATAAAATTATATATATTGTTTAAATATAATATATAGGTTATATGATTTTAAGAAAGAAGAATTCTTTTGACTCCCAAGGTAGATGGCAGATGGCAGAAATGCTATCCAATAGAACAGTAATAATTCACTCATATTACTTAAAAGCACATTGGTAGGTTATGTACATAGTATATTCTTATCTTAAGCTTTGACAGCCAAAGCTGTTTTTAGCTCAGTGTAATCTCCATTCAGTAAAAGCTCTAATATCAGGAAAAGTATCTACAGGAAACCCTACTTTGTGTTGGAAAGCTTCTCCGGGGAACTAAACCAATTTAAACCACACAAACTTTCCTCACGCCATTTTTAATATTCCTACTTTGTAACTGAAGAGATCTGGCTACCTTCCAGTAGTATGTTTCTGAAGAACAGCTGTTCTAGGAAGTTTAAGAACAGCATTAATTATGGCTTCACTGAGGATGAATGTAGTGCCTCTTCAAAATCTTTATCAGTCTAGAGGGTATGGATATGCTTGTGACCGTTAAAGACAATATGGGAGCTATGATCAGATTTTAATAAATTCCTGGATTAAAACAACCAATTCTGACTACAGATTACTTAATCTTTTAAAGAGATAACTTTGTTTATGTGATGAAAGTATATAATAAGGAGCCATCTGGGAGAAAAAAAATCCTTTACTTGAACTTTGAATATGAAGAAATTCAAGTTTCAGTCCTTGTCCAAACACTATGGTAGATTTTTTTTTCCCCATAGTAGGATAAAAAATCCAATTTTAATGTCCTTAATCTGGGGGAGGTCTAAACTCATAACTTAATTTTGAAGCAAACTGGTTGAGGTTTTAAAACTAGATAGATTAAGATTCCATCTTACAAAACAATCTGTTTAAATTCAGAAACAAATTTTACTGAAATAAAAAGACACAATGGGAATTTTTCTGATTAAAAATTCCCTTATTAATGGGAATTATTAAGGATTAATAACTGCAGAGTACTGATTTTTTTTTTATTTATGCATAGTTCCTTTTTTGATTTAACTGAGAACAACAAACATGATAAAAAGAAACAAGCAAAAGAAAAGCATGATGGTTTTTTGTACATCTTTGAAAAGCAACAGATTAAAGGAGATTGGAAATGTGAAGGTTGGTCAGCTAGGTAATGTAACTGTAAGAATGATTATATTTAATTACAAAAGAAATAGACAAAAAAATGGGTAAGTAAATAGAATTTAACACTTTTCTAGAAATCCACTAAAAACATGTATTTACTAGATAAGGGACTTCCAAGTAGCACTAAAACATTTTTGCTTATCAAGTAAGAAAAATAATACTGGTTCAAGAACTCTTCTTAAAACTCTTCATTACTGTGGTAGTAGTCGAATCAGCAGGATTAGTAGAATTCAGGCATCACTGATCTTTAAGATTTGCTCATTGTGACCAGAACAGAAGTAGCAGGTACACCAGCTTCCTTGGCACAAAAATTGTAAAAGAGTACGCCTAACTAACTTGGGCACTCTTGGTTACAAATGTGAAGGTGCAATCCCACAATGGCAAGAGATTATCCACTCTGAAGTAGCTACTTGCAACTCAGCTTACTTTTCAGCAATGTGTCTCATAACTGACTGAGACTAATTTTAATTTTTGTTGTCTTTATAGAGCTGCCAGTCAGGATCAGAGAAACTTTGCCTCTGCATTGCAGCTCACTGGAAATGAGCTTCAGAACTACTTTTTACATATAGATATGTATATGTATATGTGTATATATACCTCCCTTATAGAACACGTTTCCTCCTATGTGTCAAAGGAATCACAAAAAAAACCCAATCACCAAATATTCTTATGCACAAAGCTCTCTTTTGCCTCATTCTGCTTGTCAAATCACTTTTCATTTACAATAGCACCTTAAAATCATTAAAAATGGGTATTCTCTATCTATAGAAAAGGACAACTGTAAACGTACAAAAGTAAACTGATATTTTTCATGGATATAGAATCATAGAATCACTTAGGATGGAAAAGACCTTTAAGATCATTGAGTTCAACTGTAAACCTAAAATTGCCAGTGACACCATGCTCAGAGCCAGGTATTGATCTGCTGGCTCTTCCCATTTCTTCCTTCATCATTCCCTGCAACTGGAAGGATAGAGGAGAACACTAATTGTGCTCCTGATCCCTTAACCAGTTGTCCCAAGGTCCTGAAGTCTCTCTTGATTGCTCTTGGTCTTCCTGTTGCAACTCCATCACTGCTTATTTAGAAAATCAATAATGGCTAATAATCTGAGGGCTGTACAGGGTAGGAAATTTTCTCTTCTTGTCTTTAACCTGGGCTCCAGGGAGGCAGCAGACTTCCCTAAGAACTGAGTCCGGCCTGCATATTGAGCCTTCTGTCCCTTCATGACAATGACCTGACTTTTTTCTTTATTGAAGTGGTGCAAGGCGTAGGCCAACCTAACCTTGGCAACACCTCCAAGCTAGATGAACCGTCGTCCTCGTCGTTGTTCAGTTCCACTTTCAGAGCCTTGTAGCTATTACACAAGGGCACCTGGGAATGTGCAGTAGTCACGGAGAGGCCGTGCCTGCTGTGCCGGGCAGGAACTTGTCACCATTTTCCCCTGTCCCTGATGTCACTGCTTTCTGCCAGGCGGAGAGAGGACAGGGGATCCTCCGGGTCATGCGTCCTGTCTGCCTGACAGGCCTGTCCCAGGGAAGGCAGGGTGCAATTCACTTCTTTTCAAACAGCCCGTTTCTTATGTGATATACAGAGATCATCTTGCTAATGGTGGGCATCAGCCATGAACTCTCAAATTCTTCTTTTTGGTTTTCTCAGTTTAGCCACAATGGGTTTCCATGGGAAACAATATATGCCTCTACTGAGACATATTGATACATGTTACAGAGGGCACTGACCAATTAATTGTGTATTAACCTTTCAAGATTAGTCTAGAACAATGCTCCTGAATTAATTTTTGGGGATCAATTAATTATGACTGGTTAGGCTTAAACCAGTGTTGATTGGACCTTGAAGAATTTGCTTGGAAGATCCTGGATATATCTGAAGTAGCGACATCAGAGTGAAAATGTTTTTTCTCTTTTTCCAAACTACCTTTGTCTCAGTGATTCCTTATTCTAGCTTTCTATAGTGTAACAAAAATGGAAGCTGTGAAATGCATACAAATATGAAAATCAAGGAAAAAAAATTGGTTTATAAAGTAGAATCTTTTGACAAAATTATTGCAATGAACATCAAACATAATTATTTAATTGCAAGCCCTTGCATATAAAATCTGTAGAGCTGACCACTTAATTATTATGCTGCCTCTTTTTTACCCTTAGATAATTTATTGCTTTCTGCACATTTTGCTCACAAGCAGGTATTCCAGACCCAACTGTCGAGAAGTGATTTTGATTAAAAATAAATTGTGTCAGATTCGCATATCTCAGTTGGGCAGGATCAGTGGGCAAACAATTCCTTGAATGTATGTAAGCCCACCTCTGATGTCAAGTGACAAGACAAGACAGATCCACATAATCTTTGACACTCACTCACATCTGCACTGCAGGTGAAGTCTCTTACTTCTATGTATATACTAGTAAATAAAATGGACTAGGGAGACTATTTGGTCCTGAGGGAAAGCTTCACAGAACAGCTCATGTATATATAGTTTAACTTTTCTCCTACTCTTTTAACAAAACAAAACAAAACAGTGGCCCTTTTCACCTCTCTGTTGGGAATAGTCCAGCCTTGGGCCCATATCATTGCCAAATCATGGCTATACATTGAGTAGGATGGCATAATAATCACTAGTCAAAACCATGGTGGTAACCAACCAAATAAATATGAAAGACACATCAGTGCCTACCCTGACTCAGTATAGTTTACTACTAACATAGACAATCCCTGTGGTGGTAAAGCACCGATATAATTTTTTGGTGATTCTTGGTTTTTTTCAGTTCAAAATGGTTGACATAACACAACAGTAATGCTCCCAGAGGAGCGGTTTCATAGTCTGAAATGAAGAGTCTGGTTTATGCCAAATTATATGGCACGAAGGTATGCAGTGCTGTTTGAGGGCTCAAGCCTTCTGGGGTAGTATTAAAGGACTCAGGTCCAACGAAACCCATACATGAGAAATCCTATCCACACTTTTGGACATACTCTGCTGTATGTTATCTTTTGACCAGAGTCCAGGCACCATTTCAGAGAGTCTAATCTGGAACATCCCCAAACTATTACAGAATTCTTACACTGCTACACAGCTTGTCTCAAGGCTGAATTTTACTTAGTAGTATAGATACAATAAATTGAACTCTAGCTTAAGTAAATTGAAATATCCTCTGAATGAGTAGTGAATCCTTTCTTACTTTAACATAAAGCTCACTGAAGGTTTGGTGTATGCTGTTCATTTAATCAGGGATAATATACACTATCGATAAATGGAAAAAAAAAAAGTAGATAATCTCAGGTATGGCCTATGAATCCAAAGGAAGTATCTTTTAAGTAAGCTGCTTCTAAATTACTGAGGTGAGAAAACGAATGAATATCAACAGTCTTTCACACAAATTATGTACCCTTTTAATCTGCCTATTTTTCAAAGATGAACTCATGACTTTTCGAGGAAAAAAGAGCTTTAAATGATTTGCAGTTTAACAGGAGAAAATGCTGGTGATAAGTCTCAAATCGGTTGTTCATTCCCTTTCCATCCTGTTATATAGGGAAAGATTCAGTTTCTTAAACATACACATGTAGTGTCATTTTAGATATCCTTGAGTAGACAACTTTGCCTCCAACTGTCATTATAAAAAGGAACATGTTTCCCATAGTCTTAAATTATACTAGTTATCCTCAAGAAAATGCCTCAGAAAACTGAGATTAAAAATACCATGAGATACCAGTGTCTAGGCACTTGAATAATTTCTCCAATGATGCCTTTTCCTACTTTGTAATCCAACTGTGGACTTTTTGTAGAAATAAACAAAGTAAACTTCATAAGTATAGAAAAAATGAGGACTGTAACACAGAGAAGAATTGCTTGCTTAACTTGAACTTCATAACCTACTGTTGGCATTATATCTCTGAAGGAAGTACATTAATCTCTTCTGTCACTCTAGTAGAGTCAAAATTAGCTTTCTCCATTATTTAATGGCTTGGTAGCTTGTAAGATGATCTTAACAACATGTTACCTTTCTAATCATGCAGACTTTTTGAATATTTTTAAGTGGCTTATATCCCTTTTTCCTTGCAGCAAGAAATATTTATGTCTTACAAATTTGAATATAACTTTTTAATTTCATTCTCTTTTCAGAAATATTCTTTATACAATTAAAAAGCAATGACAAATTTTGCTTCAATAAATGTAATCAGATTTACTGTTTAAATAAGTCTTCCACCTTTCCAAATAATCTTTTAACATAATTAATTCTTAAACAGAATTGTTAAACTTTTTTAAAAAGAAAGAAAACACAGTCCTTTTACTGAAAATATTTTTCTTAGAATCATTCTGAGTTTGATTGAAAAAGATTGTTTTGAGAATTCCCAGATAACAGATTTTGAGTCAATTACAACAATTTTGCTTTTACATCTCAAAAAGTGCATATCAGATATGTATGTCAGGGTCATAGTGTGCATAAACCTTTTAATTAATCACATAAGAAGGTGGTATAATGGCACAATCGATTCAACTTTAAAGAGATACACAAGCTTTTAAGACACAACCATATTCTACCTTCCTTGGGGGCGGGGGGAGGGAGAAGTCATTTAGTAATGAAATTGGCATTTCTTTGGCAGAACAGTCCCCCATCATCAGTATTTTTGTCTAAAAGTACTTCTAGAAGAAAACCTTTTCAATGAAAAGATCCTTTGAGTAGGCTGAAACAGATACTTGCAGTGTGACATAGTTTATGAGTCTGACAGTTCATTCCAACATTCCTCATTTTTTCTAGACAGGACATCCTTATATCTATTTAAAGTCATGACTCTTTCCAGTTCTTCACATCTGAGAGTCTTTCAAAAAAGGATTCTGATCTATAGATCATGTCTATATCATAATAGTATATTACTTAAAAGGTCTTGCCCTTTGAGGAGACAGTCTCAGTGATAGTCTGATTATGACTAAGTTCTTCCTTTCATTACAATCTCTTATTTTTAGCAACAGTCACAACTTGTAATTTCAAATGACTATTAAATTTTCACACAAGGTACAATTCCCAGTAAGTTCTCCAAAATATCATAAAAAATAAAGTGGATTTAAGAATATTTAAAATGTATTAAAGATGTATAATACAGTCTTTATGAATAAAAGTGCTTGCTTATGATTGAGTTTTTTATTTCCTTTGATATCTATCATGAGCCACTGTCCATCATAACTGAAAAGTAGTGGCAGACTGGTGAAGTTCCCAGTGACTGGAAAAGGGAAAACATAACCCTTGTTTTTAAAAAGGGAAAAAATGAAGACCCAGGGAACTACAGGTCGGTCAATCTCACCTCTGTGTCTAGCAAGACAATGGAGCAGATCCTCCTGGAAATTATGCTAAGGCACATGAAAATTAGGGAGGTGATTGGTGACAGCCAACATGGCTTCACTAAGGGAAAATCGTGCCTGACAAATTTGATGGCCTTCTATGATGGGGTTACAGTGTTGGTGGATAAGGGAAGATGGACTAACAGCATCTACCTGGACTTGTGCAAAGCATTTGTTACTGTTCCACACCACAACCTTGTCTCTAAAATGGAGAGACACGGATTTGATGGGTGGACCACTCGGTGGATAAGGAATTGCTGGATGGTTGCATTCAAAGAGTTGCGGTCAATGGCTCAATGTCCGGGTGGAGACCAGTGATGAGTGGTGTCTCTCAGGGATCTGTACTGGGACCAGTATTATTTAACATCTTTGCTGAGGATATGGACAGTGGGACTGAGTGCACCCTCAGCAAGTTTGCTGACAACACCAAGCTGAATGGTGTAGTTGATATTCTAGAGGGAAGTGATGTCATCCAGAGGGACTTTGACAAGCTAAAGAAGTGGCCCACATGAACCTCATGATGTTCAACAAGTGTTGTGAAAATGAGTAGTTTGGAGTGCTTAAAGAATCACCATCAAGGGTATTAGCAAAAAATGATTTAATAGGAATTTATAAAAGTGCAACTTCACAGAGTTCGATGGCAAGGTTAACGCTACTTAATACATGGATGAAAAATGCAAAGGAAATCAAGTTAGAATCAAACTAGAATTATTTATACAGAGACTGAAGACACAAAAGGGTAAGAGAGAAACATACAAAAGAAAATCTATTTAGAATTGATTTTTCATGATTTGCACAGAAATTGGGGATGTAAAAAAGGTAAAGACCCTCCCAGAGAGTCACGAGGTTCAGAAAAGACCCTGTTGCTTTCTAAACTCCTGATGGAGCTTGGGTGCAGCTGGATCAACTCCTAGTCCCAGACTTGCTCAACAGTTTATGTCTAAAGGAATTATTTATGTAATAGCAGTCTGAAGCTCATTCATAGTTTGAGGTGAATCATAGAATTTAGAAAAGGCAGTGTACTTGCTATAGGATGCTCAGGTTAATTCACACACACATGCACACAGGCACTAAGATAGATAGACAGATATATAAGCAAAGGTATACCTGTTAAAAATTCCCCTTGAGTTCAATAAAAATATTCACATCAAATGTCTCAGCATTTTTCTCAACAGGCAAAGGGTTGAGCCTCAAGGAGTGAAGGTTATGAGCCCAGGTCCCATTGTCAGCTTTCAGTGACGGTCCGCTGATTTTCACAAACAGGAAGGTTTGCGACCTCTGAGAGGTGTCCTCCTCAGAAGGAGATGGTGGTTGCAGCCCACTGTGGTCCAGGAGAGCTCAAAGGGTCTCACTTAGGACCTCTGTTTGTAGGCAAGATGATTGGCTTTAGTCATTGGCAAACTGCTGGAATTCCAGTAACACTGGTACTGTTTTCACATGAGTTACGATTCAGATAAGGAAGGCTCCAAGGCTATCAGGGAATAGCTAAAACCAGGTAAGGGATGCTCCAAGGCTGTCAGGGGATGACTAATATTCCTGCTTCCATTCTTTGCCTCTGCCAGGCAACAGGAGTCTTTGGTACGGTCAGTGCTGCTCACCACTTAACCATGCTAGAGTTCCTGATACAGTCAAGGGACGCTTAACCTCCCAACTCATCACACAAATGCTAAGACCTAATGAGAGTCCCTGAGATGGAGGGGGAATGCACCACTACAAAAAGGAAAGTGCAAGGTCCTGCACTTGGCTCGGGGTGATCCCATACATGGATATGGTCTGGGCTATGAGTGAATTGAGAACAGCCCAGCAGAGAAGGTTTTGGGGGTGTTGGTGGATGAAAAACTGAATACAAGCTGGCAATATGTGTTTGCAGCCTAGAAAGCCAACCGTATCCTGGGCTGCATCAAGAGAAGCGTGACCAGCAGGTCAAGGGAGGTTTCTCAAGATTCTCCCTCTCTACTCTGCTCTGGTGAGACCCCACCTGCAGTACTGCGTTCAGCTCTGGGGCCCCCAACATAAGAAAGACAGGGACCTGCTCAAGCAGGTCCAGAGGAAGGCCACAAAGATGGTCAATGGGCTGGAGCACCTTCCCTGTGGGGACAGGCTGAGACAATTGGCATTGTTTAGCCTAGAGAAGAGAAGGCTCCAGGGAGACCTTATAGCGGCCTGCCAGTACTTAAAGGGGGCCTACAGGAAAGATGGGGAGGGACTCTTGATCAGAGAGTGTGGAGATAGGACAAGGGGTAATGGTTTTAAACTGAAAGAAGGTAGATTTAGATTAGATATTAGGAAGAAATTCTTTACTGTGAGGGTGGTGAGGCACCGGCACAGGTTGCCCAGAGAAGTTGTGGCTGCCCCATCCCTGGAAATGTTCAAGGCCAGGTTGGATGGGGCTTGGAGCAACCTGGTCTAGTAGAAGGTGTCCCTGCCCATGGGAGTGAGGTTGGAACTAGATGATCTTTAAGATCCCTTCCAACCCAAACCATTCTATGATTCTATGATTAGAAAGTTAATTATAACATCTGTTAACATAACAGAAAATGGTGTAGTTATTTTTTCAAGAATCATTTGTCAAAGAAATAAATGAAATAATTATTTGAAATTTAGTAAGAATGTACACATCTGTAGAGGCCAAACCAAAACAAAAAAAATCCAATCAGGTCCCACCTGAATGAAAGATTTTGAAAATTTGTAATGAGCATAAAATTCTATGGTAAAATGATGAACTGAGCCAAGAATGGAAGTCAATGGGTTCTTGTATACTTTGACTTTCTTTTCAGTAGAAGACATTAGCTAAAGTATGCGGCTTCCCATGTGTCAGAATAGTGGATGACCTCTTTCTCCTACAGCACAACTTGTTAAGCATACTTTGAGTTAACTGCTTATTATTGCTGTTGTGGAGTTACCTCAACTGCTGCACTGTGCGGCCCAGACTAGTTTAGTTATGTTATGATAATGACAAAATCATTCAAACAAGTTATTAAGGTATTAGGTGGACAATACTGAGGTATATTTAAGGCAAACTGCATACTCTTGCTTGCATAAATGTGTACTTAAAATACATTCAATAATAGCCTTTTTATTTTGCACGAAGTTTGAGAAGTCTGTTGCTATTGACATATCCTTAAAAATACACAAAGAAAGATTGCATTTTTAACAGTACAAATGTGTTTTACAATGTAAATCAGCTATATACATGGCTTAGATACCTAATAAAAATTAGGTATTTTTATTTTAGTTTTTGGTGTGCTGTAAATTTTGCCTCTGAATTTAATCTCAGATAAGGACCAACTGGAAATCACGATTTCCATTTCACATACAAAGACACAGAAAAACAGACAAATATGGAAACGCACAGAGACACAAACATAGAAATTAAAGCCTTTGAATATTCTCTGGAATGAAATGAAAGCCAGACTGTATAGCGTACCCTGGATGTCAGAATACTTACTGAAGATGTGAAAAAGCTAGTAATTTGGTTTGTGTTTCCTTTTTTTTTTCTTTTTCCAAAACTGATAAATCTGCATTTCTTTCAAGATTTCATCCAAAAATTTCTAATTACCTCAACTTTGAAATATTGTGAGTGAAAAAAACATAATCATATCCGCCTTCTTGTATATTATTATTTTTGCTAGTAAGTTGCTGTGGATGTGCCTTCATTGTATTTTATAGAACCTAACCTGATGCAGTCTTGGGTAAAATATACAGACTTTTTATGTTGCCTAAAGAAATTTAAAACTGTGATCTCACTTTTCCCTGAGGCATTTTAAGACTTTTTAATAAAAGTGGATTGCAGTTTTTCATTTTGTTATTAAAGCAGCTGTAGATGAAATATCTAACTTTCTCGTGTTGCCTTTGGGAATTGTGTCTGTAACACATTTCCCAAAGTTGGGTTTAAAGTATTGAGCTATCTAAACTGTTCTGAAAATATCATACCAGATACTGTATGACAAGGAGGCTGGAAAAAACACATATATACATATTTTTTACTGAAAAATACTTTAGTGTCTTGACATTTATTTCTTCTACGGGAACAATACTGAACAAATCCTTAGTCAATATTTATTCCTCATTATGGAAGTTATTTACATTTGTGGGTCAATGACTGGATGTCAGTCAACTTAACTCTTCCACATCTTCACTGTATTAAAAATTGACAGTTCCTTAAATGAAAGTAATGAGGCAAACAAATCAAAAGCTTTTTAATTAAAAGATAAAATATTACGATAGAAACATCAAGGGCTACATATTACGCATAAGTGTATAAAGCTGTACTGGCAATTATACAACATATTCTGACTGAATGTTTCCTTTACTGGTAGCAATAGACTTGATTGCTGTAGTAGTTATTTTAAATACTGGGAGACTGATCACCTTTATTTGGGAGATTCTAGGTGAGCTCTGGGGAGGCAGATTGCACGAGACTGTAGCTTTTTATTTGATTGGCGTTTTTTTTGTGTAGAAAGTTCCTTGAAGGGGAATGACCAAAACCCTCTGAAAGGAGGGTGGATACCTCACCTTAACATGATGAGCAACTGTAACTCTTCAAGGAGAAAAATCTTAAGAGACGTAAACAAAAGATGGGAAAAAGTAAGTCACAGGACTGAGCCTGGGAGCCTACTGGCTATGTAGAGGGTAAGCATCTTCGATGAGTAACAAGGAGCAGAAAGTCAAGTTTCATAAACAGAAGCTTTCTAGGGAACAGAAAGGTGTGCAGAGCTTGCAACTAATCAGAATTCCTCTCATCTGTTTGTAACTCAGTCTGGAAAAGAGAAACCACTTTGCAAGGACACAGTGGGCATGGCTATCTATTCTACCCTATCTTCCGTAAACTCTCCAAGTTTTCTTTATCTGAAAAGTTAAATAGCCTAGTTTATAATCTAATAAAACTTGACTTCTTGACTTTTAGCCCTCTTGACCTTCACCGTGGAAAATACTACAAGGCAGAACCACCTCAAAGCTTTGCCTGCTTGGGTTTCCTGCAATAGATCCTTTTCATGATGCCTCTGTCTGAGACCAGAGCTTGTGATTGGCCAAGATGTCCTTAGGGTCTAATAGCAATTTCTCCCAATTCTTCCACAATTTCTTCTGCAGAGTAGTTCATAGAACTGTTAGGGAAGAGAAAGTGCTGGTTTACAGTGTAACTTTTCAGGAGATATAAACATAGCCCACTAGTGATTGACAGCAGTTCTTGGTGTTCAACAATATGTGGAGCTTTGAATCTATGGATACCCAGTAAATCAAACCTAGGTTTTCAGCAGCTTTTCAGACCAGTAGGCTTTAACTAATCACATTTCTGTGCTGAAATAAGAAACCTATTGCAACAGTAAAGGTTGTCATAATATTTACAGAAAGCACCCTATGATAAGACTTTCATTGAGAGCTAAAATCACAGCAGAATGATGATACATTTCATTCTTCAGATCATAATTTTTGTTAGCTTAGCAAGCCTACAATACTAACAAAACTATAAGTAAAACTAACTTCATGATACTGATGCTTGGGGTAACTAACATAATCTAACACACAAAAAAGTAACTGTCAGAAGCAACTTAGATGTAAACACTGAACATATGAACAATTGGTTTGATGATTTGTCCCTACTAAAATACACATTTTCTTGTTGACTTTGCATGGGGACACCTTGCAGGTCAGGTAGTCTCCTTTTCTCAGTATGTTGTAAGTATTAATATCTAATAATTTTAAATTAATAAAAATGATTTTTTTTTTTTTTTTTTTTTAACCAGATACCATTTTCTAATGGTTGGGAGTTACACAGATAAGTTTTTAACTGCATAACCATGTGCCTGTAAGATATTTTAATAAAACAATTTTGGAGTCAGACAGAGTGTCTCAGTTTTCACTTCAAGCCTAACACTCCACGTGCAAACACTGATGAACCCCGCTGTCCCACTGCCAAGGTCCTGTCATAGGCCTACTTAGGCTAACCCACACCTACACCTTAGCGCTGACTGACACATTCTTTCTCATAACCCACTCATACGTAGCGTAAAACCTTAAACTCTTGGTTTTTGCTGATAGTTGCAACTGCAGGGAACTTTTTCTGCTGATGTACAGGATTTTGAATGTGGTATTATTAGCTTATTGAAATGAAGCTGCTGTTGCTGTGGAAAGCTTTGAAAGCTAAGAAATTAAGATTATTTAATTGTCTTGCCAAATATACATATACACATCTGAAGCACTTTCAAATATCACAATAAATGTAGCCATAAAGAAAGACTGGAGAAAATGTTAATCTTACTATGCTTCATTTGTCTCCTCATGCTGGCACTCTAACACAAAAGACTCTTTTTCTTTTTGGCTATGCCACAGGTCTGCTAGACAACTTTGGTCAAGTCAGTTTTCTTCTTTGGCTCCTGTTCCCCCAGCCAATGCAGATAATGATCCTGACCTCCTTTCTAAAATGCTTTGCGATCCTTGGGTGAAAAGTTCTCCCTAAAAGCTTAGTAGTTTTATTATTATATCCATTATATAGTTACGCTATTCAAGGTCAATAGACCCATATAGCTGAGCAAAAATGAGATCATATGACTATCAGTACTATGCGGTAATTGCACTCAAAAGTACCCAGTTGAATGTTTAGTCCAAATGAATCCATATTTAGTATGGCTTCATATATTGTTGTTGAAAGTTTGATGCACTGAATCTTGAACTTCCTTTGATTATGATTCTGCAGGGAGACTTCCTCAAACTTTTTGATTCATTGGCTGCTGCCCCCAAGGGATTCATACGGATTGGATAAGAAAAGAATGACATCAACAGCGTATAATGAAATTCTATCCAGGATGTCCAATATTTTTATGCCTTCAACTCTGTTATTGTGTTGGATTCTTTGACTGATTTGTTCCAGAGTTATGGTAAAAAGGGAGGGCAAAAAGGGGCACCATTGCCTTTTGCTGCTAGACAAAGTAAAGACTTCTGAGCAATATCCATTATTCTTTACTGCAGGCTCCAATACAATGTCTTTATTTAAGAAAGTTTTAGACCATTATGTGAGACTTCCCAAACTTTCATCAAATAGCTTCCTTTGAGCCAATCAAATGGCCCTTCAGCATATAATGCTAATAAATATATATCTCCTGTTAGTATCTCTATTTTGCAAAGGTCTGTAACCTGTGATTTGTACGTTCCATCAGCCAATATAATGACACCTTACTGTTATATCTGCATTGCTCCTTCACTCTTCCAGGTGCTGTTGTTGCTCTACTATTTCAAATACATATTGCTTTTTGTCTTTAGGAAGTTAATTTCTTTGGTATTGGAAAGATCCAGGAAAGCTCTTAAGTAAAAACTTCAATATAGGTTAGCAGGTGTCTAGTGCTAGCTAGGTGTCTTGAACTGAGGCTTAAGGACAATGTTTAGTTCTTGGGACTGTGTTTCCAATCAGCTTCTTCCATTCAGCTTAGACAGGTAGTCCAGTCAAGACACTGTGGGAAAGAGGTAAGTTAACTGAACTAATGTTCTTGGTCTAAGTTCTCAATGCATCGTCTTCACATCCTTGTCTACAGTTTTCCACTACTTATGAAACATTTACTTTTAAAATATTTCCCTTACAAAAAGACACATTACACTAAGGTCTTCTTTTGAATCACAGACCTTTTTTTTTTTTTTTTTGTTAGATATGTTTTTGATTATTTTACATTTCCATCTTCTGGACAATAAGCATGAGACAAAAGTGAGAAGCTATTCAAACTTAAAAGCAATTAGAAAGAATGTGAAACAATAATGTACACTAGTATCATACTTTACAAACTGTACAACAATTGTAAGGGTGTGTTTTATTCCACTACCTCAGTGCCAGGCTGTCTGAAAGTTGAAGGTAGTTTACAGTGAATAAATGTGTCTTACAATGGCTTTTCCATGCTTTATTCAAATGAAAATGAACATGTTTTTCAGTGACTTCAGTGGTAATAGGTAAGTGCAAAATTAAGTGGCTATATAATTGTTGACCTTGCAAATGAATCGCCTTACAGCCTCTAATACTTTCAGTTTATTCTGCTGCTGGAAATTAAATAGTGCATTCTATAAGTGCTTTTTGAGTAAAATAGAATTTGGTCATTTAATATGCATAAAGGCATGGTAGTGCCTGACAGATTAGGAGTCAAAACCATCACCTCTTACTCAGAAGAGCTATTCTTTGCTACTTTTTGGATTCAGATAAGCTACTTGTTTCAGCAGTCTGTACCACAATTCAGGCTTTATGAAATACTAGGGAAAAAAACCCAAACAACCCAACCTTAATTCTATTTTACTATCTTTCATATGTGTTTCTTTAGTCCCTTTTTTCTCTTTCAGGTTTGCTTTCGAGGACACATTTCCACCAAGTGGAGGTGAAGAGTTTTGCAGTACCATGAACCACACAGAGATGGACTCATGTGGACAGTGGAAAAAGTAGAGACAAAATGTTTGTGATGAATATCCAGGTAACTGTATTAACTGCAGCTGAGAATCCAGCAGCTATTAGACTGTGCACAGCTGCAACAGAAGGTCACAAACAGCCTGATACAAAATGGCAAAATGTATACTACTTGGAAGAAAAGATTAAAAAAAGACAAACAAGCCCTTATGCTTTTCCAGTTCAAACAGTAGAAATTCAGACTGCTAGGAAAGGGAGAATGCACTTTGCCCTTTCTGCCTTATGGCCTATACTCTTGTGTCATTAAGTGAATAATTAGCCCTGCAATCTTTTACTGTTTGTCAAGAGTATAATTTGTCATTTGTCAAACAAATTGTGTTGAATTGTATACCTCTCTATTTTAAAGATTTCAGATGCTTGGTTAAACTGCTATATACTTGGATTATCAAAGGTGATTGTTTCATTTTCCTTCGTTACCTTAAATTACAACTCTTGCATTAGAATCATTCACTTTTCAAAGGGTCTAATCACTTGTTTTCAATCTACACTGTTGCATAGATACTGTGAATTAAATGCAAGCAGAACTGACATTATTGTTATAGAAGTTGGAGGAAAACTTATTACAGTCACAAGATCTGTTTCCTACCAGTTTTAGCAATCTATCCATCTCTCTATCAGTTAGTGGTTTTTATTTCTATGTTGCTTTAAGAAATAAGTAGTTTAAGTTAAACATTCCTCACTCAGTTCTTACCAAGAACTGACTTGTATGTAAAGAATTGCTGAAGTCTTAATTACCAAGAAACTCACAAGCTGTTTCACTAGCTATCATCCTTGTGTTAGGTCATGTTAGTATGTTGCCACAGGTGTTGGAATATCACACACACACACACACACACACACACAAATCAGTGCTGGAAGTTCTGCTTTGCAGGTTCTTTTTAGGAAGGTCTAATTGTAGCCTCAAGAAACTGCCCATGCTGCTGAAAAAAACAGTACTAATATGGCTGCTCCCCTCACAGCTCTTTTTGTGGCTCCTGGGAGAGCTCACACTGAAAAGGTACTTTCACTATTCTTTCAATAAATGTACTCTGACTCCTTCACCTTTGAATTTCACAGATTCATTGGTAGGGAAAGAAGTAGGGCAGTGCCATTTCCTCAAAGGCAAATTCATTACCTAGATCTTTGTTGGCACCAAACTGGAAAAATGTTTCTGAACTCCTTTGCTTGACTGCTATCTGCAGCTTTCTGTAAGTGATTCTACTCTACTCATGCTACTTGTCCTCTTTTTTTTGGTAAACCATCCACATGAGGGCCTTCAGGTTGTCACATCAGGCAGAGAAATCAGGATTTTCCCAAAGGATGTCAGGTCTCAAGTATCTTTGGTTATCCAACACAAAACCTTTCAAAGGGACCTGATATTCAGAAGAGTTAGGAACATTCTCTTTGAAGACTTAGCGAGTCTAAAAATTTGATTAAAAGTATAGATTCAGAAGTTATATTTCCTAATAAATGAAGCACAACTGTTTTGTTTCTCATTAAATGTTGGAGAAGACCAGTGAAAAGCATCAACTCATTCAAACCTCTCAGAAAGAAGATCATATGAATTATATGTAATAGAGGTATTTCTAACTGTAAGCAGAGATTTTTTTTTTTTTTTTTTTTAAATTGTAAGCTCTCCAGCCAAGTGGGAAGGGTATGAAAGTGAGGAAAAACTGAAAGATAATTAAATTGCTGAGGAATAGCTGCTGTAATCTCTCACATAGGTTTTTT
>JAVJGG010000008.1:23620100-23630180 GCA_035590195.1 Aviceda cuculoides | reverse complement strand
ATACTATGTGACATCATGCCCAGTAGATAAACTGGGGGGAGTGGGCCTGGGGGGGTGGAAGTCACTGCTCGGGAACTAACTGGGCATTGGTCAGCGAGTGGTGAGCAATTGCATTGTGCATCACTTGTGTTGTATATTCCCTTTCTATTATTATTATTATTATTGTTATTATTTTATCATTATCATTATTATTCTTTTCTTTCTTTCTGTCCTATTAAACTGTCTTTATCTCAACCCATGAGTTTTACTTCTTTTTTCCAATTTTACTTTTATTTTTCCAATTCTGTCCCCCATGCCACTGGGAGTGGGAAGGAGTGAGCAAGCAGTTGCACGGTGCTTAGTTGCCAGCTGGGCTTAAACTACGACACAGAGTTAATCCTTTGCCAGGGAAAATATACTATGAGTGTATGTTTGTCAATGTTGTGAATATAAAAACCTGTCCTTTCTTTTTTGGTCTAATCTAAATAGAAGTCTGATTATTTATGAGAAGTTACTTTAACATTTCTAGATCGCATTCTTATTTGAGTTGAATGATGCCTTATCTGTATATTTTGCAGCTTTTCTCTCAATTAGACTGTTAAAAATTATGTATATAAAGCCATAGTAAATGTGTTTAAATTAAGGATTATTCAGATAAACTAAAAAAGACAAAACAACTCTAATAATGTTATCATTTGGAATAACTTATTTTTCATTTTACTTCTTTTATTTTTTGTTTACTTATTTATTGTCTATAAAGAATCACATGCAAATTTGAAGGAGCAGAATAATACCCTCATATTTCATCCTTACAGATGAAAATCTTCTATGGCTGTTTCCACAGGTACAGTGAAAGATATTTTCTGAACTGAAAGCATCCTTCATGCTGTTTCACAAAGTTAAAAAAGCCTGCATTTTGGACCACCAGTATCAGAGAAAGGAGCAGAAGGTAAGGATAAGGACTCTCGCCCTTGTCATTTTTCTAACAGTGCTGTTTATTAAGAAAAGTGAAAAGACCTAAACAAAGAATGTCTGTAAACTAGAGTGGTTGAAATGTTTATTTCCCTGCATTTTCATAGAATCATAGAATCATTTAGGTTGGAAAGGACCTACAAGATCATCAAGTCCAACCATCATCCATGCCCAGTAGACCATGGCACAGAGTACCTCGTCTACGCGCTTTTTGAACACCTCCAGGGATGGTGACATTATTCCAAATGATGTCAGCACCAGCATTTCCAGGGATGGGGTCTCCACTGCTAAAGAAACTCGTGTATATCCTTCTAATTACACTTCTCAAAGACTTCCGTAATAGTCCACCATAAACTCCTAGCACAATTGATGACTCGGAGTATTCTGAGTGGCAGATGGTATCCACCATGCACTTTTTTCCGTTCCTTTTTTTTTTTTTTTTTTTTGATACCTGAAAACTTCAGAAAAGAATTCTAATGGGAAAATTCTAGGAAAAGAAAAATCCTGGCAGTTTTGCATCTACATTAAAATCAGTCACCACTGTATTCATATTAAGTCAATGGAAGACATGAGCAAGCAAAACTTGGACCTAAAAATAGATTTGTTGTCAATAGGACTGGCTGTTCTTCTAAGTTTTCTGTCTTTTAAATCACTAGAATCTCCATTTCTGAAATGCCTTAGTCACTGACTAATTCCTTCAGTTATTACAGATTGCATTGGGAGGGAATAACATGTTTAATTTTCTCAATTATCTTTGGAATTACTCAAGGCACCATGTAACTTTTTTTGGCTGACTTCCTCTGATAGGCACATTTCATCAGACTAATAAAGCTCCTTCCTTAAAAATCATACTTGGTTATGTCTTTATAGAGCAGAGTTTTTAACTAGTGCCTGGTAGATAGATCTGAAACTCAGTTTTTAAGGTGATCAGACTGAATATGAAAGCCTGAGCCTGCTCAACTTCCCTCAAATAATGTTCCCAAACTCTAAAGCTAAGAAACAGGAAACTCTATCCAAGATATTTAAACAACAGAAGATCAATATTAGCTGTGCTCTAGCTAAACAATAGAAAACTGAACAAAGTCTAGTCACTAAAAATGGCTTTGTTCTTTTTAAGCTATGGGAAATTTGTGTTTAGCAATTACGCAATCTATAATGCATAGCAATCTGTCGTCCCTGTGTGGTGTAAATGTCAGAGTACCAAGAAGATGCCTGCAGAAAAAAAAAAAAAAAAAATTACAGCAAAATAAAAATATGTAGAAGACCTCAAAGGAGCACTTGTACTATTTACATCACTAACTCTTAATTTCAGAATTGGGTAACTGAAAAGAGTGGCCATCCCTGATTCAGCCTACTGTTTCTGTTTGCTAACATAACTTCTAGGTCAGCATATTATTCTGCAAATATAGCAAAGTATTTTGCTTTGTTTTGCAAGAAAAGAGGATAATCTAACCAGAGTAAAGTATTTAAGTGAAACAACAGTCAGAAATGAAAGGAACAACCCAAAACATCACTTTCTGTTCTAGTATGAGCACCATCACTGTTGTATCTCAATTACTGTCTAGAGATAGTAGCCAAAATTGCCTGCAGGTCTTCAAGGTCAGTTACGAGTGTAACTCAATCTATGGTGCTTCCAGATTGGTGAATTGCACCTTGAGAGGTTGTTTGATATTGTGCACTCTAGGATTTTCTAGTCATACAGATGGTTGTGGTTATCATAATAAAATTTACTGAAAAATATCTTTTGAATGTTTTCATCACTTCTGAAAGGGAAGAAATGACAGCAGTGGTATAGGATAATAAACCTAAAGATGGAGAGACCTGTCTTTTAGAATAAAAAATCTAAAAAAATCTGCATATAAAACTAGGGATGCAACAAGAAGATTTCTAAATTCAGTGGAGAAGAGCTAGACATGTATTCACTGCAACTGAGTAAGAGCAATGTTTAACACAGTCACTCATTCAAATATGTTACAATAGTTTCTAAGATTTTAGGGAATTATGCTAAGAATTTTAATCTGCATTTTGAGGATTTTTGTAAGTACTACAGTAGGCCTCTTGAGTGCAAATATGTGTATAATATTCCAGTAATAAAAATATAGTATTCCACAAAATAATTAAGGAAAGTTTTAAGTTCTAAAAGCAGCTTACAATTTACTGACATATAATAATGACAGATATCCCATTAATGATTTGGTAATACAAATTAAAAAAAATATATTTTATTAGTTTCTGTAAAAAAAAAAAAAATATAGGGCTTTTTGTTTCTTACTTTAAAGGTCTTTCTCTCAATTCTCTCAATTATTTTCTATCTACAAAAGCTATAGTTAGTGTCTTTGTGGCCAAAATGTGATAAAACTTCTTTAGTCTTCTAAAATAAAACTGTAGTTCACTATTATCTTTGGATAATATATTTAATGCCTGTAATAGTTTCTTTACTAATTGCATACACCTTAACTTTTAATCTAAAAAGTTCTTATTGCAATTATGGGTCTCAGAAAAGAATGTCATTTAGTGGAGAAAACCTCGACTAAGAGGAAAAACAGGCAGATAGGGAAAAAAATCACAAATTTTTGAAATTTCACATTTTTCAATTACCTTCTGGAAAAGAAAATACAGAGACAGCAAACATGTTTTCCTATCCTTTCATAGCTTCATGAAGAACACATAAATCCAATGCAAAAGGAAGAGCAATAAAACCAAATGAAAGGTATCGAGTGTTACCACACTGCATTGCACTGAAATGTCATAAAACCTTTTATAAAGACAAATTTCCCCTCAAGTGCAGTAATACAGTCAGAGTGAAAAACAAAACGATCTTTATTTTATATACTTCTTACCCTCAGAGGAAAAATACCAAAAGGAGTTCTGATGCTGTTCATAACAGACAAAAACCTTCCAGAGGGGAAATTTCCTCTTTAGTGCTGGGGCAAGGTAGAATTGGAAAGCAATACAAGGAGTAATGGACAGAACAAAATGAAATCAGATTTTAGAAAAGAGTATTTTGATGTGTTTGGTTGTTTTTTGTTTTTTGGGTTTTTTTCCAGCTACTATGTTATCATTTTATTTCCCAAGCTCTGACTGTTGCAGGATCCTCCTCTCTAGAGCAAGTGAAGTTTTTCTGTGGTTTTGCTCCTGTGCTGATTTTGCAAGCTGCTATTGATTACCTTACTAATGCAAAAGGCTTCAGGTGTAATCTGCAGAGGTTTTATTTTGTTCTCTTTATCTCTTGTATAATGGTTATGACCCTGGAATCACTCTAAATTCTGAGACTTCTTTTGAAGACCATATCAATCATGTAATTAAAGTGTGTTGCAACCACCTTTGTAATTTAGCTAGACTGACAGCCACAATCATTAAGTCACTTGCTGAAAATCAGTGCCGTACTGTTTCCACTCTGATTTGACTTGTGAATATTTTTTCTGGATATTCTTTCTTGCGATCTTTTAGTTATTGCTCATAGTAATCAGCAGCTATTAAACCCCAACTAACTAGATTACATATTGTATCACATTATGTTCTTCATACTCAGAAAGTTACTGTAGTTTCCATGATGCATGTTAAAATACAAATTCGTTTCAAGATGACCTTACAACTACCATACTATTAATAAGTAACCCATCAATTTTGGTGAGTGAAGCTTATGGCAAGTAACAAAAGGAAATACCTAGTGAGAGCAGTAATGTTTTATTGACCTTTTAAGACCAGATTCAGCTGAGTAAGCTGTTTTGTTCTCTCATCTGACCAAGAGTGGCATTATAGACCGAGACATTCAAACAGACCTGTGACAAAAGAATCTAGTGGAGAAGCATGTCCTTCCAAAGATGTAAAAAGAAGGTTGGAGGGACACTCTAAGGAGTCACAAATGACACTAGATGCCCTCCCATAGACAACTGCATTAAATCCCCCATATCTGGTTTTCCATTGACATAATTTTCCATAGTAGAAGTTGTTGCAGTAGTGACACTTCTAAACTAAAAACTGTTATGCTGAGCCAAGCATCAAAATGCCAAGCATCAACATGCCAAACATCACAGCCCTTGTGCCAGACATTTTACCAAGAGAAAAGAAATAAAGGCATTATTTATTTAACATTAATTTTGGCCTCTAGGCAACCTAACAGTCATTTTTGATCTTTAAATAAATAATTTATGTAAAGTTTACTCAAAACACAAAGTTGTCAAAATCACTGTGGATACAAAACAACTACAATGGAATTTAAAATTTCATGGCGATATTACTTAGAGAAATATGACCAGTAGTCTAAGTGGACTAGAAGGTCTAGTGTCACAGCAGATTATATTCAGAGACAAAAGAAACAAAATGGACAGGGAAAAATCATTTGGGTGAGCAGTATTTCTCCTCCTCTCGCCTATTCTCTTTTCTCATATATGTTATATCATATGAACTGATGACAGGAGAACTATTTCTCATGCAGAAAAACTAAAAAAAAGAAACACAGATACGATCTTCTTTAGAACATTAAATGTGTATTTTGCTTCAGCAATACATGCCATACCTTATCAGCATATTAATGCTAGGAGTGTTTAGGTCAATACCTAGATGTCTTGTATCACACAAGACTCTATGGGATAGTAAAGATATTGACTAATTAGTAGATATGACAAATGACATACTGGAGACCAAATGCTTTCTGGGATGCAGCTGGAAGTGAGAGATAATACTTTGTTACCTCAAAAACCACAAGGCACCAATGTGTGGGCAATGGAATTGCACTTCTAATTCTCCAGGTAAAACTTAAAATTTTCTTAAACATGGATGTCCAACATCATTTTAAGCACTGTTAGGTATCTTGCCTGGTCTCCAGCTGTCATTTTGACAGAGCACAATTGTCCCTTAAATCCTGTGTCATATCTTCTAGCCCTTTGAAGATATATGCAGTGCTTTGTCAAAAGACACTAACTGCCTATCTTCAGGCCTAAATTTGAGTGTTTCCATGTGAGCTAGGTATTTCAGTACCTGCTGTAGTCACTGGAATAGTTGGCCAAGACAGCTAATGAAATCAAGAAAGCAAGTCAGTTCAGCACAAAAGAGCAAGGTTTAGTGGCATGAAACAGGTATTTACTACTATATGAAATGTCCTAGAATATCCAAGAAATCTACAAATGATCAACAAATATGACAGAATCTAAAGAAAAGGAGACTTTATAAAATTGATATATGGTCTCACAGATGGACTAGCTATCTTACCGCTTATATTGAGTACTATAGCCTATTTTGGGGATTGTGCTTTCTCTTTGCCTGTGAACTATCGATTCTCTATTCCCACTATCCCTTCTCACTGCAACCATTTTACATGTATAAAGAAGTTAGTCTAATGAAGTATCTCAACTTTATTTTTAGGTGCAAGATTTATGCAATTTATTATGTTATTATGATTTAAATACATATTATAAAATTAAAAATAATTTATATTTTGAAAGAATCTTGAATCATAAACTTCAGTTGAGTACTTTGACTCCCAGTGCAATATGTCATCAGGCACCATTCTGAGACAAGTTTAGGACTGGAACACGTTGAAGTATAACATGCTTGTGACTGAGTCTGCAGCTACCTAACAGCAGCTGAAAGAAAATGTTTAAATTATTTCATTCAAAGGACTGTAAGTATTATTTTGCATTTCTTAACTCTTACTCAGAGTCACAGAGAACACTGTGACTCAGGATGTACATCTGTGACACATCTTTTTATCCAAGCACAGAACCAAATACAGTGTTTTCCTCCTTCCCTCCCTCCTTTCTTTCCTTCCTTTCTTTCTCTCTCTTTTCCTTCCTTCCTTCCTTTCTCTCTCTTTCTTTCTTCCTTCCTCTCTTCCTTCTTTCCTTCCTTCCTTCCTTTCCTCCTTCTCTCCTTTGTTCCTTCTTTTTTCTTGTAATCGGAGGTTATATTTTACACACTTAAGGTGAAATTCTTGTCATGTAACCTAAGGCCTCTCTGACATGAACATTGCCAAGTAATTTAAATTCC
This sequence comes from Aviceda cuculoides, assembly GCA_035590195.1. Classification (NCBI taxonomy): domain Eukaryota; kingdom Metazoa; phylum Chordata; class Aves; order Accipitriformes; family Accipitridae; genus Aviceda; species Aviceda cuculoides. The sequence goes on along the minus strand of JAVJGG010000008.1, from coordinate 23,623,241 downwards.
CTTTGTAGTCACCGAAGAGAAATATGAACACCTTCTGTCTCATCTTAAACATTTGCTTTAGGATGGAGTTCTAAAATGCAGTGACATGTATTCTACTTGTGTGAGATGCTTCCTGTTGTGTTGCTTCTTGTTTGGCTATGATCCATAGTAAATTTTAGATTTTTATCAACATCCAACTCTTTTTTTTCTTTTTCTTTAAGTATCTTGAAGTGAGTCCATTCTTAACTACTTTTTCAGTGCAGTGTGAGTTATAGACTCCTGACTTTGAGTCTAGTGTGTAGTGTTTTATAAATCAAATGGTCATCATAAAAGCACGAACTTACTTTACATACTTTTTAAGCTTAATTTGTATAGTACCATATTACATAAAAGAAAATGTTCTACAGCTTTATCTTAATGTGAGTGGAACACGATACAATATTGAAAAAATAATATTTAAAAACTGAACAAATCAGAAAATTTTCTTAGTTTTAATATTATGTGTAGTGCAAAGTAGCAAAAGTAGAGTTTTCTCCTAATTTTTTGGATACTTTCTTAAGTTTAACTTGGTCTACAGTTAACTTTTCTTAGTCACCTAAAGTTTCCTTGGTGGAACATATTGCAAAACAGGCAGGAGGCTGGGGAAGACAGAAGGGGTAGAACATATATGCACTTAGATTTATATTCTAAGCCAAAACCATATCTTTGGGTTTTAGAAGAATGCTTTCAAAGAGAGAAAGGTAAACAAGGACAAATGAGAAGCATGATTCTAATATGAGACCTTTAATTTAAAAGCTTTTAGAATATTTTCAGGATAATCTGTTAGACGACCCTCATAAGGAGCCTTAATTATTCGCCATTATATACAAGCTTCCTAGAAACAAGTGTGAATATAATTTCTTTAGTCACTCTGTGATTATAGTAGTGACATTGATAAACTATGTCCTCAGCAGACAACGATGATGATCAAGATGCTTTTTTCTTGACAATTTATCATATTACAACCCTCTCTGGAAATGACAAGTTATTGTTTTTTGGCTCCCTAAACATAATAGTGTTCAATGTAAACATTAGCTTTTTTTTAATAAATGGTTGCTTTATGATATTGATTGTTATTTTTCAACCAACATTTATTATAACTGTACCACTGGTTTTCCACTAAACAGTGGTATGTTGCTTGTTCATTTTACTTTAGTATATATAAATAGTATATAGTATATGCCATATAGAAATGACTAAACTCATAGTCTGCACCCAAGAAAAATACAAAAGACCCCATTCTTTACACATTTTCTTTCCCCAGACAAGTAAGACCTTAAGCTATCATATTAAATTAATAAAAAATAGACAATGCTTAAAATAACTATGAGGCAAAACAATTCTCAGAATCAAGACAGCCCTCATGCAGACAGTTAGCAGAGCTCTGTTCTCTACTTCTGTACCCAGAAGAGTTCAATATACAATGTGATAAAACAAATAAGATTTTAGAATGCAGTGTGAAGGATGATAGAATAGCTATTAACAAATACATCACAGATTTAACATCTTTGACAATAACCACGATATTCAGGGATCTGACATAAAAGTTCATATTTGTCGGCTAAAAAATACATTCATAAGCATAAGTCAATATACTAAATTTACTGGACTATTTTATTCCTTATGCTTTTTCAGAGGCAACTAAGTTAATTGTTAAAGACAATGGTGTTACAACTGACATTAAAGTTTTATGATGGCAAATAAAAATAATTTAAATAATGTATAGCACAATAATTCCTCCTTCAGCTGAAGAGATTTCTCCTTAACTATGCAAAAGCCATGGCTTTCCACATTTTTTACCTTGACAATTGGTCTTAACTGTTTGTCTATTCAGTCAACCATCATCCAAGTTAGACCTTTAACTTACCGTAGCATAGTGTTTGGGAATTGTTAGATTCACATTTGTTATCTCATGGTCATGAATGGTTCATAAACAACTTGTTCCAAACCTGAGGAGCTTTCTGAATGATTTATATTTCTTTTTCTCTGAAGAACTTTCTAAAACAAGGAACGTATTGTCTCCTTAAGCGTTTTCAGAGCATCTCCATTTGCTGAGGTTTTTTACGGGCAAGTGCTTCGTGTCAGCTCTTAAGACACTAGGAAAATAAAATATTCTTTCTCTTATTATTTCTGCTTACAAACTCTCTCTCTCCAACCAAAGCCAAGATAAAAATGAAAGCATGCAAGCAAACAAACAAACAAAGAAACCCTGGAGACATCTTATTTCTTAGGTGATTTGTAGCGATCTTCTACTTAAAGAAATTTACAGCCCATGTTATTGTTTAGCACAGTTTCTTGTCATTTCAGGTACTGTCTCATTAGCTTACAAATATGTAGGGGATTGTTATATTTCCACACTTTCAAAAATTTTTTTGCAGTAATAGAAGTTATATGAAATTGCAGTGTAGACCATCAATGCCCTGGGCCAAAAACTCTTGCAGAAGTCCTTAATATTATGCATTGTCTCATTCAAATAAGTTTTATCTATTTTGGGGTAAAATTCTCCTCCAGCTAAGGTACATAAAAAGAAGCTTTTGTACAATTAATTTCCTCCTTAAGGTCTTTATGTAAATGCAATAGCATCAAATACAGATACAAGTACCTCAAGAGGGGTTAATTTCTCTCTACATGAGCAATGATTTCTTATGCCCGGGAAAGATTATAGAACTTGGCCCTTATTAGATAACACATTGTGCTGGAATATAAATTATCATTAGCTTTAACTATTTAGCCTTAATGCCTCTAATAATTCATCAATTTATTGCTTATTTCTTTGTGACACATAGCTTTCCTGAGTAATTATTATTATAACTACTCTTATAATCTTTACTGTCTTTACCATACAGTTATTCAGAATTTTATTGAACTACATTCAGAAAATCTATTGGTCTGACAGTAATTTGACATGATGCAGTTTAGGGCTGAGTTGAATCTGTGCTGACTGAAAAATGCAGTTGACTGAAAATATCTGTTCTGGTTTTGGCTGGGATAGAGTTAATTTTCTTCATAGCAGCTCATATGGGCTCTGTTTGGGATTTGTGCTGGAAACAGTGTTGCTAACAGAGGGATGTTTTGGTTCCTGCTGAGCAGGGCTTACCCAGAGCCAAGGGCTGTTCTGCTTCT
>JAVJGG010000008.1:23604207-23619662 GCA_035590195.1 Aviceda cuculoides | reverse complement strand
AAATTCTTTTTGGTTTATTTTTTTTTTTTTTTTTTTTTTTTTTTTTTTTTGAGGAATGTTGAATATTATTTTCTCCAACTATGGATTCAATAACTGGTTGGTTAAGACAACTGGCATAATAATCATTACAGGTAAATTTATACACCAGGTTACTTTTGGAGCAACACAATGATAGGAAAAAAAACCTCAAAAGTCAGCTCATGTGTGATTGTGCATAGTATTCACAATAATTTAACTTGCTGCTAAATTTAGTGCTTTATTTGTATGCCACAGTTTTTAAAACCTAGCATTGAAAAAGTTCAACTATACCAGCAAGTATCTCTTTACATTGAGATGAACAGAAAGGATGAGGTAGTGACAAATTCAAGGCTGAGAAACAGCATCTTACTGACAGTATATTGTACAGTGGCTCATAAGACGCTGGCGGTTCCACTTTGAAGGAAAAAGCCATGGCATGGCAGGGAAAATCTGAGGTGCCATAAGGGAAGAGTTATGATTTTATAGAATTGCACAAATACTTTTATTCCAATAAATGATATATATAGAACTTGTGAAAGATGGGAGGATTTGAGAAGTCAAACTTGAGCTTAAAGGCTGAATTATATCTGTCTTTAAAAACCTTGTAAGATACTTGAAAACTTTAAAGGCCTTAAAGGGAAACTCCTCAACAAGTGAGTGCAGAAAGCTGACATACACAACTGATAAGAAAAAAGGAAAAGTAAATCAGTGGGTAATATGAACCCTATTTAACTTTAGGAATGAAGCTAAGTAGTGTGAAAACTAGCAGATTTTAACTTGACTGGTCCTAGTTGATGGAGAAATAAGTAAGGAAAGTTCAACTCTTAGAGAAGATATAGTGTTTAAGTTGATGGTAGAGCCAACCTAGGCTGGGAATTTAAAGGCAGTGCAACTATCTTATCTTCCTGCATTTCAGAGATTCTATAGCAATAATAAAATAAAAATAGTCATTTAGTAGGGAGTTTTGAAAGTAAAAAACAAACCTGTGCTGGTTTCATTCTGGCATAAATTGCCAGTTTTGCAGACTGTTTTTGCATTCTAGATGCTACTTTTATAATTCAATCCTGTGGTGTTGGAATGACAGACTTACAGAAAAATGCAGATTAGAAGGCAGGAGATGATTTAGTTCAAGATCCTTTTCAAAACAAAAATAGAATCCAAGCTAGATCAAAGGTATCTGTGAAATTGTCCAAATGAACTTTTAAAATCTCCAAGAATGATCAACTTACCTGGAAATGATGTTATTATTTTTCTCACTATGAATTTTTTCCCAATGTCCAACAGGAATTTCCTTTGTTGCAGCCGATTCCCCTTGCCTCTTGTCCTTCCACTATGCAACCCTGAACAGAGTTGGCTTCTATCCTCTCTATAATCATTCTATTAGGTAGTGGAAGACTGCAATTACATTTTTTTTCTGAGCCTTCCCTTCTCCGAGTTAAACAAACCAAATTTCTTCAGCCTTTCCTTGTGTATCATTTGGTCTAGACCCCTAATTGCTCTAATGGTTTTCTTTCTCAGGTTTGTCAATCTCTTCCCCCAATTGCATGGGGAAGCTGAAGTCTGGACGCAGCATTACAGATGCAACTTCACCAGTGCTGCTTAGAAGTGACTTATCAGGTCTCTCAACCTGTTTGCACATTCTTGCTAGTTCAGCCCAGCATGCAGTTAGCCTTTATTGCTGCAAGGCCAATCTGCAGACTAAACTTTAAATTGTCATTCACCAGGACCCTCAGTTCCTTTTCTGCAAAACTGTCTGTAGACAGTCTGTTACCGACTTGCACTGATGCCAGGGGATGCTCCGTCTGAGGAGCAAGGTTTGACATTTGACTTTGCTGAACTTCACAAGGTTCCTGTTGAGCCATTCCTGCAGCTTTTTGAGGTACCTCTGAATGGCAGCCCTGCTATCCAGCACACTAGCCATTCCCCCTAGTTTGGCTTTGTTCACAGATGCAATGATGATGCATTTTGCCCCATATTCCAAACTCCTGATAAAGACATTAAACAGTGTCAGTTCCAGTACTGACCCAAGCATGACACTCATAGCTCACTACCAGTTAGAATTCACAGCCTTGATCTTTGTCCTTTGAATTCAGTGGTCAAAAAGTAATCCTGTGAGTTTTTTGTTCCCCTTGTAGTCCATCCATCCAATTCATATTTCTTCAATTTTGCCAGGTTACTGTGTCAAAAGCCTTGCTAAAGTCAAGGTAAATGATATATACTACTCCATTTAGTCAGTCATTTTATCATAAAAACAAAACGCGATTATCTAGCAGGATTTGCCATTGCTGGCTATTCCCAGTTACCTTGTGCTTCCTATCTTCCATAAGGACTTACCTCATAATTTTCCCTGTGACTGTGATAAAGCTGAATTCTCTGTTAGATCAGATGGTTCAAAATGTGAAAAGAAATTTCCTAGTAGATAAAATTACAGACTGTACTCCTGACATAGGTAGAATTGACAGGATGTACAAGATGGTCATCACAAAAAAACAGGAAATTTAAAGCAATAATTTTATACTGGTATAGATGGTGACACAATGTTCACATTCACCTGGCATGACAGAAGATGTCAGTCTCCATAACCAGCTGCCTCCAGTACCCCTCCTCAAAACAACCTGAGGAACAAATTTGAAAGTACAATTAGGACAATAAGGTGAGAATCAAAGATCAACAAGAAATAAGTAGCATTCCATCTGAAGAATCACAGATTGCATTTGACTTTTGCACAGGCCATTTTCTCTTTATCACTTTTTAACATCTTGCTCCTCTCTGCAGCATAGGAACCTGACTTGTCCTTCCTAGGAGACAAGAACAATAGGGATCAGAATGTAAAAGTATGCCTGAATAGCTGCAGAACAGGAAAGAACATCTTCCTTGCTTCCTTAGCTGTGATAATCTCCCCAAAGGTCTGGAAACACATCTGGAAACCATGTTTCAGATAGCTTACCATCAATAAATGTGAGCTGGTATTATGGTTTTCATTCTGTTTGAAAACAGAATGTTCTTATGAAGTTGTAGGATTTTTACAGTAACAGCTTGCATAACTATTTTTTGGAGTCCATAGGTACAATAGCAATGATACTTAATTTACCTACAGGCCTCAGAAAGCAAACAGCTGCATAGCTTGGCATAGTTCATCTCTCTTCAGGTCATCTGTTCTTTAAGAAGTTCTCTCAACATGCAATGCATTTAAAGATTCCTGTTCGTGCAGTACTTTTTATTTTGGGAAGTGATCTTTATGGTGTGTTGCAATACATTTCTAAAAGATGCAAAAATACAACCTGCTTGTCAAATAGATAAAAATGTAGGTCATGACGTTTCTTAGAATTCAGCTTTTTTTGGTGCAGCAATTAAACAACATCAAAAATAGTTCTACCAATCAGATATAGCTCTTTCTATAGCTCTATCTTCTAGGCTGTTTTGCTAACATTTTTTGACACATCTCATTTTCAAATGTCAGTGACCTTTCTTTTGACATTAATAGTTTGGACTCCATACTTATGACAATCCACATTGAGAAAGAGAGAGCTAAATTTTTAATTCCATTACAGTTGTCAGTTCCGTTTGGGTCCCATTCTAAATTCTTCAGGCAGAAATCCATGGCTTGAACTTTAGTGTTAAGTGCTAACTGGTCACAGAAATAGCACTCATACTTTATTTTCGTTACTACTAGGATAACCAAAAGGGAAAAAGCTAAACGTTTGATAGTCTACTTATTTTCCTTTTTTTTTCTTTTTTTTTTTTTTTTTCCTGGCAAAGAAAGGAGTATCTTATAAAAGGAGTAATAACAGTTCTGATTTGAAGAAACATGTAAAAATTGTTTGAACTAAAGCCATATTTGAGCCACCAACAAAAGAATGCACACCTTCCCTTTTAAACCAAGTGGTACAGAGTTAGTAATATTTTGTAAAGTAAGCTTAACACTGTTCTCTTCAAGGTGTTATCCTTCAGTTGCTTATAGTTTTGCTGAATAATGGTCTTCACAGCTTTTTCCCAGTACTGGAACTCAGGTCAAAATAATAAGACTTTAATATACCTAAGTGTTGGTGTCTACGGGTAAGCCGAGAACCTCAGCTCTTCTGGTCAACAATGTCAATAAAGGTTTTGGGTTGGTTACCTAAATGTAAATGTATAATGCCATCTTTAGATGCTTTAGGGTATCCCAAGACACGCAAAGCGCCTGGGTCTCTTGTAGGTCCTGTATTGTATGTACTAAGTCCATGCAGTCCTTTTGGCTAGCTAAGCTGTTTCAAATGACCTTAGACCTCTGTGTGAGAAAACTGATCTGACTAGGTCACATGTAGACACTTAACAGTATAAAGCAGAACACAAATCTGAATTTTCATATGGAGCTGAGTGTTTCCAGCTTCAGTTTGAGCAACTAAGGCCTGTCTGAGAGAGAAGTTGAAAAACTGTCTTCGTTTTACTCACACAAAAAATTGCAAGCATTTCAGGTTTTGTTTTGGGAGACAAGTTGTTGCTAACCCTCTGTAAAACTGCTTAAACGTGGACAGGAGATTTATTTCTGAAAAAAAGAAAAAAAAAAAAAACCAAACCAAAACCAACCAAAAAAAACCCCCACCCAAACTTCATTGTGGACAAAATCAATATAAATCTGTTTGCCTGCTCAACTCTCCAAAATTCTGTTTTCATTAAGCATTCCCCAAGCTGTAGCAGAAGACAGAAGTCCTTTGTACTACTGTACACACTGAGCATGGAATCCAACTGACCATGCTGGAGGCTTACTGGGCAAAATGCAGCTTTGCAGAAAAAGGCCTGGGGGTCCTGGTGGACAGCACATTGAACATGTGTCAGTAGAGTAGCCTTGCAGCAAAGAAGGCCGACCACACACTGGGCTGTATTAGCAAGAGTGTAGCCATCAGGTCCAAGGAAATGATTCTTCCACTCTATTTGGGCACTTGTGAGGCCACATCTAGAGTGCTGTATCCTATTTGGGCTTGCCAGTGCAACAAACACATCGGGAGGTGGCTGCAACACATAAGATGTGAGAAGAGAGTGAGAAAATCAGTTTGTTCAGCTTTGAAAGGAAAAGGCTCAAGAGCAGCTATCCTTTTGATTACATCTGATTAGAAGATACAAAAATGGAGCCAGACTCACTGGAGATGCATAATGAAGGTGCTGGACACAAGCTGGAACATCAGAAATTCTGAGTCACTATAAGGAAGGAAAAAAAAGGTGGTCAAACACTGGAAAACATTATCCAAAGAGGTTGTGGAGTGTCCGTTCTTGGAGACACTCCAAACTTGATTGAAAGAGTTCCTGAGCAACTTGATCTAATTAGACCTTAGACCTCCCTTTGAGAAGGAGGTTGGTCTGAGTGTTCTCTGGAGATCCCTTTCAACATGTATGTTTCTGTGATTCAATTGTTGACTTGATAGTGAGGTATGGCAGCCATTTTTCATAGAATCATAGAATCATAGAACAGCCCAGGTAAGAAAGGACCTCAAAAGATCATCGAGTTCTACATTTCATTGGAAATAGAGCCTAGGTGAGATTATCTAGTACCTTGTCTAACTGCATTCTGAAACCCTCCAGCGATGAGAACTCTACCATGTCCCTGGGGAGGTTCTTCCAGTGATTGATTGTTCTCACTGTAAAAAATTTCTTTCTTATATCAAAATGAAACCTCTTCCAATGTAACTTGTAACTGCTGCCCCTTGCCTTCTCCATATGGCTGTTTATGAAGAGAGAGAGCCTCCATCCTCTTTGCAGCTGCTCCTTAAGTACTGCAATACTGTGATGAGGTGCCCCCTAAGCCATCTCTTCTCCAGGGAGAAGAGACCTAGATCCTTCAGACTTTCCTCACAGGGCAAGTTCTCCAGCCTGTTAAGTCATCTCTTTGGTCCCCCTTTTCAAACATCACAGCAGTAATTGCACATGCCTATCAAAGATAATGTGGTATTTGGAATCCCAAATGAGCAAATTCAGCCTTGAGGAAGCCTGAAGTATATAGTTGTTGCTTAGCTTCTGGTAGGTCCCTGCTTGACCCGCTGAAGTACTTATAATCCCTAAAGAGCTGCCTATTCTGATATAATCAGATAAAAGGTTATTTATCTTGCTTATGCCCTGTGAGTCAGAGTGCTTAGTATTTAATGAACTGAGTGCTTGCTTTTCAGTGAATGCAATATATAAACTATGTTACTAAAGGAGAGAGTCTGAATACATGTTGTCTTCTATGTCTAAGGGAATAAAGTGTAATTTAGTGCCTGCAACTGACCTCTGATGACCATGGATCATTTTGGTTCATGGTATCTGTATGGCTCAACTTTGTTTTGTTGTGTTAAGATTTTAAACATGTAATTTCCTGCACAATTTATGACAGAGTATCCTGAATGTTTTCTCATGGTCTATTCCAGTACACATTAAAATCAGTTTTAAACCTTCTATTGTCTTCAGTAGGCCTTAGATAGGGCCCTGGAAAACCATAATTAGAAAAATCCCATCAACCCTTCAGCTACTATATGCAATTGGGTTTCTTTGTGTTACTGTGGCAATGAAGGAAATTAATTTTTCAAAGGCATTTGTGCAATAACAATAATGCAACAACAATTCAAGCATGAAATAGTATTGGGTCATTGTCAGTGACAGGGCTGAGACAGAAAGCTTCTGCATAGCATTGAGTTTTAAAGAAAATTAGGCCCCTAAAAGGGGAAAAGGAAAGAAGATAATGTTCCCAGCTGCCTGAGAGAACATTTCTAAACTGTGGCCAGACACCTAGAGGGAAGAGAAGTCGATTAAGTTAACAATATTTAAATTATGTTTGTTACTGAACAAAAATATTTGTTTTAATTTTGTGTCAGCAAAGCCCCAAAAGAATCAAAAGCAAGCCATGTAAAATACAAATTTATTTACTCTACAGTTTCAACAAATTCAGTGCAAATGTGCTAATTAGCCTGTTTTGTTGCAACTTTCATGAAGCACGGAAGCTAGTGTTTTCCTCCACATGGCTTTTTATTAGGACAGGATTTTCAAAAGTAACTTGTGGTTATGTACCTATAAAATGAAACATCTCAAAGAAGCTCAATTCATTCTTGATGGGTGTCTGCACTGCACTTGCTAGATTTTAAGTCATGTTAAAAAGTTGTAGCCTGATTGCCAAATACTCAAAACCTCAACTTCACTAGTGACTTCTGAGATCGTATTTCTCTCTGATGTGTACAGAATTCAAAATATTAATTTCCTGAATAGATTATTATGATATTTTAATTACGCTTCTATAATGGAAACCACAGTACTCCTTTGACTTGCTTCTGGTCTGAAATACAATCTTTTTTTACATCAGGACTTTGTGTGGTTTTGTTGTCTTTTATAGGTGCTTGTTGCTCAATCCGCTACAAAACTTAAATTTTTCCAGTGACCAAATATCTTCATTCTTAAAAACAAGTGGTTTATGTCTAACTTTAATTTATTTGTCTTTATCTTCCGGAACTTGGAGTATATAAAATCTTCATCTGTCAGACAAATGAACCCACAGTCCATATCTGTTTCTCTTTCTGACAGTGTTTTAAGCATTGTAATCACCTTATTTGCAACTTCTTTCTGCAAGCTTCAAGTTCTCTTCAGATCCCTCATCTTGAATGGTGGAGGCTGACTCTGTTGATCTAAACTCAGTATCCATGAATGTATTGTACTGCATTCCTCTCTTGATACGTCAAGGTTTGTGTTTGTGCTTTTGGCCATTGGACCACAGTGAAAGTTCATATTTGAATAGTTATTGCTGTGAGCAACCTGGCCTTCTCAGAATCTCTGATTCCACATAGATAGAGATCTCACCCAGAAAGTGTGGCTTAATTCTTTGTCACTTACATTTTGTCATTGTAAAATGCTTATTGCTGCTTCTTTCTAGTCTACTATGCAGTCCAAGTGTTTCCCTACAAGTGGCTTTTTACTTACTGCTGACTCTGTCGTTGGTGATTCCTTATTTTCTTACAGATAACTGATGACATAGAGTAAGGCAAAAATTGATTATGACATGACATCAGTAGATGTTTTATATATTTTTAATAATTATGTCCTATTTGGAATGACCTTCTGAGACTTGTATGATGCCTGTTCTTTATTTAATTTATATTACATGAAGTTTTATCATTCAAATTTATTCATTAAATTGATGTTTGTTATCAAGTTAAATCTCTTACAAAAAAAGTAGGTGTATTACATGAATGATATTATCTATATTAACTCTAAACATCAAAGTAAACAGAAATTGTTTAATAAACTCTCATTGTCAAGTGATATTTACCTCATAATTTCAGTCTAATTTCAGTCATACCATTATTTCATATAAATAACTTCTAGTCAGCATCTTTCAACTCAGCACCTTTCATATCACTTGTATATGAATTTTAATTGTGTAGCAAAAGAAAAAAAAAGGAAACTCCAAGGAAAACTTGGAGTATAGCAATGGGACTTAGGAATCCCAGGTGCTATTCCTTCTATGGCTAGTGATTCTTTATGTGGCTGAGAGAGATATTCAAACACTCCTTCTTATTTGTAAATAAGACATCACACATATTGATAAGAATAGGTCTTCTGAGCTTGAAAATTAAACTTTGTGTAATGATTTTTTTAAATTACAAGCAATTTTGCTGTTTTATGATATGGTTCATTGGTATACAAACTGTATTCACATTGTACACTAGGGTAGTAAGTTGAAGCTGTTATGGTATGAAGGCTAGTAGTGTTTAGAAGAATGTTTTCAGAGGGACTCGTGTTCACTGTTAATTAGTTGTATAACATGCCACATGGACAGTAAACTAAGAAAGGAGTATAGGAAAATAAAAAATACTGGCACACTGCAAACAATTAACTATCACAGGATGGAGGAGAGAATGGGGAGGGAATTAGAAACTGTTAGTTAACATGTTATTTTCTATTAATAGTATTCACTACAAGTTGACTACTTTTGTGAAGAAAGCCTATTAGTTTACCCACAGTTTGATAACCAAAAACTATCAAAGACTTAACTAAAGAAAGTGTTTTTAAAATTAAGACATTCTACAGTTAAGTAAATGTCTAACTTTTGAACACTTTCAGTTTTTATTAAATATAAAACCAAAATAAATATTTAAACATATTATTTGTGAGCAAATAATTTCTAAGTGACAAAATGAGATAGTTGGAATTAGGAGGAAGAGTAACATTTTTTCCTACATTAAAAACATTCCAGCATTTTTAGAAACAATTAAAAAAATCAAACTGAAGTAAATATATAAAAATATGCTAGATCTGCATTTTTCATGCAAAAAGTGTCAAGACACACCAAGAAGGAAAATGAATCTTAGAAAATCTTTCATAAACTCCCAATTATTTCAGAGTAATAATCTTGGTAAGATTAAAGAAAGTACTAAAAAAAGTAAAAAAAAAAAGTAAAAGACTACTTTTACCAAGTAAAAATCCTTGGTAAGGGTCTTCCATGAAGTGGAAATAAAGCAAACACATTGCCCAAATGGTCAATTAAAAAAAAAAAAAACAAAAAACCAAACCAAACTGGTATGTGATCTATGGAAAAAATATATTATTGGTATTATCAAGAGAGCTAGAAAAACAGATTGGTGGAGAGAAGTAAATCAATACCATGGAAATCATAATCTGAGACATATGTAGAGAAAAACAAAACCAGGTTCAATAGGTATTGTTTTTAAAACTATACACCTTTAGCAATAGATTTAAGTGATGAAATAGTAATAGAATAAGTAATTGAAGTATCCTACAAAAAGCCTTAAACTTTTCAAATGAAATTAGGGGAAAAAATTGGGGAAAGAAGGAAATGTGATTTCTTTTAAATATTAAAATTTGTCATGGTTTTTCAGATGCACTAATACTGCCTAAAATTATTTAACTAGAAATGATTAGGAATGCAAGTACTTGAAGTATTTGTCGCTTTTTTTGAAAAAGATTTTTTTAAAATAAAATATAAATATTGGAAATGGCTGAACATTATTTCATTGAAAAGATTTAATTTTCTAACGATTTAAATAGACTTTTGAAATGTCATCTTTTAAGTCAGCATAATGGCATTATGATATATATAATAGTGTAACAACGTATTAATGATATTTTATGTTGTTTTAAAAGCTCCTCTGACTGGCTTTTTAATGTGTTTTCTCAATTGCTTTAAGTTTTAAAACAAACTCAACACTCTCACAATAGAAAATGAGTTTTTTTTCTACTTTACCCACAGCTAGAAAATCGTAAAGGTTTTCCTTGGTAGGGGTAATGTATACACCTTTCACCTTCTTTTCCAAGTCGTATGTTTTAGGGTACTGAGGTGCACAAAGTGCACAAATCAAATGTTCAGATTGCATGTCTTTCTTCTGAATGGTGGTACTATAAAATCACATAGATTTGATCAACCTCCAGCTAAAATTCACTTAGACCTGTTGAAAACTCTTGCAGGATTTCCTAAGTACAGTCAGTTTAGAATCAGTGATGCATTTACACAAGTTATGTGTGAACAATAGGTATTATTTCAAAGTTGATTGGGGTTTTTTAGGGTTGCAACAGGCCAAATGTTATTACCTTTCTCCTACCTGCAACAACTCTTCAGTCAAATTTACTGTTTCCTTTCCTCTCTGCGGTGCTCTTGGCTGAGTGGGAACTGTGAGTTCTCCTTGGTCGCTTCCATAATGAGTTGGCCATGACGCGTTAAACCGTCAGATTTGCATTCATGCCAAGCATGCCCACACTCCTCCAAGCCTGTATACTTACATATTTGGTTCTGCTGTGAGGGCTTTAGGCGAGGACTGAAAATGTGGAGCTGGGGAAGGGAAAGGAATAGTAACATCCTGAAGCGGTTTTGCTAATATTGAGTGGCACGGCTTTTTTCCTCATTTTATCCAAGAGGTACTACTAGGGTGAAATAGAATGCTAAAATGTAGAGCCTTGTCTTTTTTAATTTGCCCCTATTAGGTTTCAATCCAGTTTACAAATCTGTGAATAGGACTAATATTTCTTTAGAGAACCATTTCCTCAACCTGAAAAAAAAAAATGGACACATTCTATTTGTGAATACTTTCACCTTTCTCATGTACTCCTCTAACAAAAGTTGCTGGGAAACTCCCTCCTGTTGCATACAAAAACTAGTATAATAATTTCTATTGTAGTTCCACTTCTAATACAATCATTATGGACTTATTCCTCAAAAATACTCCTGTACTGCAGCAAACACAGCAGTGTCAAATATCGCAAGGATCCAGCCAAATTTTTTTGTTGTCTGTCAAGTTTTTATATTGAAACACTTCCTGCCTGTGATTTGCCCTTTTTTCCTAAAAATAATCTCTGAGATCAATCTGTCAGTGCTTGAATCTATCACAGTTTGATTGAGGTTTTCTTTCTCTTTGCTTCCTTTTTGCTGCCATGCCCAAACCACAAAAGTTTGGAACTTTCTTTGACCTGAATATAAATAACAAAGATCACTGACCTGCAGTCTGCTCTTCTCTCTTTATCAACATTTAATGGAAAGGGGGGGAGGGAAAGGGAAAATGCATGCTGTTAGCTATTATCTTTACAAATGACTTGCTAGCCTTTTATTTGTCTTCTTATGCTTCAGACACTCAAAGGACAGTTTCAGAATTTCACTAGATGAAGGTTCAATCCTGAGATGACTTGACAAGCTGTATCTTCCTTAAGAGATTTTGACATGATATTAAGCCATAGTTACAAGCCAATACTTGAATGTGGAGCCCTGGGGAAATCTTTCAAAAGTGGAACACAACATTTACAGCAGGAGGCAGGTGTCTGCACCACTGAAGCAAACAACAATATGATATATTTAGTATCGAAAATGGAAGCAAAACTACTGTCTCTTTACCACTGGGGACAATGGAAGAGGTTCAGTGAGAAAAAAAGCATCCTTTTCAGCCCTGGAGAATTTTAATTTACTGACAGAATGAAATATAGTCTCATCACGGCAGGTGCAGCAAGTGCCAGGTGCTGTTCACAATATTGTCTTTGAATTTATGTGTTTTCGAAACATTGAGAGGATGTGAAGCAGCTGCACTGGCCATGTGGAGAGAAAGCAAAGAGCTTTTAATTAGCAATAAGAGGGCTGTTAATTTCTTTTAGGAGCCGACTTTGCTTTGCACTTGTATCAGAATCTCAGCAGGAGCTCTGTGAAGCCCCAAACATACAAAGAAAATCAAGCAAGCCATGTGTTACAGCAGATTTAAACTAGAAGTGATATAAGGGTCTGGCTTTCAGCTGAAGAAACTCTTGGCAGTTTTGATTCTCAAATTGAGAAATGACATTCAGATGAGGGACCACACTAAGATTTTAAAATCTCAGTCAAATCACTAACCCAAGTGGTGCATAATATAACACATGGAGATCACGGTACAAGAAAATGTAGCACTGCTGCAATGGGATTCCTGCTGAAACCTAATACAGTGGTTGTTTGGGCTGAAGTAAATGCTGGAGACCGAACACTGAGGTAAATCATAGTCTGATAAATCTTACATGAGGTTACGTCAGAGATATTAAACCACTGGCACAAATACCAGTTTTGGCTTGGACAAAGAATTTAATATTTTTGAAGTCTGGCACCAAGTACTGCCAAGGTCCAGTCACTCTGGACAACATACAGATGACTTTGTGTTACAGAAAGGCAAAAGAAAGTGTAACTTGTATGGGTTTTGATTCTGTCAACCTCAAAAAGACAAAAACCCCATACTTTTGCCAATGTATTATTTACTTTTATGCTAAGGGCTTTAAAAAGTTCTTTTCAGCACTTAAGTGCCACCACTGACCTACTTGTCCTTAATTTAGGGACTTTCTCAACTGAGTTTGAAAGATTTGAAATCTGAAAGGACGTTCCTCCACCTACTGAGACAAATGTTAAAATTGTGCAATATGTTATTGGATGACAGGGAAAATGAGTTATGAATGTGTAAACAGTCTGATTTAAAACTCACTGTGGTAAGTTAAAACTTTTCCAGGTATTTTAGTAAGTTTGCTGGTTTGTAAATCCAGTTACGCTCAATAGATTCTACCTGATAACCAAGGAAATACAGAAGAGCTCTTACTGTGTATAGGAGGTGTCTGTATAATATTTTCTCAGGATCGCATTCTTAAATGAAATTTACTTATTTGTTTACCTTTATGTTATATTAAAGATTATTGCAGTGCAGAAAGTTAAACATGTCCATAAGTCTTTACAGAGTAGGGAATTAAAAATTAAATTCATGCAAATAAGAATGGTATATTAGGTCAGGACTGCAGCTTTTGATTTAATCTTTCATTACGCAGCAGCAATTAGCATACTTAATTTATGATGACACAAAAAAATTAAATGGAGAACAACTGATAATGTATCATATCCCAACGGACAGCTTTTCAAGATATGACAGGAGTCTAATAAATTACTTTGTCAAGTCAAATGTCTATCTTCGTCAAGTCAAAAATCTATCTTTACATTCCTACCTAGCATATAGTAGTAATGTTCTGTTTAGATTTAGTCTCTTTCTGTAATATCAGAAAATAATAACTAATTTCATGTATTAATTTTATAACTGTATCAAAGACATATAAGGATAAATAAATCAGGGTTAATTAGACTGCCTTCTGATGCACTGTAAAAAATGTGGTTTTTATCATTAGTGAAGTTGAACAGAGGGATATGACATTAGCTACTAAATATTTGTATATTGTCATAAGACAGTATATAAATTATTATATGTTTATAAACAGAATAAACAAATTAGAGATACATTTAACAATACTGATTTATTGGGTTTCATAAGTAGAATAAAGAGGTGGTTTAATATGATCTACCATTAGGTATGTAATGAAATACCTATTTTTGGATCTGTTCTGAACAAGGATGTACCATGGCTTTGTTCTAAGATGCTGATCTAAGATATTCTAAGAATGCTGATCTAAGATGCTGCTATGTTCACAATGTTGTTCTTTGTTGGTGCATAAAGAATTCCCATCATGTCTAGTCGAAACCATAGAGAGATTCAGGAGAGTCTGCTTTATTTACACTGCTCTGTAACTTGCCAGTAGTAAAGGTATTTTATTCATTTGCTGTCAGATGCTTTCATTTTGTGCATTTATTCCACAAATACTATGTTGTATTCCCACTAAAGAGAGGATATCTTTCTGAAGATTGAAAACAGAGAGGGGAATTGTGCATCTACTTATTGGGGAAGAAGACTGTGAATGTGAGCACAGACAGGAAGCACACAGCAAACCTGAATTAATGTGATCATCTGTAACTTCAGACAACAACGGTGATATGAAAAAGGAGCTGAACAAAAGTAGAACTGTAACATAGGTTCCTTATTCAGAAAAATATTCACATTACTATGAAGCAAATAGGACAGACAAAAGCAGATGTTATTGTGAAAGCAATATCTTCATCATTGCATGGTTATTCATAACAACTGCTTTGTTAAACCAAGGCATATGTTGAAACATGTATGGCCCTGTTAAAGTAATATTTTTTCATCAATGCTGTTTATCATTTAGATATTTCGATTTCATAGGTAAGGATGGTAAACTGATGATGACATTGATGCTTTATTCCTGAGCTGTATCATTCAGCTTTGCAACTTCTGTGACATCCTGACAGACAAAATTACAAGACACTCTCCTTTGGACGTCAAGACAAAAAACCCCACTCAGCGTCATATTTGATTTTTGTTTTAGCTGCTGAATTAGTATAACTGTATATGATGGGAACTATATTGTGATAATTCATGTGAACTCTGTGTCACATTTAGAACTATCACAGCTCACAAATTCATAAGAAAAACAAGAGTTCACCCCACAAGCATCATCAAGCAAGACTAAATACACAAATGACTGTTTAGGCCCTAAAAGATAGCCTCACTAGTCTTCAGAAGTGCTGAGCAGTATTTTTGCAGTACTCTGTTCTTTAAAAGACAAAAGCGTTAATAAAAAGGGCAATTAAAAAATTATTCTGAGATGACCACCATAAAAATACATTCCATCATTTCTTTCTCCCTTGTCCTCTCATTGCCAATCCATTGTGAAGTCTCCAAGAATTCCTAGGACTTGATGTTGGAAGTCTCAAGGTCACCATCTGATGCAGCTTTTCCCAAGGAAGTAGTTCTCATTTTTTTCTAAAATTTTCCTACAAAATGCAAGACTCTCTGACATAGGAAGATGCATTCACACCATGTGGAATCACTGAAAAACAACTAAGAAAGATTGTTTATGAGTGTCTTGAACTGCCTTAAGAGCAAGTGAGGACATATCATGTGCTGGAGATGTCAATACAGCTGGATCTGAGCGCTGTACACATCCCCATGGAAGCCATCAACATGCCTTCTTCACTGTAGTTGAAGGCAGAAAGGCAGACTTTGAATATTTTGCATCAGAAATAGTGTGGCCAGCAGGAGCAGGGAGGGGATTGTTCCCCTGTACTGGGCACTGGTGAGGCTGCACCTCGA
>JAVJGG010000008.1:23584377-23596239 GCA_035590195.1 Aviceda cuculoides | reverse complement strand
TGTCAGACATTGGAATAGGCTGCCCAGGGAGGTGGTTGAGTCACCATTCCTGGAGGTGTTCAAAAAGCACATAGACGGGGTACTCTGTAACATGGTCTAGTGGGCATGGATGATGGTTGGACTCAATGATCTTGTAGATCCTTTCCAACCTAAATGATTCTATGATTCTATGAAAGTCAGGTCAACATAGTGAAAGGAAAATTCAGTTTACCCTGGCGGATCAGTTCAGGTCAGGCAATGCTATAGCTTCATTCAGCTGCTTGAACATAGACAGCCTATTTGTACCTTTGGGGTTGACCAATGATGCTCTCATCAGCCAAATCAAAAGGGCACATGTCTCCTGTGCAACTTGTATCATATCTGCCAGTCTCATTCAGGGATTTAGGACACCATAAGGCACCTAAATGATCCTAGATACCTAAGTTCAAGCAAATCAGTTTAAAACCTGTGGCTTATCAGCTGAATGACCGCCCATGCTTCATTGACTGCATTGTTTAGAGATTGCTGAATGTAAATAAGGCTTAAATATGGATATCTGCACCTTGATACCTCAATTTAAGTGTCTGGGGACTGAATCAAATAAATGCCTAAAATAGGTGTTGAGTATCACCTGAAATGAGATAAGGTATCCACAAAATCCACATGGGTTGACAGATATATCTTATGACCTATGAAGTCCTGAGTGCTTTTTACTGAACTGAATTGCACCTTCAGTCTCAAACTGAAATTCAACTCTCATGTAATTTTCATGAGATGCAAAACCAGTATGGACATCTTTAATAGATAGCTACAGTTTTGTCTTCTCTGGCACAATAAAGAGTCGGACTGAAATCAGAATTAAGATTAAATGCCTTCCATGAAGCTGAAATAGGTTATTCTCTTCAATTTGGAAATTTGATTGATATTGCATTCTGTTAGTTTATAGAGACATCCTAGTAACTAATATTTGTGTGATACATTTTTAAAGTTAATGATTTTCCTGGGAAAATACTTTAAATCCTGCAGTGCAGATTAAACTCTTGATCCTCCTTGTATGTGACAAAGTAATGTTTTCTAGGAAGTTCAGAGCCAAAAGTGAGTTTAAAGTAGCAGGTGTAGAACTCTAGAAGTAGGCAGTTCTCCAGCAGCAGTATGTACGATAATTGCTCAAATTGCCCAAAGATATTTTGTTAGTGTAATCTGTTTATGTATTCCCTCTTTCTAATATATACACTGATAAGAGCTTCAGAGATATGTATAATTATTCTCTGTGGAAATAATCAAGATAATTAATATACTTATTTGAAAATATGCAAAAACACATTGAAAAATGCTTCACTAATCATTCTATCCTGATTTTACATATAAATAATGTATAATGGGCCCAGTTCTGCCTACTTTGAAATCTATGGGCATTTTGCCATTAAATTCAATAGAAACAACATCAGGTCCAATATGAATATTTGAGCAATAAGTTGAAAGATAAACCATAAGTATACTTTAGAATTAAGATAATACTCTATGGTATTTCTGAAAGAGAAAAGGGTGAAAAAAAGACTACTTAATCTGCTTTCTTACTCTAATATTCCTTTTTTCCATGTTAGCAGTATTGGTCTAGATTTGCTTTTTGCATTAACACTTAAAGCTATTTTCAGCTTCTGAAAACTTGAAGTTAAATGAACAACAGATTTTTTAGAATTAAATTTTATTGAATTAGTCTGATTGCATTCTTGAAGCTAGAAGAGATGTGGAAGTCGTTTTACTTGCTAAGCATGCTAGGCTCAACACCTAGTCATTTTCTGGGCACAGAGAGACCTAAGGAAGGACAACTATCAAGTCCCTCTGATTTCAAAAGTAACATTCAGTATGGCACCTTTGACTACTCCACAATGTGGCACCCTGCTGGATGTCTATTTCAACATATTTTCTCTCTTTGTTTGACTTTTTGCTCCATATTTTCTCTGGGAAGAGGGTTTATATTTTCCAAATTCAAGACCTGGCTTCTATAACTCATTCTTCATCTCTCAAGTTTGTTTCCTGCTAAATCTTTAGTGCACTTTCTTTTTCCCATTGTCATAGCCTTGTTTCTGGGTTTAGTTATGCTAATTGCAAGTGGAATTGTTTTTCACCTATTACAAAGATTGATCATATATATCTCAGATGTCCTAATAGCTTGAGTGATCTTACATTTTAAAAGTAATTTTTCTAGAATTTATTAGCATGACTAAGTAATGGAGACACTGATGAAGACGACTGGGTTCTCACTGATACAGTGCAATCATACATGTATCCTTCTTGCCAACACTGTATTTTTTAAAGAAACACTCAGGCCCTGAAAAAACAGCTTACCTTTACAGCTCCAAAAACTCTAATGATGTGTGCATGCATTCAGTACTGGGAAAGAACATAACTTTTCAGTTATTTCAAGGGGGTTTTGTCTTTGGAATAAGCATACAAGTATTGAAATATAGTAAGCATACAAGTATGAAGTACTACAACTTACAGAGAATATCAAGTAAGATGAGAAAGTATTCATTTCTTAAGTAGTGTAATTATTTATCAGAAGTCACTTTGCTGACTGTTCATATAAGTAAATCTACTCCATGTCTGCTAGAGTGTTGAGATATGCTGCGAAAAATGTCCTCAGTCCCAACAGGAACACAGCTCAAAAAGCCTGTCTGGTCTTTCTGATCTTTCTCATTCTCCTGCTCTCAGACAGGTATACACAAAACTATATATGAACATACATATATCAGGCAACCATATTTGTTCTTTTTCAAAGTAGTATGGTTTTTCTCTTATGAAGTCAAATATTTCATGGTATTCTGGTAACTGGTGAGTATTTATGCATTTCCTGAAACACGTGCATTGAAAATATTATGGTAATCTATAATTTCTAAAATCTTTTGAAAAATCATAAGAATTCTAAATTACTATAGTCGGTGTCTCAACACTCTGATAGGAAACCAAGTCCCCAGTTTTATATCAAGGATCACAGTATAAAAAACATTCTAAAAAAATATTTTTCTTTGCTTACATGGACACGAACTCTTGAAAATTACACTTTTTACTCTCCCTGTACTTGCAAACTTTAAATGTGATTCATAGAATAGTCTGCTATACTTTCAGGGTGAATTTCATGGTCAAAGCAATGATGAAAAAAAAACCAAACCAAACAACAGTAGAAGATAACATGGTGCCTTTATCTTCCTTTAGATGTTTTTACCATTCCAGTCCTTCAAATCAAACTCTGCAGTGACTGCCTATCAGTGTAAAAAGTCCTATAGGTTTTCTCTTTGTATCAACTACGTGTTCGTGGCAACTGACTGACATTATTTTATATGTTCTTACCACACTATTTAAGGTAATATAATGTCCTGTGTATTTTATAGAAATACTTAATACAGATTTTTCCCATAATATATTTCAATATATCTTTTTTTTTACTTCATGTAAACAGTGCAAGAATTTGGCTCTTGAATTACTAAATCTGATGAGGTTTCCTTTTTACAAAGTAATAAGCACACAGATGAAATCCTCACCATTCCTTTTGCAAAGTTATAGGTGTGCTGTATACCCTTAAGACATCATTGACAGTAGGAAAAAAAAAAATCTATTGCATATATCCATCTCTTCTGTCTTGATTTCAGTTTCACTGGATCACAATCAGGAAGCTTTGCATTCTCTTTTTGCTTGTTATCTGCAAAAACACTGTAGATACAAAAGGAAACAAACAAACAAAAGAATTGCCATGTTTACACTATTCATAACTTCAGCAGCATCTCTAAACTTCATAATATTTGGTGTCTAAACCCATTTCAGGTCAGTTCATGTATTTTCATTTTTTTTTCTTACACTTCATTCCTCATTCTCATTTTTTTCTTTTGACCTTTCTCTGTTTTCTACCTGATTTTACTTATTTACTTTGTCCTTAGCTTCTACTTTTCTGGCCTCTCTCTTCTATATCTTTATTGTATGGTTTCTGTCGTCTCTTGCCCCTGTTACTGCAACCTTGTCCATTCCACCTTGATCAACATATCCATTCTGTACAGAGGATTTTTCATATTTGTCTAGTGCCTTCCTTTTATTTTCTGTATAAAAGTAAAGCTTTTGTTCAGTGCGTCTAGGATATGCAAAAACTACTGATTCTTTCAGTTGTTTTTCTTTTGTCTTTGTAGAACTGGTTTCCCCTTTGGATTCCTTCACCCATTGTTATCTCTGACTAGTCGACTGGACTACTTGACTAGGTTCTGCTGACCTCTTGGGGCTCTTTGAGATTCGAGAAGAAAGTTCCAAGGCTTGTTCCACAATTGTCTGACAGCCCAAACTGCTAGCATGATTTAAATTACAGATTGCTTTGGAAGCATTGAATTCAATTAAAATGAGCACGTGTGCAACAATCTAGTAGTCCATGCACTTTGTCCAGAAATGGAACTCTTCAGGTAGGATTCAGTTGCCTAAACATAGGACTTGAGAGCTAGTTGAGATTTCCTACAGTACTCTGTTTTGACAGAGGATGTTCCACAGCGGCACAGGTCTCTGTGGACTCTCTAGCATATCTTCCAGACCCAACGGTTTTCTCAGACCACCATCGGACTTCTTAAGCACCACCAGATATCTATTTTGAAGGAAAAGACAGATCCTTCCCTCTAAGTGGATCATGTTACCAATTCAGATAACACTGTCCAGGCACCTACAGGACAAGCGCCTCTGTGTGAGCAGCATCCAGACTCCCTCAGTAGTAAATGGAAATTTAGTCAATACTTTTGATGGAGACAAGCAAACTATTCATGTTGTCTAAATGTAGATATTTCAAATTCTCAGCTGAACAGTTCTTTTGACCCCACAGACCATACTGCTCAGAGGCTTCAGCTCTGCAGTGCCACAGAGTTTCAGCTGTACTAGTCTGCGTGGCTGCAGGCATGCCAAGTTCCAGGGCCTTGGTGGTGTTGATAATGAGTTGTAAACTATGATCTAATTTGTATACAATTAGTTGATTTATTGTATGAGTGTATGTATGTGTGCGTGTAAGTGCTCAGTGACACCTACCTACCTTTGAAGTAGTTATGGAGGGAATGATTAAAAAAAAAGGTTTGTTTTTTTTTTAATTCATTATGTTCATAGCCACTTTTCACATATCTTCTTGATGTTAAATACTTGAGGTCCAGCTTCTTCACAAAAAGACACCTGAAACTGATTTCCAATACAGTTACTGTGATACTGTGTAATTGTCATGAATCTTTGAATTATTTTTCAATCTGCAAGTTAATATCAAGTGTGGAGTAAAATTTAACCATCGGCTAAACTAATCAGATGTGCAATTTTATTCTAAACCAAAAATTTGAAAATGTGTGGTTTTGCTTTCTAATCTTAGCTGTAGACATCAAAGATGTGAATTCACAGTAAAGTATTTATCTACAGAAATGAAGGACAATGCAAACTGTTCCTTGTTTTCCTCCACAACCTTAGCATCTGTGATTACTGAGACAACAATAGAGAGAGAAGAGAGAGGAAAAAAACCCAAACAAACCATCACAAAAATTTTCCTCCTTCCTGTCAGTGAGACAGTTTACATTTCAAGGGAGCCTTTTTTCTTACTTAAGTATGAAAGGATTCTGACAGAATATACTATCAAGGTGTGATTTAGACTTCTGACAACAGGACAGATAAAGTTGATTTTTGTTGCATGATTTTTATTATGAGGAATTTTAAGTAAATAATAGATTTTTCTGCAGTTGATTTTTTTGTGGCAAAGCTCTCTACTATTTTTTTTTTTTCATGTTACATACAGGAAAAGCCTTGGGGGAGAAATGAAACAAATATCGATTTGGAAATTAATAGAGTGAATAAATATAATTATCTTTACATAGCAATGTGGACATTTTCCATGTTAGTTAAAAAAAAAAAAAAAGAAGAAGAAAACAAAGATTTATTTTTTTTTTGTAACATATACAAAGACATATATAGTATTTTTATGCAAATACAATGGAAAATAAGTCAAACAAAGGTTGCAAAGACAGAAAATTTCAACAGAAAGTTTTTCTTCTTTGCATCCTTAGTGAAAAAACGTGCCAGCTTAATTATGCCAAATTTGAGAAGTGGATCTGCAAGAGATTGACTGTAAAAAGTGGCACAGCATATCAGGGTAGGAGTAATGCAGTGCTTTTTAAAGTGAGGAACTGCACAATCTAACTGTGCAGTATAGGAAATACAACCATGAATACTAAGAGGTTAAATCCTACCCTGGATTACAATGTCTTGAAGGAAAAAAAAAAGAAATAAATTAATACCGTGTAGACAAGGGGTAGATTTCTCATGAGGCATGGATGCATGACAATTGATAAAAGATAACACATCACTCAAATATTCCCTAGCACATTTTAGGTTATTTAAGAAGTCTTTGGTACTTATAACCCCAAACTACTGAACCATGGGGGGAGGAGGGGAAAAAGTGGGAGTTATAGTCACAAGCAGGATTCTCTCTTAAAGAAGGTGTTTGTATCTTTTCACAGAACTGTGTGACACAGAAAATGCGTAGGACGTGTCTTACCACATTAAAATGACAGTAAAAACAAGCGGTCTAATCATAAATGCAAGGACCCCATTTAATCTGTAGGACATATTTCTACACCTGATAGAAATGTCCACAGATTCTATGAAGTTGTAGCTTGTTATGGAAGTGAATCGATATGTAGCTTTTAAAGCACAGTATTTATTTCTGATCCTGGCAGGAATACTAAAGATTACCAGCTGGATTTCTCCCTTAATACCAAGTGGCCTGAGAGCCACTGTCAAATATCATTCTGATGCTAAATGAGTGGAAGGATCTATGTATGTGTGAAAAATCACCTTGCTCAGTGAACTGCTTCATATCAAAGAGTAATGGATCAAGGACTTGAGAGGTAAATGGTCTTGTCTGATGTTGGATTAACAAAATCAGGGAGGAAAAAGTTGAAGGAACAACTACAAAACCCAAGGGAAGTTATGCTAATCTTTTCCTGTGATGAAAAAAAAAAACAAACCATGAAGAGAAATAGGACAGACAAGAAAAAAGACGTCTGAAGTAGAAAAGGTAATTGAGGAGTTCCAGGCTACTGCTACATTTTAATTTGAAGTTATCCATAATCAAGAGCATTTCTGTAGAAGTTGTGGTTATTGTATGGGAATGAAAAGCTCCACATATTTAGTTCCAGAGATTTGCGAGAGGCTCAGGAGAAACAGTCCTTAATAGAAAAAGTTATTACTCAAGTATGATTAAAAAATTTTAAGGGAAATATAATTCATGCACATCAGAGATCTGAATTGACTGGTAAAAATACTGGGGCCAAAGATAAGCATTCTTCTTCATCCAGCAGAAAAACTTCAGACACTTGCTTTGGTTTCAGGGGATAACTGTTGTGACATTTATTGCAGACCATCAATAAAACATGCCAATGTGAATGCATTCTCCTTGTCCTTGAAGAACACACAAAAGGAAATACTAAATGCAGATTTTATTCCTGAGATGTTACTCTGATCATAGTCAGAAAAAAAGTTGCTCTTCAAATGAGGAAAGAAGTTATTTTTACTCTGTAAATAAATTTTTACAGTTTGAAACTTAATGCATGGCATAACCAAAGAATATATCACAGACTGATATAGGTTCAGCATAATGGAAATACACATCGAAAATCTTTCTTCCTCTGGACTGAGAGTAATTTCATCAAAAAAAGATGACAATGGAATGATATATGTGGCACAAGAATAAGTTTTTTAAAAAAAAAAAGAAAAAAAAAAGAATAGCCAGCAGTCATTTTTGTTGGCTATTTTTAATCTGAAACATAGAAATAAAATTAGTAAGTCTATGTCTAGACTTTTCTTCTGGGGTGAACCAATGTGTGCTAAGGATTTTGCTTTTCTGTTCTCCAGACTGGGTATCTGTCTCGCTCCTGGTGTGACTCCCATATGGCCAAGATTCATTCTTGTGGAAACCAATGTTGGAATGCTTGTATAGCCATTTATTGTTCTGTGAATAACTAAGAACTTGTGGCTTCCTCTGTTAATCTCTATGCCCAAATTAGCACCCCTCACCTGTTAGTAGGAAATTACTATCATTTACATGAGAAAGAGTAATCTGGCATGATAACAAGGAATTAATCTAGTCAATATAATTGAGAAGTACAACCAGATTTCATCACTGTTTTCCGGTGTTACTGCTGTCTGATTAGGTGTACTTTCAAGATGAATTTGGCAAAGAATTGACTGGCATACAATTGACTGAATGGAAACTCAGGTAAGCTGGGAACCTACTAAGAATATTATACTGTTGTAGTAAGAATGAAGTTTTCTTGAATAGAGAGGTTTACAGGTTGTATCTCTGAATGATATGGAATCAGATACCCTTCTGGAAAGTCCTTTGAATGATGGCTGCTTTCTAAGCCTAAAAAAGGGTGGGAATACATGTGGATTTTTTCCTTCCCTGATCTAAATGGGTAATACTGTAATGGATGGAGTTCCAGAAAAGCCATCAGTTTTACAGTTTACTTAGTGTCATTCTTGCATGAAACATTGTCAAGGAAACATGACATATCTCCGTTTTGCCTCTTCTATTCCTAAAGAGAAGAATTCTGGTATTTTGGATCTCAGCTGGGTTTAATCAGTCACCTCTTTTTTTTGTTACACATAGCACTATTATTTTTTTATGATGTTATCAGCTATTTTATTATTTTAATATTACTATTATTTTACCTTGGACTTTAGTAAACAATCTAGGATTGGCAAATGATAAGTTTAGTTAACCTTTCACTACCAAAAAAAAAAAAAAAAATCAACATTATGTAGCAGTGCATCCAATCTTACCTCTTTTGCTGATAGTCTCGCAAATCTTTGTCTACCTCTGATTTTAGTTCAGACTATATAGCCTGAAACATATATTTCTTTTTGTTTTGGGGAGTTTTTGAATGGAAACTGTGCAGGATCTGTAAATACACTGCCAATTTTTTTTTTTATTTAGGCTGACTTCAGTCATAGTTTCAAAGCTTTACTGAGTTTCCATTTAACAAGAGGACAGGAACATGTACATACTTTAATTCTAATTCAATATTTAAGTTTTAAAAAAGAGAATTATATCCACAACACTGACATTTCTTAGCTCTTAATTGCATCCAGTTAGAACCTTGTAATATTGGGACAGGTGATCCTCATAAGTAAAATGCTTTTTACAAAACAATTATTAACATTTGTGGACTAACTGAAACTCATCATTATTTTCAGTTGAACCTTGTAGGAAGTTATCATTAAAACAGGATTGCCCTGCCTGCTGTAAAGCATTGTGGGAATCACAGGCTCATTTTATTTTAGGAATAACTGTTCAGTGAGACATATTTACAAATGCTGAACTGCTATACATTTACTCTGAATAATAAGACAGTTCAGCTCAGTACAGATGCTGTGTATGATATATTTTCCCTATGAATTTTTCTGAAAAAAAGAAGTACTAAAATCAGTGGTAGTACAAACTAAGTAGAAAACAAGGAAAGAAAAAAGGACTAACACAGGTGATTATATAGCTCAGAGAGAATTAAATTATGAGAATATTTAACTATACACAAACATACACATTAATGCATAAGTATACATGCACATACACCTACTTATATATGCATGTGCACACA
Source organism: Aviceda cuculoides (assembly GCA_035590195.1). Classification (NCBI taxonomy): domain Eukaryota; kingdom Metazoa; phylum Chordata; class Aves; order Accipitriformes; family Accipitridae; genus Aviceda; species Aviceda cuculoides. Next base: position 23,586,607 of record JAVJGG010000008.1, on the reverse strand, counting down.
CATGTGTGTGTCCCCATTAGTCAAATATAATGTTACTGGCACACACAGAGATATATATGCACCAGTGGTGTTGTACAGCCTGCAGAGCAGATTAATTCCTCATCAACTGCAAAAAAAGTCAGGAGTGATCTTGGCTCAAGCAAGACCATGTGTATGTGTATATATATACATGTATATAGTGTATATACATGTGTATAGTAAAGTGTATACATTACATATAAGATCTGTGAAAACTAATTCACTAACAACTTGACTCAAATTATGGTTAAGGAAACCTTAAGTTGTAATTGAGGTAATATTGGCTGCTCCTTAGGAGCATGATCTAATTTCTAAACATTACCCTTCCTTGAAGGAAAAACAAAATGTACTTGTGTCCAAAGTTTGTTCTACTATAAGATGACTTAAAATCAGGTAAGCAGCAAACTCCCCCAACACCAGTGCAGTTATAGTGGATTCATCTCAGCTGACAGCCAAATGCCTACGCCATTGTTCTGCTCACTTTCTCTTCCCCTCATGAGGGGGAAATGAAGGCAGGGGGAATAAGATGAACGAGAACAAGAAAAGTTGTCAGTCAAGGTAAGGACAGTGAGATCAGTTACCAACTACCATCACAGGTTGACCTTGGCCTGCTGCTACACACCCACCCAGCTGCTCTCTCACTCTTCCTCCTCAGGAATAGCTTGTGAGTAAAGATAAAGACAGGGATACTGCTTACCAACTGCCATCACAGGCAAAAGAGACTTGACTTGAAGAAAATTAATTTAACTTAGTGCCAATTAAAAATAGAGTAGGATGGTAAGAATCAAAGGCAAACCCTAAATCACCTTCTCCCCACCCCACCTCTTTTTTTCCAGGCTCAACTTCACTCCTTTGTTCTCCACTCCTCTACTTACTCCTCCCCCAAGTGTCTCAGGGTAATTAGGGAATGGGGAGTTGGGGACAGTTCATAACAACTCCTCTCTGCTGCTTCTTCATCCTCACACTTTTCCCCTGCTCCACTGTGGGTCCTCTCCATGGGCTGCAGTTCCTGTCAGGAGAATTTGCTCCAGTGTGGGGTCCTCCACAGGGTAAAGTTACCTCAGGGAATATCCACCTGCTCCACTGTGGTCTCTCCACAGGCTGCAGGGGAATCTCTTCTCCAACTTCTATAGCACCTCCTCCCTCATCCTTCTTCTCATCTTGGTGTTCACACTGCTGTTTCTTACTCTCTTTCTGTTTCTTTCCCCTCTCTCTGTTCAGCACTTTTTTTGCTCTTTCTTAAATATGTTTTCCCAGAGGTGCCACCACCTTGGCTAAGGGGCTCAGCTGTGTCCAGCATAGGGCAGCCCCTGACCTCTCCTCACAAAGGCAACCCCTTCAGCCCCGCTGCCGCCAGAATCTACACCCAATATAGCAACACAGAAAGACACACTTTTACACGTCTCTGTTGTGAGGATTCTCCAATATGCTGAAATGTGACTGAAACCAGAATGCAGGCTTTCCTTCAGGGGACAAACATAGATTTTGTCCCCTACTCCATGTTGTTTCCACAAAGCTTATGTAAAGCAAGTTCTTTTTTGAAATGTCTGAAGTTTTCCCTAGCCTTCTTGAAATTTGCCAACAGTGTCAAAGTTATAAGTGATGTTTTCACAAGTATCCTGTGGAAGCCAGTATAAAAATACTTTGCAAAAGGATAAAGATCCAATGTGTAATCTTGCATGTAAAATCTGAAGCTATAACTGTCCTTACAAAGAACTTGCAGCATACCTATGGATATGTTAGTAAACTAGTCCTGAGATGACTGCAGAAAGCAGAGGGGCCACTGGGTAACCAATCTTTTTATGAAAATGAACAAATTGTAAGTGCCTTTCTCCACAGCTGCTGTTTTCAGAACTTTCACAGGAATTCACAGTGACAATGTGTATCAAGTTTGCGTGGCAAGGTTTTGGTAGCAGACAGACTATGGGGATGGCTTCTGTGAGAAGCTGCTAGAAGCTTCCCCTGTGTCTGATGGAGCCAATGCCAGCTGGGTCCAAAATGGACCTGCTGCTGGCCAAGGCCGAGCCCATCAGTGACAGTGGTAACGTCTCTGGGACAACAGATTTAAGAAGGGGACAAAAAAACCCAACTGCACAACTGCAGCTGGAGAGAGAAGTGAGAACATGTAAGAGCAACAGCCCTGCAGCCCCCCCGGTCAGTGCAGAAGGAGGAGGAGATGCTCCAGGCGCCGGAGCAGAGATTCCCCTGCAGC
>JAVJGG010000008.1:23556412-23572080 GCA_035590195.1 Aviceda cuculoides | reverse complement strand
CACATGAAAAAAAAAAAAAAAAAAAAAAAAAAAGGAGTAGAACCTGCACTCCTATTTTTGAAAAGTATTCTGTGCTCCCTGATATGAACTTTTCTCACTTTTTGTGCTAAAATAATGGAGACTTTTTTTTTTTTTTAATCCTAGCCACTTTGTAATCTAATTGCATATTAAGAGAAATATAATTCTATTGGGTTGTGCTAGCTATGCCTTGACCAGGCAAAGAAATGTTATTCCACATCATTTCTGTTCCCAGGAGAACTTAAACTGAAGTTAGGTGACTAGCAACTAGGTCCAGGGAGGCTTTGCATATGCTAAGTAGCCTAAGACATTTGACTCAGGTAGCATTCTCAGACCGTGTCTTTTATACATAAGTACACTCCAATATTTATGGTTCATAAAAAAACTACATGAAAACTACTTTATTTCAAAAGCCACCCAAAGGGGAGTGCCACCCTTTGTATCTTTTGTATACGTAGTTAGAGCATCCCGTAAAAATAGCAATGTACGCAGAAATTAAAATCTATGATAGAAAGTGACTATGAGCTTCAAGTCCTAGGTCTTCTTCCCTTCCTTCCTTCATGACCCAGAAAATACACTCAGAATGCATTGGGGTTTGGGTTGTGTTTTGGTTTTGTTTCTCCCTCCCTGCTCCGCCCCCAATATTTGCAACAATAAAGCTGTGAAATTATTTTTCTGGGAATAGAAAAATAGGGAAAACATCCTCTCCATGAAGAACAGTTGTGTTGTCATGGCAACAGATAGGGAGGGATTTCAGAAAAACTCTATGCAAGATGCTCCCACTGAATTTCCCCTTGATGTCAATAACACGTTGGATTGAAATCTCTGGGAACGATCATGAAACAGGTCAATAAAATGACAAATAAAAGACATATTTTAAAATCAGATTAAAAGGTCTGTGTTTCTATTTTATTGTTCCTTTTAATACTTATTTACATATAGGTTGCCTTTATTAATGTACTTATGTAATTATTTCCATAATTCTGCTCAATTTTTCATAACTCCAGGCTGACCCTGTGTTATAAATGTCTACCAAATACTAGTACATATTGCACAATTGACTGCTTTACAATTGCTAATTAGGAGTAGAAGCAGGGTAGTAATGAAAGATTTTTCTGCCTCTTTGAAATACTCAGTGAGGCAGTGAAAAATATTTCTGCATAAAATTCTAAAATGGCTTCTGGCATGAATTTATACTGAAGTTTGATGCTGGAAGAGAAAAAGAAAAGAATAAACTTTGTTGACTTAATTTCCATGGATAATTCAGTGGTACTGACACCAACAGCTCACCCAGCAAGGTATTGTCCCAGCAATTCTCTGCAAATAATTTATAAAGCCATACTTAGCAGTATGGCTTTTTAAAAATGGTCCTTCCAAAAAAATTGAATTGCATCATTAAAAAAAATCATTGAGAGTGGCCAGGGTGATTTTTAAGCAGAGATTTTTCATGGAGTGCAGAATAAAGTAGTTAATCTGCAAAACTCTCTTAAATCATTGTATAAGAAAGGTCATGAGCACATAAGTATGATTTAAACATGCTTTTCTAACACCTAGAAGAATTACTATTCTACAGTAGCCTATGCATTACATCCGTGCAAGGAAATTATTTTCTGGAAAGACTGACATCAAAGCAAGCCATTAAAGAGAGGTCCAATCTGGCTTTCCAACCAAAATTAAACAGCAGCAGCAAAACAACCTTTCATTTAAAATAAGAAATGCTACAGTACAAGATTTGATTGTGTTTAACAGCACACAGTCCTCATAGTAGCTAATAAAGCAAAAGCTGTTCTTCATGGAAAAAAAAAAAAAAGGAAAAAAAAAATCCAGCAGTAGTTTGCAGGGAGGGACAGCAAGCTTAAAAGGCAAATTAACACCCAGAGGTCCATCCAAGAGTAGCTGCCCTCAAAGCTGCTTAGACAGAATACATTAGAAGTGCACTCTGAAAAGGCTGATAGTATTTTAATTAATGGAGAACACTTGTGGGCCATTTATTGTTGCTAAGAATTAGGCAAGTTAATTGATCCAGCACAGGTGCATGTAATTGAGAGATATGCCTAAGATTGAGGATTCACATTTAATTTAGTCTGGGAGTTTTGCAGATACAGTGAAAATTCAGTTCACAGAAGTCTCTAAACGGAAATAGGTAATGATATTTAAGACCATTTCACTAGCTGAAAGAGGAAAAAGAACACATTGACCAGGAAGAAGTGATGTAGCATGATCAGTTGTACAACACCATGCAAGTGAGAGATAATATTATTTGTTTTAGTAATTCACACTTAACCTAGTTTAGGAATACTGAAGTTTAAAAATTGTACAGTGCAACCTTGAGGATTAAGCTCAATACTTTCATAATATAAAGAAGACTGGGATAGAGTACCTTAATACATTGTTATCTGTTTTAAAATATAGTTCCAATTTAACCTGCTTGGCAATTTAGAATAAATTTTTAGGAAATAAAAAAATGTATTTTCCCCAGTTATTTTTTCTTTGGTAACTTTGAGATTTTTCTTTTGTTACGAGTTGTGGGATTTTACCTCTCAAAATAGATACTAAAGAGTTCAAAAATTAGTGATTTGGTTTCACATTTCTAAATAAATAGCCATACCTTTAAAATTACTACTTCTGTACCCTTTGATCTTATTGTGGGGCATTTCCGTTGACTTACTTAAGAAACACCAGTAGTTCTTTTCTTCAATAGTTATTTATACATACAGTCTATGCTTATGAAATCTTTCTCCTTCATACACAGGACTAGGGTCTAGTGCTCTTACACAATATCTAAATAAACTAATTAATGGTGTGTTGCAGAGCTCTGCTTTTATATATTTTGTCAGCTGTTATTTTTCCAAATAAAATCTGTAGGCTCATAAGTGGTAAAACAGGAACTTTAAACTGCATGCACAAAACTCACCGTATTCAGTAGTCAGTGCTTAAACTAGGCAACATAAAATGTCCAGGAGAGGGGTACAGATTAAGGCCTGACAGTCTTGGGGGCTTAGGCTCAGATTCGCAGTGTTAAGTAAGCCTGTAACTTCAGTTAGGATCAATGCAAGAGAGGGACCTAAATCCCACAAGGCTTTAAAGTATCAAATCTGAAAGATGTCTTTCATATAAGGCCATCAGTGCAAGTACCCAAGTGCAGGAGTGAAAACCAATCGGCTGCTGAATTTACATGAAAAAATAAATTAATTTACATGAAAAAATTAACTGTCTGCATGCTTGCATGCAAAGATCCCAGAATTTAATGTTCATATGCAAAGAGGAATTACAGAATCAGGGTAATAGAAAAGAAAAAGAACACAAGAATGAAACATGGCTTTTAAACACACTGATGTCTAATAGTTGAAGCAGTAAGGGACAGCCTCTTCCATGTGATCTGAAGGCCTTTTTTGTCTCCTGGGAAATAAACATATAAACTACATTTAAAAAGCCCTGGAAGGAGGATTCAAGTTCTAGGATTTACCCGTTCCTACTAAATGTCACTCAGTTACAATAAAGTGTTCAGAAAATAAAGACACTTAATTCTTTACAGCACAGTAAAACAAATATACAATAAAGGCATGTAACACCCTTGAACATAATCTGTGATATAGTTCTAAGGAGACCACCTAAAGCTGTAAGAAGTTTAGTTTTAACACAGACAGGGTGAGAAGGATGATTACTTTTCTCTCATTTCCAAAGTTGCCCTAAAAATACAAAAGGCAGCCCACTTGCTGCCTCTAGCTGTCATGTTTTCAAAGAAAACATGCTAATTTTCTATTCATTTTCCTGGAAGTTCATTAGTTATTATATTTATGAGAAAGTTTTGGGCAACATGTACCATTTTACACTGCTCTTGGAAGATTTTGAAAGTAGCTTTAAGATTCTCCCAGTCTTTTCTCCAACTTTTCTCTGTTGCCTAAGTCCAGGCAGCTCTGTGCTGAGCGTGCCTCTAGATCCCTGCTTAGCAGTCTAGAATTTTTTTGGATCCTGTTTGGTGACACCAGCCTCTTAATTGAACAAGAATGCAAGACATTTAACTAAGATCATATTTAATTAGTGCTACTTTTTTTGTGGTGCATTCATCATTGCTTCAGTAAACTCAGCTTTTCTAAATTCCTGCAACTGGTTGTGCTCTTTGTCCGTGTTATAATTCTCTACCGTGGTATACTGGGCTAAACCACAATATATCCTACCCCTTGTTTCTTCTCATACATCCCTTGCTTTCATCAGAAATTTGAGAAGATAAAACAGAAGGGAACCAGTAAAAGGTTGCTTATATATATGATAGTTGATCTAGGCACAAACAGAAAAACTTAGATGCATATCAAAGGTTTACATCCTTTATTGGAAGTCCTATTAAACACATTATTAGTGGTCTTTCTAAACACAGGTATACTGTTGTCTCGGTATGGTGCTTATTTACTGTCTGAGGCCTTTTTAATCACTTTATCAAATAATCAGAACAATTTTCATATTACTGGATTTTAGTCTATCCGTATGCCTTTAAGATCAAGATTTTTTGTCTGTTTCTGGTGGCTAAACTTTTCTTTGCTGTTTCATCCTGTTGAATTTCTCTGATACAATCTCTACATGAAACCATCTGCTGCTGGGAGAAGCAAGTTATTGTTGAAAATTTCAAGCAAATCCTTATGCCATTTGTAATGCCCCATAGCCCATGAAGACATGTGCAGATCATAGCACATAAAAATACCAAACAGAAGTCATTCTCTGAAGTAGTTCTCATTGCAGTTTCCTTTAAAATAAGAGATACATTGTGGGTCAAATCTTAATGTGGAAGGTAAGTCTCCAAGGGTTATCAAGAAGTATAAGCCAAAAATTTTTTAGTAGCACTTTTTCTTTATTGAGCTGCTCTATTCTTGACATATGTGCAAGTGCCTTTCTAACAGTTAATGATAATTCACAACTATATAGGGCATTAACTCTCCTTTTGTTATGATTGAGAACTCCTTTCTGTTTAAAGGTCAACCATTCTGAGTGCTCTGAAATTTGCATGTTTGCTCAGATTCTTCTAAAACTTCCATCAATTGATTTAGCTGCAGGAAAGGGTTGGCAATCCAGATGTGGGGTCACTGAGGTAAAAATCCTTATGATATAGTGCTCTGAATAAATTGCTTTCAGTCCTTGGATTCTACTAGTGATCTTCTCACGCACACACTGGGCTCGAAGAAGATAGTATGGTAGCTGATCTCAGTTACTCAGAGTTCAGCTCTCATAAACACGGTACTTACCCTCCCTCAAGAAAAAGCAGTATTGCAGTCATTTTTGTAATAATAGTTAGACTTTCCAGATTGGTACGTGTCAAGCAGTCATACCCAAGATTGATGGCTATGTATTTGAGAAGACATCCTTCAGAGAAATTCTGGCAGTTCAGAGTTTCCTGTGTTTTAGGCAGTGTAACGGATGCTTTGTGGATGCCATAAATCCTGAACTCAAGTAGTGATCTTGACTGGCTCTGACCTTAGCATCTACTATGGCCATGGGATTCATCTAACCAATACTTAATCCTTGCAGTCTTGGCATACGGTAATGCTTGTGTAGGGAAACAAATCTATAGAACTAGAGGGCTGGTCACTGCCTGGATGTCAGACACGACAAGGGTCTTTACAGCAGCATCTTCAGCTGGCTCAGGTGAGACTCCCCAAACCGCTGTTCTGCTGAATTATGATACCTAGCTGGTCCATGGTCCAGCCCAGCACTTGCATGATCTATTGCTATATATTATTTTAGATTATATACAAAATAACTTCTTACTATCTTAACTACCTACAAGATTGTCTGATAGTATCATATCTGCATCTTCAGGGACAGTTTCCAGTGTCCCTGAAGTGTCTTATCCCTGACATCTTCTCTTGTCCCTGAAAAGAGTCTTATCTTTTTAGGAAGGTCAATTCTGCAAGCCTGGAGAGTCTCTGCAATGGCCAGATTAACCATGCAGGATGTTAATTAACACATTGAAGCATCTAGATTAGTCTATGTACAGCAGGAGCTGCCCGGGAAAATATCCTAAACAGTCTGAAATTCCCACCTGGAAAGCTCCTGTACCAATTAGTCAAATACTTAATTGTGAAAATGGTTAGGAATTCAATCAATCATCATGTCTCAGGCCCTCCACTGTTTCTAACTGATCCATAATCTCATCTGTGCAGATAACTAGCTAGGGTGTTTTGACAGCACAGGGAATTAGTGACTAAACTTACTGGGTGTGCACACAGGCAGGCTCAGGTGCACCATGAGATAAACTAGAGTTTCATACATTAAAGTTCCATAGCTCTTGACACAAAAGCTCTCCTTACCATTATTAGGCACAGCTTATTGTATCCTAATATATTGGTCCTTGAATCATAAACCCACACTTCAGCTGTGGGATTTAATGGAACTCATCCCAAAGAATGACTAGTTCTTTCCAATGACTATAAACATCTCCCAGGATGTCTAGCTTGGATATTACCATCATTCAGGTGAATCCCTTTCATAAATAGAAGAAGACTAACATCAAAATAAGGCAGTACTGACTTCATTTATCTACAGCAAGTTTTAGATTGGCCATTTCATACCACCTGATAGTCTTTACTAATGAGATCCCCCACAAGAGACCAGTGGGAAAATCTGGAGTGAATAGGACAAGGGATAATGGTTTTAAAGTAAAGGAGGGTGGATTCAGACTAGGTATAAGGAATAAATTTTTTGCAATGAGGGTGGTGAAACACTGGAACAGGTTGCCCAGAGAGGTGGTAGATGCCCCATCCCTGGCACCTATGAAAGAAAAAGCACATTTGTAGTTAACCTTTCTTTTTTTTTTTTTAATCTATACTAGAAATTTACCAACATTTCTGATCAATGAGTGGTGTTGGTCTTAAAAATTATCTAGCAACAAAAATTAATTGCTATATAGAGTATCTCAGTTAATATACAGTATCGGCCCCTTTAGAGGAAGCAATATGTTTCTAAAGTGTTATTAAAACCAAAGTTCAGCTTGTGGTAAAAATGATGAAAACTTAGAGACTTTATAGTTACAGCTTTGATTTAACAATCCATATGTGCACTTTCAACCTACAGTACATGGGATTATATCCTCTCTAAGGAAAAGCTAACAGGGAGATTTAGCTATTCGGTACTAATTTCTGGAAAAAAACAGTATTTTCTGACAGAGGTCAGAATAGGGTGATCTAATAGTCATTCTTTTTTAAGCTCTATATATTTATGACTCAAGGTTTTCTGACTTTCTGTAATGTGCTATGTTGATCTTTGTATACATAGAAACTGTCACATAAAAGACATTTAGTTGGACAACTCCTAATGAAGGGTTGAGCTTTGATTTATTTTATGCAGTGGTAGATTGTAAATAGCACTAATGACTTTTGGGACTGAAATGAGATTGATTCAAGCTATTTTCTTCAAATCAATGTTAATTACAATATAACAATGTACTTAATATATACAGGTATATATACCTCAAAAAATGGAATATTTATCAATTGACAGAGATTCCAAAAATTGCCAGATGAATTCACCTTTGTAGCATAAATCTAAATTAAGCATTTTATACCAATGGAAATCTAGCAGAAGCAAACAATTGTATTTTTTAAGAAAAGTTTTCACATAAAATTCCCTCTTTTATATATTTCTATCTTCCTCACAGCTGATGAAAGCATTCAGAAATAGAGGACTCCAGTTCTAGTATTTGCCAAGATGATGTAAGTTACCTCTCAGAATGTGCTAAGTCAGCACAAGGAATATTACATATTATTACAATATTACAAATATACATCTCACACTGAGGTTTAGAATGCGTTAGTGAAACATTTAGTGTTACTTCCAGTAGTGCCAGAATTATTATAAGATGGGAAAAAAAAAATCCAGTGCTACCATTGCTTGCACATTGTTTGAGTTACTTTATACATATTCAGAGAAGTAATTTTTGTAGTCCTGGTCAAGAATGGTAGACCATGTAAGATTATGTGATGAATCACTATCAAAATGTGTTACACTACATATTAATACAGGTGACAGCTATCTACAGCAAATAAGAAACATGGGGGAAAAGTGGTGAAACTCCTAAACACCCCTTTTGCTAATAGGCATCCCGATTTCAAGGTACTAACACAAATATCTGAGGTGTAAAATAAGTAATAGTGCCTCCGTAATATATGTATATTCGAAGCAAGCCAAAAGGTTTCCTCTTCTAAGACCTTGCTGCACAATGCACAGTAACCCCTATCATGTACTGCAAAGTGTTTGCCATGCAGGTAAACCTGCTGTTTCTCTTGGATCTAAGATTTCAAGTGAGCTTCACCAAGAGATACTTTTGTCCTATTATCTAGCTTATTTTTTTTCTTGTATTATTATAAATTCATTAGGATATATTATTAAGTATTTTCACAACACCAGCAATGAGGCTAGCACCTAATACTTTAAATATGATCCCTACCCAGGAGATCTTTATTTCTAAATACTAAATAGATATAAAAGAGGACAAATGATGACAGGGAAGGATTAAGATGAAAGAACAGCATTTAAATGAAACTAAAATTTAACAAAACTACAAGTACAACATTTTATTGATAAGTTTTCCATTTAAGTTTTAATAAGGTTTAAATTAATATAGTTACATTAAATATTTGTACAAAGCATAATTTGGCTACCTTGCATGGGATTCATCTCACTTATCTTTAAACATAATAACTGAGATGTCTAACTGAGCTACTTACCGTAGGCACCTCCAACATAGTCATTTCCTGAAAGTGATTAATCTGACCTATCATGGATATCTAATTAAGCATGAGAAGAATCATCCTCTGGGGATGCCTACATCTTTCTCCAAAGGGAGTCTTGGCTATTTAACTCTCATACAAACATTTATCTTTAAGGTACTTAGGGAAGGGATAATAAATTCCAGCAGACTGCATTCTGCATATATGATATGTGAACAGGAACTCGTAAGCTTCATTTTTTTCCAAAAATAGCTTTCAACAGCTACTGACCATTTCCTTACTACCCATTCCCTTCATAACTTTTTTATTTCTCTTTGTCTCCTTATTTCATTTTGAGTAAGTTTTCATGACAATCCCAAAATATTTCATCACTTGGTATTTATATAAAGAAATTATTTCCAGAGGTGTTTACTTAACATGTAAAAATTAATCCCACCAACTTTTCAGTTGTTTGTATATGTGGTTTTCCTCATCTTTATTTCAACTCCTGTGGCATTTCAGTAGCCAAAACTCAGAAATGCACCTACTATTCTTGTAGTGCTTTCAACAGTGCTCACAGAGATTATGACATGCTTTTCCTGTATGTACAGCCTAAGCTTGGGTGGTCTTTTTGTGCCTTCCTATTACATTGCAAGCTCAATATCTAATTTACTATCTACTATCCATCATCCCTAGATATTTTTCAGCATTACAGCTTTACAAGGCTCTCCCTCCCTTTGAATTGCATTTGAGAATACTTTCTCCAAGATGTATGATTTTATGTCTTCTATTCTGAACCACATTTCATTATTTCTCAGATGTTTCTAACTTCCCTGCATGTTTCATCTGTATTATCTTGTTTCTTTCACTCTTGCAATCCTTAATGTATGACCATACACATTTGAAATCATCAGGTAAGTTTAATCAGAAACATAAAAATGTCTTTGATTACATCTTGCTGTTGTCATGATTAAAATGAGCCATATTGCAGGCTCATGATACAATTATATCCCTGCCCATCGACTAAGCTGCTGGTTTTTTCATTTGCATAGGTTGAGGTATATAACTTCCATTTTCTTTGGAGATGATCTAGTATGATTAATTTAGATATGTGATTTAGATGCCAGAACACCTACATTCTAGGATCTTAACTCTGACAAATGTGAGTGTGGCCCAAATTGTTTCTTCTAAAATAAGTATCAATGGAAAAAGAATACCTGAAGGTCTCCAAAGAATTACAGGTCAAATTCTGAAAAGAATTTGCTTTGTTGTCATTAATCTCCTTGAAGCCTTCATTCAGTGGCGTAACTCTGACGCTACAAAGGACTTTGACAAGAATTGCAATTTTGGTTTTGTGCAAAAAAAATAATGAGTTAGCATCTCTTTATCAGAAGTGTGGTACAAAATTAAATTATTTCAAAGATTATGAAATCATAGAATAAGACTGCTTATATGCTACCTCCTAATACTAATGCACTTTATGACAGAGGGACAAAAGCTTTTCCTTAGTATAACATTTGAATAAAAGTTTGTATTTCTGCTATATAATCAGCTAAGGTCTCTGCAGCTGCACATGGCCGTCTCTCTTCCAAATCAATCCCAGTCTTTATCTTCCAACTCACTACCAGTTCTGCAGCTGTCTCACATAATTTTTTATTTATTATTCCTCTGGCTATTTTGCAGTGGCAAGGTACATACTCATAGAGTATGACAGTGAACATACATATAAAAATTTTTGAATAATTTTTCTATGAGACTCCACGTGACACTGTAACAAATGATTCATCTATGGGGTTTTTTTGCTAAGGAAAACCTTACTTTCTCTATGTGCTCTTTTTTTCAAAATGATTTAAGGACACACTAACAACAATTCCTTAGGAGTAATCAAAGTAAATTCTCTCAAGTGAGAAAGCTAAAATTTTATTTCTCTATTACCTTGTCTTATCTTTCTTTCTTATTCTTTTACCAGTTACCTACGAATGTAAGGACTCCACCTGCTATTTCATAGTACCTTAAATCCTACGACAACTGTTAGTGAAAGACCTTACTGAGTGCCTTTTAGAAATCACAGTGAACTCTCTCAACTTCATCTTCACCAGCAACATGCTAACTGACTCCCTCAAAACAACCGATTTGGTTTATAAAGCATTTATAAAATCCCTATCACTTTTTTTTTTTAAAAAAGTATTACTTTTATTGTTAGATTTATGTGTTTACTGATTTTGTTCTTCAATATAATTGCTACGAATTTAGGCAAATTTTACACTCATCTGTAGTTCTCTGAATGCCCACCAGAACCTTTTCTAAAGCCTGATGTCATGTTTGACCCCTTCCTTTCTTGTGTATCAAGACAGTTCTAAATGAGAGGTTGCAGGCAGCAGAGTCAATATATCTCAATTCCTTTAGAACACTTGAGTGAATACAATCCAGTTCTACTGATGGTTATGGTGCATTTGGAGAGTTTCTTTTCTATAACATCTAGTCACACTTTGATAACAACAAAGTGGGAGAATCAGCATATGGTTTACTTGCAGCAGTTCTCATAGCCGTAAATTTTTACATTACAAATAGGCAGCAAAATGAATTAAAATGCTTGTCAAAGTCAATCACTGACTTGATTGGGAAGTAGTACATTGGGAGGTAATATACTGAAGTATACTAAGCTATATGCTATTGTTTATTATAAAGCAACTTGTTAGCAGAGAAAGGAGTGGGAAAAGTCAGTTTGCATAACTGAACTTGAGAGGTCAATTTCAGCAGGACTTTTTAGTCTTTGATTTTTTTTGTTTTTCCATTGATGGTACTACACATACGCTATTTATCTGCTTAAACTACAAAAGTTGGGGGTTACTTTGCCTTTTTACGTTACCTTTAAGAAAAATTACTTGTTACTTTTGCATATGGATGACAAAATTAGTCTCTTGTGTAACTGTATTATAAACAAAATAGCTGGGATGGTTTTATGATGAGTTATATCAAACCACATAATGGCTTTCCAACAATTAAAAAAAAAATACTAAGAATAAGAAAGAAAACAACTGTCCTTCACAAGTACAGAGTTTACTCTTTTGCCAGTGTAAAAGTGTAATAATTCTCCTTTTGCTTCATATATTTTCTTATGTGTTCCTTGATCCTCAGATCACATAATAGTTGAGGGCTCCAGGTAAATGTTAGGATTTGAGCAGGTTTGAAGTTTAACAAATTCCTGCTGAGATTGATAAAATGAAGAATGTGTCTTGAAGGCAAGGGAAATACACATCTGCCATATATCCTGGAGAGCACGGAGCTTAAATGACTTTTCTAGTTTAAAAAGCGACAGCATCACATCAGGATAAAAATGATTAATTTGGTAACTAAACCCCCAAACATTTAAGGTTTGCCATGTCGAGTATGTGGAGGCATGCAGAGTTCCCCTTTTTTATGTTTGCAAAATACTGTGCAGAGATAATGTCCAGAGAAAGAATAAAAATCTACATCTCCAAGATGACTGAAAATAGCTGTGTGTATTCTATATATTGTTAATAATGAAAAGCTGAGAAGAAATGTACTACCACTGCAGAAGGGTGTGAAAAAGAACAGATGTAACCTCTGAAATCAAACAAGGAGATAGAAAAAGATCTCTCTTTACCTTAATTTGTGGCTGTATAGCGTAGAGCTAGGATTTGCACCAGCATTCACAGTATTTAAAATTTTGGATGTTTCCCATGAATCTCCTCACGTTGATGAGAGCAAAACACGCTGCTGAACAGCCTGAACTTTAAACAGGCAAGATGTTCTTCTTTCCATTTAATTCCTTTCAGCTGATCTGGGCTCTGTCCAGCCCAAGTGGCAATGATAGATTCTCTACCCTATATTCACTTTTTTAAAAGGCTCAGCAAAAGTCAGTGCATTCATGAGAATCTTCTTCTAAGGCAAACAAATTTCAGAATTTAAATGTATGTTTGTTTCATTTTAATTGTTTTAATTTTTCCACTTGTCCTTGTTATCTTAGTGCTTTACTTTCTCTGAGAAAGTCAGGCTCCTGATATTTGAGTACATAACTTATGAGCTCTCAATTCCTCTGCTGTATTTAATGTCAGAGGAGGAAAGGTTCTCATTATGTTTCATAAGCTGTTTCAGCTGTTTGAAAAACCCAATATTTTCTCTTGATTCTATGTTGTCTGGCTTAGCATTGGGATCTGCCACTGCCACTTCAACATCAGTGGAAGATAACTCCTTCTGCCCTTGCAGATGGCCTGGCATATGTTTGGATTTTGTTACTCTGACCATCAATGGCAGTACCCCAACAAGTTAAATTTGGTGTGGACTTACCGCAAAAAAACAGAATGAGTCATGAATTTCATCATTACTCTGGCATTAAAATACTGAACATGCATCCCTTAGTAACAGTATAAATATCAAACAGAAGGAGTGACAATGTGTAATCCTATGGGATATGCACTGAGAAATCTCCCTTGGAGGTTTCACATGTATTCAGGGAAAGGATTACCCATGTCATGGTTAATAGAGAGCGCTGATCCAGCACACGTCTGTATCAGCAAGTGGGTGGCAACAGCTACCGCTAGACTACTCAAATTCCATATATGCATGAATGAAGAAACCAGTTAGCATTCATAATTCTAAGTGACAGAAGCTTCCCCTACAAGATGTTTTATATGCTTATGTGGTCAAAGGACATGGAGAGAGCTACCCACAGTGTATATTTCATCAACTAAGCAGAAATGTTTTATAGGTTTAAAAAAATAATCTGCAAAAGCAAAAGGGGAGAGAAGAAAGAAAAAGAAGCAAAGAATAAAGAGTCAAGTACCCTTGTGTGTTGGAAAGATAAAACAGTAGCATTGAAATCAGAGAATCAATTCTGCTATTTTAAAGCACATTGATTCAACCAGGGAAGTTATGGCAAAGATCCAAGCAGACAAGAAAAGA
Organism: Aviceda cuculoides; assembly: GCA_035590195.1. NCBI lineage: Eukaryota > Metazoa > Chordata > Aves > Accipitriformes > Accipitridae > Aviceda > Aviceda cuculoides. Next base: position 23,558,440 of record JAVJGG010000008.1, on the reverse strand, counting down.
GACCGAGGAGCTGTCGTTCTCTTCCGGCTGGAGCCTAGAGGGAAATAATTTTTTGCTGGGGAATTGTGAGGCTTTGGCAATACAGCAGCATCAATAAAGACTGAGTGGTCCGAATTAAGAAATTAAGCCTGTAACCTTGCAGCTAGTGCAGAGTATTTTTATCAATCATCAGCCTATAATCAGCTGGTGCAGTAGTGATGTTTTAAAACTGTGCAGCACTAACTCTTGAACCACAAACTGATCCTTCTTCAACATATTTTCCTTACAGGACAGCCGTTGGAGAGGTTTTCTATGATACATGAAATTTAAGTTATTTATTTTTACTGATTGCTTAAATATTTACAGCACGATATGCCAGCTTCTTCCCTTCAGATACAGTCATGGAGTTTTCAATGCTTTGTATGCTATTTGAATATACAACAACAAGAAAGTGAGTGCATGTGTTAACAGCTGTTAGAGGCATATGGCATTTTCAAAGCTGGTGCAAATATTCACACACATGTGGATATATGTGTGCAGCTCTATTTCTTCACTTGACAGCAGTCATTGCTAGAGTCTACAATTTTTGTTGTGCAGAGCTTATGGAAAGAGACAAATAGGCAGTTTACAGTAAACTCAAGTGAGCAGCAGGAAATGAAAGCATTCTCTTGTCTTTTCTTTTTAAAAGTATTTGTGTTTCTAAATAAACCTAAGAACTCTGCTATTTTGATAGCTTGGAAAATTCATGTAAGACTGCAGGTTAGAAAGATCCGAGCTACCAGAAAAATCTTAATGCAAAACTCAGTGCAAGCTGAAGCAATGCTTATGAATACATAGAACAAATAGATTATATTCATAAAACCATTTTAAAGCAAGCCCATAGTAACTGGATTGTTATTATTAATAGTGGCAACCAGATTTACATTAAAATTTTTACTAATGTCTATTTCAATCACTTTTTTCACGTTGATACTGTTCAAAGAGGAATGGGATTATTTGTTCATCTTCCTTTTGATGTAGCACTGGGATAGTGAGTCATGCATGAAGTTTAATAAGCCTTGCTAATCTTCTGTCAATTCAAGGGGCTATTGATTTTACCCGTTGTAGATATTTGGCTCAAATTTGAAATAGGCTCATTTGCAAAACTGAAAAGCATGTCATTCATTAAAATTGAATGCTAAGCTTTACTCTAAGCAAAACAGAATTTGGCCTAAATGAACAATTACTTCATGAGCCAAGAGTCTTCAGATATGCTGTTGAGTTATTCTGCTCAGCAAAGGTTTCTTTAGAAATTATATCAATTTCTCTAAACCAAAACATCTCAATTAAAAAGCTTAGTATTTTCAATGGTCAGAAATATGATCATATAAACTCAGTTTCTTTGGCCTTTGACATCATCCATGACACCATCTGTGATATGATTAGATGTGATTATCAGTTGCTGGATGCACTCCTATATCCCAGCGCAGCCCTGATGTACCATATTGCTGTTATGAGATGACAGTGTTTCAGTCCTAGCTGGGATTGTCAATATAGGGCCCATAGGTGCAAACTGTGCAACAAAAGAGGAGCCTTAATCGTAAATGCAGGAGCTATGTTGGTTTTTCAAACACAGAGAACAGACTAGAAACTATATTCTAGTATTAACCTTTCTGTTAACTACACCAAAGAAAGCAAAGTCCTGGAGACATCACCTCCAAGACTAGGAAGTAAAAACAAGAGGAGATCTATTTTCAACTGACACTTTAAAATGCTGCTTCATCATGCAAAAGTTTTTACATTAGTGCTTTCTTTGACAAAAGATTCTTTATTTATAGGAAAAATGCATTAAGTCATTTTGTAAGATGGTTTGACTGTAAAATGACAAATGACTGCATGTAAATTGGTATTTTCAAAGTAAGGTTGCAGTGAAAGCTTTCCTGAGTGCTCATTCTAAATTACTTTTATTGGTTTTAAATGGAAAATAAATATCTTGGCTTATGTCTACTGTTTTAATTTACTGTTGCTTTTAATTGTCCTTTGACAATCTGTAGTCATTGACAATATAAA
>JAVJGG010000008.1:23544081-23556402 GCA_035590195.1 Aviceda cuculoides | reverse complement strand
GGGCTAAATTTTGCCTTCTTTTAATTGTTTAATATTTTACTGAATTTAAGAAATCACTGCAAATGTCATCACATGCTTTTTTTTTTTCTTTTTTTTTTAAGCTTCCTGTTATGGAAACTTTTCCCAGCTGTGCTACTTTAAAATATTATATCAAAGAACAATTTTTCTCTTTATTCATATGGCAAGACTTGTACTCCTGAGACTGGTTCTAAAAACTTTCTCCACAAAAGGAGTCAACACTCTCTTTTCCAGTGTACCTTATCTAAGATATTGACTTCTCATTTGACCAGAAATTTCAAACAGTGTTTAAATTCAAAGCCTCTTCATGGATTCTCTTCATTAATCTACTTACCAGCTATGCAGCTGAAGGCAGGAAATGGCAGTTCTGAATTTCAGTTGTAGCTAATTAAGTCTTTTTTTTGTGGTTTGTATTTTTTTTTTTTTTAGTGGCAGCAACTTATTTGTTCTCAAATACATTCTCTGCTACAAAACCATTCTCACGATGGCCTAGATATGATAGATCAGCATTTGGAAATACCAAACTATTTGGGTTACAGGTTTTTTATTAAAAAGCTTCTACCCCCATAGCATTTTCCTCTTCTATTATTGTAATTACTGGGAAGAAAACATTCTTTCTTTGTTGTTTTCTGTTTCTATAACATAAGTGTGTGTGTATTTGGTCTTCTATTCCAATATGTTTTCATTTTCTGGTATTTTTATCTTTTGAAGATTGAGAAGGACAATGTCCTTGAGACAATTAATAGTCTTTGCTCCTTTAATATCTGTTGTTACACTTCATCTCTTCTAGACAGAGATGTCTGGGTTTCTTGTCTTAAGCGCAAGTAGGGAAGCCCTCTAAACAGGACTGGTTTCATACAAAGCTTCTCTTTGCAAGATATGTTGACAGGATGAGGGACAGGAAGAATTGCTTCTTGCTCCTTTTGCTCCAGATAACAGAACGTGTTCAGACAGACAGGTTATCTGTTACAAGGTCCCTTCACATCTGAGAATCTACTTCTTATTTTCAGCTGTGAATAAATGTCATGATGTCTCCCGTTCTTATGTCGTAAAAACAATTTTAGAATGTGCATACATAATGTGAAATTTTACAAACCATCTTACTATAAAGGCTTTCTTTTTACTGTAAAAGGATGAAAAATAAAGACATCTGGAGATATATCATCACCTACTGAATATAGTCAATGATGATGTTTATTTCACTAAAAGCAGAACTAGGCCTTTAATATTCGGTACCAAAATGTTTACATAACGACCACTTTTATGAAACTGATTGCCTCATGTCAGAGAACTGCAGTTACCTGTTTATGAGTTACTCTTGAATCTTTCATAGCCAGATCATAATTTCATAAACCCATGCATAATATAATATTCTATTTCCAAATTAGTGTTTCAAGAAACCAACTTCACCATTCTTTCCTGGTTTCCAAGACGCACAGTAATGGCACACTGAATACATTTGAACTGAGAAAAACTTTTGAAGGAATATTATTTTTTGTGTAGTCTATCAGTTCCCATAGTGCTGTTAAGATATTTAGTCTGAGATAAATAATCACTATTACATTTTCTAGCCTGCTTAAACTCCAAAGTACAAAATCCCCGTGGTCCCTTGATTACCTTCGGAAAAATCAAGAACTCTTAGTCAAAATGGCTGTGTGTTTCAAATAAGAGAATTAAAGTGTCTGGCATCTGTCCTCTGAAGCAGGCACATTAACATGGATAGGCTAAATAGTCATCCCAACGATAGGCCCTTGCTTCTCCAGATGTTCTTCCACAGGTGTAAGCGAGCCTCTTCCTTTTGCTAAGGGCTTATACCTGTTCTCTACTTTTGACAACACCCCAGCTGTGCTCATGAAATAGCAGGGACGCAAAGTGAGCTGCCCATGCGTATTACTGCTGAATTGCTTTATGCTGAAATATTAGTAATTGTAGTTATTAGGAGGCTGCAGTGGAACAGCACTATTTCTTGGGAGCTGTATATTGCAGAAAGAGAGATACTAACTAAAATGCAAATTTATTCTTATGAAAAGGCATAAACCACTTTTTAAAACTGTGTTTTAAGAGAAAAGATTTTTAGCCAAGCAAACAGCTCAATAAGCAACAAACTAGCATTTTTTTTTTTTTTTTTTTTTTATGGAGACTCAGAGAATGGTGCTTCTATTTTGTAGCTTTCTTTGTCTTTGCTTCAAGTTTCACCTGAAGAAAAATAAATAAATAAATAAAAGGATTTAAAATTATTCCATAAATTATAAAATATTATAAAACACATGACATTTTATTTTCTCAGAATTACAGAGAGTTCAGAATTCTGCAGAAAAGGTGGGTGAGAAAAACATAGTTAACATTTTGAAACCATTTGAGAGTAGTGAAGAATATATTTCTTCTCTCTTTGACTGTCACTAAGCAATACCTTCAGAATAAAAAGAATAGTTGTTATCTGAATTGCTAAGAATCAAGCAGACTTGTTCAGGATATTTTATGATTATTTTTAGACATTACCACACTCACATTCTTTTACTTAAATTTGTTAGGTTTGCACCTCTACCTATGTATTTACATACCTACATTTAGATACGCTATTGTGAATAATGTATAATTTTTTTAAAAAAAAGGAATTTTAAAAAGAAATATTTTTTTCTTACTTAACTACTTCTGAATGTATGAACTTGCAAATGAACCAGTGGAAAACTCCCTTCTCTTTCCCTGTCAGATTTTCAGATGTCTTTCATGCCTGCTTTTGAAAGAAAATCTGCCAGCAAGCAAGATAGAGATCCATGGACATTTTCCAAAACTTTACTTCCTTTAATGAAGACAGCAAATGAGGGAAACTTATGAGATGTTTTAAACTGGCAGAGCCTTGAATATTGAAAGAACTATGCCTAAAGTGAGACAAAAATGCCTTCCTATGAATCATATGCAAACCAGCTTGCAAGTGTTCTGACTTCCCCAGCCTCATTGCTCTTCTAAAAGCTATGGTCTCATCAGAAAGCTCATTAGATAGTCCTTGTTGCTGAATCATATGATAAGTGAGGAGGACTGGAGAAATATCCTCTGTTTTCCCAAACTATATTTCCCTGATAACTACCCACCCTATATGTCTTTTACAAGCCCTAAGGGAAGCTAACTAGCTACTTTCCCCCACCCCCTGCACCCTATAATTGTTACTATACATTTGTGCCTCATCATGAATGTAAAGTTATCTCCTACCTGGTTTAATAATCTTTAACTGTATTCACAGGGGTACAAGGAACGATTTAAACATTTGCCTTGCAGCTGCTTAGTTCAGACCCCCAAAGCCCCAACACAGACTCCATTTAGCCTTGGAAATATGTGGTAGCTGCAGTTTCCCCCATGACATTTCACTGGAAGTTCATGCTACATTTCTGTGTGTGGTCAGGGGCATACCTGTTTGGCAATGTTGATCAGTTCAGCACCTACAGCTTTATTTTAACATACAGCTGTCTTACTTGCAAGACCCCATCCTATGGTCACAGTAATTAGATGCTTACCAGAATAATCTCTGCACCAAATGTGGCTGGCAGGTGTGGCACCCTTTATCCACAGCTCAGGAGCTCACTAACACCGTGTTAGTCCTCTGTGCCACTGGACAGCAGGATGAAGATTTGTATTTTGCATGGGATAACTCAAAATGCACTTTGCCAGAACAAATGAGTTACAGGTTTGAGTGAGGAAGAAGAGTGATGTGGTGGATTCTCATCCCTGATTCAATGAATAGTGGGAATAAACCAGTAAAACGTCACTGTCGTACAAAGAGGTGAACAAGTAATGTCTGAGTTTAAGAATCATATATAAGACAACACATATATATACATTTATATATTACTTCATAGAAGTTAATGTCTGTTGAATGAAGAGAAAGGTATAGAAAACGGTACAAAATGTGATAACTTGTAACAATTCTACATTGAGATTATCTAGGAAAACAAAGAATAAGGATGAAATGCAGAACTCAATACGAAATCAGATGCTATGTTTAAAGCATGCACCATTACAATTACAAGAACTGGTGAGAAATGTAAAATTATGGAGTACTTTGACTGCCTATGCTTAACTGATTCTGAAATGTCACTGAATCAATAGTTTCACCATTTTTCTTCTGTGCTGAGCCAATTTCTCATTTTATTGCCATGTGATTTTTTTTTTTTTTTTTTTTTTAATTTGCTCAGGTCTTTAAGAAAGACATGTTTTATTAGGGAGAAAGTAGAAAAGCAAAATGCCCTGTTGCAGATTTCTCATGTAACCTTGGCTTACTATTGGCTTTGTACCTTAAACTCATACTTATACAATGGGGTAAAGAGGAAGAATGGACTTACTTTTTCCTGAAGATATAGGGTGAGAATAAATCTGTTAAAATGTGTGATGATATCTTGATAAGAGAAACAATCATACATTATTATGGCAACCCTGAAAAAGATAGTATACAGACATAACAGAGTAATAAACCACTGGTTTTTTTCTAGCTGCAAGAAGACTCAGGACCCAGATGTTGAAAATTATTGACCAACACAGTGTTATTAAAATTAAATCTCATTAAAAACAATTAAAAGAAAAAAAAAACAAAGCAACAAACAAACTTCAAAAACATAAGCACTGGTCGATTATTTCAGTCATTTGACATTAAAAAGTCACTGACAAAATTCTTTTTCTAATATAATTTAAGAACAGAACAGGAGAAAGAAAAAGAAAAAAAAAAAAAAAAAAGGAAAACTTTATACAACCAACAAGTCATTCTGAGTTATTTAGTCATTCTGAAAAATGAGCTTATTGCAAAATTTGTTATAAGTTATCTGTATTACAGAAATATGCAGCATGGTGGATGCTGGAACTTCCAATATTAAAAATCACGCTGAGATATTAGATCTTTACAGATCTGAAAGTAAAGAGAAAATACGCTAAAATAATTGCCTTCAGGTTTTTCTTGAAATATTGTTTGAGCAGTATGCCTGTAAGTTTATGAATAACAGTTATTTAAAGTAAGTATCTTCTAACAATCCAAATTTACATTCGTATCAGAATTATTTATTTTCTTTGAAGTAGGGAAATCTCCACATATGTAGGGCTTTGTTTCCATTGCCTTTCATACTGAACCTGCGTGCTGTCAGATCAGCCACAAATGCATAGTTAATCTTCCTCTAACATCAGAACATAATCACCTTTTTGTTCAATCAGCACAGCGTAATATCCCTTGCAGATATGATGTTTACGTACTGTTTTGTTTGTTGTGGGAAGACAAAAAAATTACTCTGGATCCAGCCTGGCCTAAAGACAAGTTGTCCAAAACGAATCAACTTTTGTTTTTTTAACACAGATTTAAAACTTCCCAGTGAGTAAATCAGTGGTTTGTACTATGTGGTCAAATCATTTTAGCCTGCTGTATCTGTTACACTGCAACTTTGAATCATGACCTCCATATGATCCAGTGGGGCAACTTCTGTAAATACTGCCTCTGATGAATATCTTTGGGCAACAAGGCATCATTTTATCTTATTTACAAAATATTCACATTTACCGGGCACTAGGGGCACTAGAAGACCTTACTGGCCTTGAGTGGCCTCACAGGGGATCCCCAGCCACAGCGTGCCCCTGGGGCCAGGAGCACCATCCACATCCTGTACTAAGACACATTATAGGTGTATCTGCCTTCTGACTCCTTTTTCTCCTGACTGGACCTCCATGGGCTCACCTAGCCCCAGCCATGCTGGCTCCCCTTGCTCTGTTGGGGGTTTTGGATGGACCTTGTTGCCAGGCCCCCGCTCTGCCTCCTGTGCTCAGACCCTGTACGACTTTGCCTGGTTGATGGGGGCACTGCCCATACTGGTGCCACCCTTGGCTCCTATCTCACCTTCCCTTAGCAAGCAGTCAGCTCTCACTGCTCCCTGACACAAATACATTTTTGACTCCAATGATTGTTGTTAAGGAATCATTCAATCTGCCTAAAAAAAATTTTTTTCAGGTTTTAGGTGACAGAGTTTTGTAAGGGAGGTAGGGGTTTTTTACAACACTGCTTTTTTGCAGATCTTGTGAAGATCGTCAGAGTATTGGATCTGGTACAGAGGCAATGACACTATGGTCTTTGTCATTTTAAAAAATGCCAAGTTAAAGCTTGCTCCATCTTGCTCTGTATCAGCAAGGTTTTTTAGTTTGCTCATTTTTGTTTCACAGTACAAAATCATTCCTTATTTTCCACTGCCATGGGCAGAGAAGGGCAAGTTTTGACTGTCTTGAAGAGACACAATGACAAAATGAGTCTCTGAACCAGAATGCTTTCTAGTGACCCAAAGAGTTTAAAACATTCTCCTAGAAGATAATGCACTTCTAATCTAACCAGGGAAAAAGTAACCTTTCAAGAGCATATAGAACACTGGAAAATATAAAGACATACAAATATACACACACATACACTATTCACCTTATAATACCAATGCATTTAAAGGAATTGGATTTTTTCTTAACCATAAAAAATGCCAATTTTCTTGTGTCTAGAGATGATCTTTATTACAGATATTGATAGCTAGTGCAAATGTCTCACATACTTCTAGCTCGTTATAATATTTCTTGTTTAAGGGCATAGGAAAGTAAGAAGCTAAATCAAATAGGCTTAATAATTTGCATCATGCTAGTACACTTTCAGAAGTATGATGTTAAATATTAATGAATTTCATTCTCCTAAGATAAAGTTTAGATCCGTGTAATTTTATGAGTTCATGTATATGCTTATATTCTTATAAATACCCATGTGTGCCATATTTTAAAAAACCCCAAGAACAACAGTCTAATTCTTCCATCCTCCCATTTATTTCCTGCTGTAATGCATTGGGTCTAATCCTGATTTCACTATCTAAAAGATTTGATTATAATTCTGTCACACACCTTTAGCTCCACTTACCTCAGTGGAGTTAGAAGGTAGTTGACGAATTCATATCTTCCCATATTCTAGTCTATTTCTGTATTGAAAAATATAAAATGATACTTGAATTCACATTATTATTTCTCTGATAATGTGGCAATAATATTTGGACATAGACATGCTGAGCTGCTTTGCAATTCATTGCCAAAATCAAATGCTGAAGAGAAAAACTCTGAAGGAAAAGCTGAGATCACAGCTTTGCAACTGGGAGTTATCATAGATTTAGCTTAGTTGGGTCCACCTTGGTTTAACCAAGCAAGGCCCTGGTTAAATAGGACATTCTGCTAAATGTGTTGCTCTGTTTAACATCCTTAGGGGTACTCTGTAAGACCTGCTATAAACTTTTCAGTTTCACAAATACTAACTTAATCTTGTCTCTGGTTTCTTCCATATTTAAATTGACTATTTGGGGAGAAGAATCAAAGCTGAATGCTAGTGCCATCATCCAGAATTTTTATGTCTGATACAGGACATTTGAAAGGGACATAAGACCAGAGGCCTGGAAATGAACTCATAAATATTTGAATCCACTCCTTTGTTATTAAAAGCAACCAAATTATACATTCTCTTCTAGAAATTGTCTGGTTTGATTGATTCCAAATGGCTTTGAACGACAGAGACCATGAACACATTGCAATGTATAAGGAGATAGAACCTAAAACATGAAATGTGACAAAACTTTTTTTACAAGTACTAGGTAAATCAAAGAATAGCTTTAAGAATATACTGAAATGAACTACACAGAAGCAGCAGACATTGAAGTGAGTTTTGATTTTTCTTTGATAAATCAAAGGTTATGTATCACTTTCTTTTTCTACATTCACCTTGTACTAAACTTGTCTCAATGCTGAAGATGATAACAGAAACATTCAATACAGTGTTAACTATTGTAAACTTGTTTTCACAATCATCTATATTTATGTATCTTGATATACTTTAATCCAGAAGTCATATAAAATGCATATACGCTAATTTTTTCTTTGAGTCAAATCTAGACTGAACTCTTTAGTCAATAAAACTGAAAAGCAACTCTGGTAACTTGAAAATCCAATTGCTAGCTTACTTCATTTATTCTACTTCATCAAAAGTGTAACATACGTAAGAGAGGGATATTTACCAGAGGACAATATTTTAGCAGGGGGAAAAAAAAAAAAAAAAAAAAGTTTAGTCACATGGGGAAAGTGTTATAGAATATGTAGAAAGCACGTATGGATAATGCTAGAGTGAATGTAATCGTGGTAAGTAATACATGCAAAAGACTACAGAGAAAAGAGAATAAAAAGAAATGGTGCAGCTGAGAGGCTGTACAAGTAATGAACTTCTCAATTCCACATCTAGAACTGACTACAGAATGATATCAAACAGGTTTAGTCAATCACAGGATATAAATATTAGGCTAAGGTTAGTTCTAATCTGCTTAAAAGCAGGTAACCAATTAATTAAATCCACTTAACTTATTTGTAGTAATGCAGCTTTATTTTAGAGATAACAAAGGAAGTGCTTTTCCCTGGAGTAGTGTTCTGGCACTCTTCTGAACTTGTGTTCATGCTGAGATTCTTACTTGCAAGTATAAAAAGGCTATCACTTCTTCACAACATCTGAAGCTAGGATGAATTTTAGTTTTAAAACTGGCCAACTATTTAACATTTAGTTAACTATTTAATGAAGTGTTGACATATTAGACCTCAGAATTTCATTAAGGAAGTTATTTCTTCAGTTTTAATTTTTTTTTTCCTTTTCCATCTGATATGCAGTGTCTGCTGTATTTTCTGATTCATATTTTCAGTCAAATTCTTTAAAAGTAACTTGGACACTTGTTTTTTTTAACTCTTTTTTTTTCTTTTCATTTTTTTTCCCCTCAGCAACTCAGCCATTGAACTCTTTTGGTTCTCAGTCAGTTCTGGGGAGCAATGGTTTCCTTCCTTCCCATACACAGAGGAAGAAAGAAAAAAAAGTAGGATTGCAAAGACAAAATGGGAATGTCTCCTCTCATGCAGTTCTGTTTACTGACACGCAAATTCCAGCACAACTGCCATTGGTAAAATTATATTCATGTTTCCTTTTAATTATCTTAAAAATACTGGTAGACGTAGATAACAGTAGCAGTATTGTTTTTTTCTATACATACTAAACAATCTCAGATGAAATTACTTTTGTATAAAAGCTAGTATGACGAGGATGAACAGTTTATGTAATAGTCTTCTGTTTCTTGTTTTTCAACACTTGCTGAATGAAACTGAGGAGTTTGAACTGAAAAATTTGGTAGTATTTTTTTGTATATGTTTTCTTTTGTGCTGTTAGGCAAAAGAGAAGGAAACCCTCAGAACAGTAGAATGGCTACTGTAATTTTATGTGCACCTTGTGAATTTGTAATGTTTTGAAGAAGAGAAACAGGAAACAACCTGCCTAGCTACCTTCTCAGTGATATTTCAATGAATGAAATTCGACATAAATGAAATAGTACAGTATTAGTTCATCTTCCACTTCTCACCATAATCACACCACTGCATAAAGACATAAAGAACTGACATATTTTCCAAATAGTTTTTTACTGCAGCCATGCACCCCTGGCAGATTCATTGTGACTCAGTTTTATAACATAAAGTAGAAAATGCAAGAGAATAATAATGCCTTTTTTTAAATCTCGTGCCACAACAAGAAATTCTTGTATTTTTGGAGGTAAGGAAATCTAGTGAGACAACTCCCCTGGACACACACCAGAATTAACAGACTTGTTTTGCAAAGTGACATTCCTGCTGCAAAGCAAATCCTTATTTCTTGTTCTTTTCAGTCCTGTCAGATGACCTATAACCATGTATAAGGTTGACATTTCAGCGGTATCTACTGGACATCATACCATTCAGCTTCAATCTGTGGACTGTGAATACCCCTCCTAGTATGACCATTTCCTTGATTTTCACCATTACACATATTAGAAATACAAGTACTCTGAAATCCATTAGAAGCCTTAGAGGTAAGGTTTAATATAGTGACTGGAAAATGTAGAAGCAAAAAATAGTTTTGTATGCTAAAGGCAACTATACTGTTGCCTTTTCCTATTCTATGCGCATTGGCCACAGTAGAATTTTAGAGGAAAATATGGTCTCAGAATCAGGGTCCAGACACTCCCCCGCCCCAAGACCTTTTCCTCTCTTTTTCTTGCCATAGCGTCTCCATGAATGATGAAGATGTATTGTCAGTTTTCCTACAGCCATTTCAATTTCATACTTCAGTTTGATCTTCCTCTTCTGTATTCTTCTGGTGCCCTTCAACTGTATTACCAGAATTTGATGCATCAAAAATTATCAGTGTGCAAATCTAGCATGGAATCTCATGCTATATAGAAGATAAAAAGATATTGCAATAGAAAATACCCTCCCATTATTCATGTCCAAGGTAGGATTTGAAATGCAGTTTATTCATTAATGTTTGAACTAAATCAGTAATTCAGCTAACTATGAAGATGTTTGACAGAAAAGCTTTCTTTTCTGTTCAGAAAGAGATAGTTCAAGTGCCTCTTATAGAATAAAGAAAAACTTTAATAACTGGATATTATTCAGACCACTTTAAAAGTAAAATATTTGTATATTTTTGTTTTTTTTCTTTCCCAGACTACTTGAAAAAACTGAGAGTCTCAAAGCAGAAATGTAACAGTGAGGCAAAGATTAGTTAACAGCCAAGTAAACACATTTAAAGGAAAATCTTTTTTATGTGGATTATGGAAAAAAACATGAATCATTAACAATTCAGTATTGGCTGAGCAGCCTTTTAACACATTGTCAAGAGCTCATAAAAGAACACAAGGTGTTTTTATTTGCATACAATAGAATAGAATAGAGACATATAGAATATACACATATCTCTTCAAGCACAGATTTATAGCAAAGAAGCCCTCAAGATTGGACTGTATGAAACTTACCTTCTTGAATTGTTTTCTCTTTTCTCACCCAAGAGTGTAATTAAAATAATAATAAGGTGGATTATAGACAAAATAAGGATGATAATAACAAAGATGATAAGATAGAAGTGTTACAACTTGGCACTACAAACTCATTACAATCAGAAACAAAGTAATTGGATCACAATAGTTTACCACTGGACTGTTCTTCATTCTAGAATATATTATATTTGTAGACCTAAACCAATACACTTCAATTTCAAGAATCTTAAATTAAATATAATGATTGCTGATGAATATAAAAAACCCTCAAACACTTTATATATATACATTTATATGTTTAAGTTTTTTTAAGAAATGTCCTTAATTTGATTATTGGGGGAAAACATATCCATTTTTATACGAAACCATCAAGTGGACATCAACACATATATTTAGTCTTTTGAGAAGACCATTTTTTTGAAAGGAAGCCCTTTAAACCATTATCTTCACTGTCTTATATATTAATATGTGCCATTTTGATATGGGTTAACTTCTCAGACATTATCCATGTTGGAGTTCAATACTCTTTGACCAGGTTCTTTCAGATATTCCCCATGAGGAGGGTTTAAAGTTTAATACCAAATTCACTTATTTGAAGATATTTGATGTCACTTGGGCACTATACTGAAATTACAACGCTGCAATTGCCATATACCAGTGGATCACACTACAAACGTGATTCCCATTACTGATCTCTGTATGCCCACTGTCACAAAGCTGAGTGTCCCCAGTCATCAGGAAGGAATACATGTTTTGAAACCAGTTCAAGCTTTTTGTTCTCTTCAACTATCATTCTGTTAGTTGTTCATTTTTTTCAGGTTAGATTTACATCAGACATCATAAGGAAGAAAATTTTAATGCTAAGGGTGGTGAGACACTGGAATGGATAGATTACCCAGAAAAGTAGTGGATGTGCCATTATTGAAAGTCTCCAAGGACGGATGGGCCTTTGAGCAAACTGACTGAGAGGAGGATGTCCCTGCCCATGGCAGGGGGGTTGGACTAGATGATCTTTAAAGGTCCCTTCCAACCCAAACCATTCTATCATTCTATGATTCTATGATTTTAGATGTCAATCTTAGGATAAATCCTGCCCTTCAAAGCCTTATTTCTTTCCATGCAACACACTGGAAATCAAGCGTGACTAGCTCAGCCAAAGAGCTATACATTAGATTAGATGAGAGTTCCATCTGTGATGTTATGAAGTCATTAGATGCCTCCATTTTTTGAATGCTTGTAAGTTTTGTCTCAGTGTGTTAAAAAGGGCCTTATACATATATGCACAACTTAAACAGTTCTGGGGTTTTTTTTAATTTAAGAATCCAGCATGTACAGTGTCATCTAATTAATTTCACAAGAGATATAATTAGATTAAAATAAATCTGCTCTGAATTTTTCTTTCCTTTATTTTTCTTGAAACTATACATTTAAACTT
>JAVJGG010000008.1:23517516-23535287 GCA_035590195.1 Aviceda cuculoides | reverse complement strand
TACTTAATATTAGTAGACACAATCAACACTTTTGGTGATTATTCTTAATTTTACACATTTATAGATGCAATAATCAATTTAATACACCAGAATATAATAGAATTCATAATGCCAGAGCATGGGCCAAGTGTTTTACTTGCTACCATACTGCCTTTTATAGCCTTTCAAGTATTTTTATTGGTTTTGGTAGTAAACTGCCAGGCCATATTTAAGCTGTTCTGCAGTATCTTGTTTTTCCTTCCCAGAAAAGTCAAGTTTCTTGTCTCTTACATGTATATACTCCATTAAACTTCTACTCATACCCATTGTGAGTTCCATGTAACCACAATATCTCCAGTTGGCAGCATGTGCTACCTACTAGTCTGTCTGAAGAAACAGGGGACAATTTGAATTCTAGGTGTAGCTACTATATTTAGCAGAATTACGTCAGAGATGAATTTGACCTGAAAGCTTTCCTCTTCATCTGTGTCATAGATTTGCTCACTACTATTCAAAATGAAAGATAAGTGCTAAATCAAATACAATCTGTATCAGTTTATGAAGAAAAAGTCTTATAAATTGGATGGTGCTGGGCTAAGCTACAAAAAAAAATCTGAGTAGCCAGGAATCAAGGACTACAAAATCTGCTGATCCGTAATGTGAAAAACTTGGAGCTCAGTCCATTTCCTTCATCAAAGAAGGAGATGTGTTCATCAGAGTTGGTAAAACAGTAAACAGAGAACCAGCTCAGATAATGGACTTCTAAGTCTGAAGGACAAAGTTTTAAGACAATCCAATAGTTAATAGTTGGGACAGACAAATACAGATCAAGCAAGAGGTACAATGCTTTCTGAAGAGTGCTAGCAATTAATGATTTATCTTTTTTTTTTTTTTGCTTGTTTAGTAGTGAAATAACTTATCTGATTCACAAAAAATGAATATTACTACCAATGTTATACCAATTATTTCAGCAGTTCATTCAAGTTTTATTATAGGAGAGTGCATGAAGTCTATTTTGTCACATCTAGTGCCTGGAAGCAATTTCTGACCAAGGAAATTAAGAAAGCTTTGTGTTAAGACTAATGCAGTTTTCTGGTGCGGTTTTGAGTAATTTAAATATGGAGTAGAGACAATAACCTTTGGTGCCGGGTGAGATTGTAGTCAAATAAACAACCAAAATACATTTGGTAGACAAGGGTTACACTTTAAAAAAAAGAAAAATTATTAAAACTTAGTGATTTTTTTTTTTCTAATTTTAACAAAATATGATGATATTTAACATCTTCTATAACACCCTCAGGATTGAGAAGCACAGAGCATGCCATAGCCTAAGAAGAGACAATACGGTTAGCATTCAGTGAGATGTTTGCTGTGCAATCCTGTTGAAGGCTTGCTGGATCGTACTACACAATAAAGTATCACAGCATACACGATTTGTGTCTCTGCAGAACCTGCAATGTGTGGGCTTCCTGGTTTTCCAGGGGTTCCATTTATTCTCATTTAGACAGAATGTGTTGTAAAGTAAAAGCTGTTGTCATATTTGGTATATTGTATATGATGGTCTACAACTTTAACAAATATATAGACACAGTATAAGACTAGCATATTCTTTACATGAAACATTGAAATATAACAGTAGATCATGTAAGGTCATTTCAAAATTGGAGACTTACTTGTACTGCTCGATCTAGGAAATCTTTTACATTGAATAGATTGTGATTCATCATGAACCACAAATTTTTCACACAGTAGTTCTATTATTATGATAAAATAAATATTGCATTTTACCAAAATTTTGTTAAGGCTTATTATGACCCTTTTTTGTTTTTTTTTTTTTTTTTTTTTTGAAGGGGTATCTAGCATTTGAACAGAAGAAGAAATCTTGAATAATTTGAAATCCTACTTATTCATATTTTACTTTCTGTCTAATTTTACAGAATCAATCTTTTTTCTGATTCTTTTTTTAGAAGATCTTTTGCTCTTTTGTATCCTGATTGTCATTGGAATATCTTAAATGATTTTAAGTAGAAAGTATGGTCCATGGGAATTCTGTGTTGCAATATTCTGAGGAGAAAAAAAACCAAAACAAACCTACAACAAAACACCACAAAACAATTAAAAAGTGCTGAAAAATAAGAATTAATGTCTGTACTGGGAAAATTTATGTATATGTTTGCTTTTAGTACCCCTTGTACTGTAGAACAATCTAGCTTAGTATCAGCGATATATATATTTTTGTGGAGGACCCAAATATTTCTGAAGTATTTTAATTCCATTAAAACTTTCTACTTTTTAAGGATCCATTTTCACATATCTTCTTGAAATTGGAGCCAGAAGCATTACTACTACATTTACAACTGATTGAATAACAGGTTTGTTTTTTTTCTAATTAAATAGAAATAACACTTCAGTTTTTCAAACAAAAATCTACCGGTACTGAACTATTTGCCAGCTAAGATTTCCTACAGCTGAAAAGGTAAACTGTTGTTGGAACTCAGTCCTACTGATCAGCTAACTACTTAAAATTTCATTTAGCTATAAAGATTTGACATTCTTTCAAAAACAAGGCATAACTTTTACAGAATTAACATATCCCTAGGTACAAGCAAGAAAGAAAAAGAGGAAGAATAAAGGCAAAGAATAAATTATAAGAATAAAGGCTCTGTACACCGTAGGAACAATGATTAGTTGTCTCATGTTTTATCTTGGTATTCTACATTATCCCTGGCAGCTTTAAGAGCATATTACTCACAGAAATCTATGGTAGATCTAGCTCCAGGATGGGACAATTTGTTTTTCAAACAGTTAAGACAGAGTTAAAGAAATCTCAAGTGTTGATGGGATTGATAAAAATGAGCTTGATCAAAAAACTATTGCAATATGTGAGAAATTTGGCCATTGATTTTGATGAGAGTATTATAAGAGCTTCTGACAAATATCTTGCTCATCATTCATTTGGGAACATACACTCTGTACCAGAACAATTTTAATTTCATTCAACAGTTACACCTTATAAAACGTGGTAGAGGAAAGATCACTTAATGGAATTAACCAGGATTTAGGAGAAAGAGTTGCAATTCCCTATTTCTGCCACAAAAACTGGTCAAATTTTAGTCTCAGTGGCAGTTGCCAGACCCACAGTGCTTCTGAGCGCAGCCATATCCCAGCCCCAAGCAGGCTGCTCCGTCGCCTGCAAGGACCCTGTTTTCTGGAGGAGGAAAACACTTTTAGGCTGAAAGGCCCTGGGGTTGGAGTGCACCAGTTTGCATCCGACCAGGACAAATCAGGGCATAGCATTTTGGGAAACACTGCTGCATGTTCTCACCTCTCAAACAAGAGCCACCATTATTGCCTTAATGATCTATAAATAGAATAAATAATGCTGGTTAGTACTTCATCAAAGTACTGTAAGGAGAAATATACTGAGGTTTCATGCAACTTTTACATTAAAGATACCAGCGGTGTAAGTTGTAACAGGTAGATGCAAGTTCACTATATGGAGCTTATTACCTCCAAGTTAGCACTGTGGCAATAAAGCTTTTAGTAAAGAGCTGACTTAAGAAGCACAGAGATAAGATTATCTACAAAAGGCTGTTTGTTGAGCCCTAAAACATATACCTTTAAGAAATGTCTTTCATAGATGGTTACCTACTAGTATGGGTATCACAATAGCTACTACTATAAATAGTGGTGTAAGTTGACTAGTTAGAATACCTGCATGGCAGTAAGGTATATTATTTCTTGTTTCTCCTTCTAGGCATGTA
The DNA here is from genome assembly GCA_035590195.1 of Aviceda cuculoides. NCBI lineage: Eukaryota > Metazoa > Chordata > Aves > Accipitriformes > Accipitridae > Aviceda > Aviceda cuculoides. The sequence continues at coordinate 23,531,544 of JAVJGG010000008.1, read as the reverse complement.
TTCATAAATCCTGACAATGCTGAGCTGCTCAGCACCAAAGCCAAGTTATAAGTGTCACTCAGTGTCCTGGTTTTGGCTGGGATAGAGTTAATTTTCCTCCTAGTAGCTAGTATAGTGCTATGTTTTGGATTCAGGATGAGATTAATGTTGATAACACACAGATGTTTTAGTAGTTGCTGAGCAGTGTTTGTACTAAGTCAAGGACTTTCAAGCTTCTCATGCTGCTCTGCCAGCGAGGAGGCTGGGGATGCATAAGAAGCTTGCCAGGTTAAACCACAGCACTCAGCTAACGTAGTAACTATGGTCAGACCACATCAAATGATGCATGAAGAGCTGCACAGAGTACTTGCATCAACTGTGGGAGGTCCAAATTCAAAATCTACAACTCAAAAAAAAAAAACCCCAAAACCCTAGGCAGAAGACTAACAGGAGTTTTGCATTAATGAATACCATATCTTTCCTATTGGAAGTACATGCAATTTAATATAAAAAAAGGCACACACAAAAAAATCCCAACAGAAAATGGAATCATATTTCTGACTCCTACCAAAATACATGAATTCTTTAAATTTTGGATAATATGTAGATTCACAGTTTAGATATTACAGAATATAGTTGTAATGGTTAACATTTCCTCAGGAAGAGGAAGACCCAGGTTCTCTCTGGACACCTAAGTAAGCACGAACGAGGCATCTCCTCAGCTGCAGACTGAAAGCTGGAAGAAGGCCTAAAAGTCTCAATCCAACACAAAGTTTACAGTTCTGAATTTCAGCCTGATGGAAGTTCTTAAACTTCTGCTACAGGTGGTCTGTGGTCGCAGTCCAGTTCACATCATTTCTTCCTTAGACAACTACCCAGGCCTGAAATGTCGTTCACTGGTTTAACAATAGTCAGTAGTTTACTATCAATAGTTTAACATGATAGGCATGGATACAGGTGTAGGTAATGAAGTGGAGCTTCCCTATCGTTGTTTGGTCTTGCTCTCTCTGTTGTTTTAGTTTAAGCTTGGGGCCTTGCTTGCTAGGGAGCCCCCAGTACAGTCTCACTGCCTGCACAATTAATACTAGTACCCCAACCCTTGACTAACCTCCTCCACAGACTGGACAGCATTGCTCAGCCTCTGTGATACAGTATAGAGCATTTCACTTGGATTCTGTTTGTAGAAGACCCAAGTGATTTGTCTATATGCACACAGAAATGCTTGAGTTAAGCAGTTCCTTTAGCCGTCTTACTTAAAATAGAATCTCCCTAATCAATGAAGACAGAGATATGCACCTCTAGTGGGCAATTTGGCCCAATGAACTCCTGACTCACCTTGCAAAGGTCTGAAATCACCCTCCACTGACCATTAGAAGAGTCCTAAAGAGACTATGTTCCTAACGGAGGTATTTCAATTAAATGCCTAAAATTAGGTGGTTGAAATCCAGTCCAAAATCTGAGTAGAGCTGGGAGTCAAAAGTATCTCTGTCCCAGTCCACCTCTGCAATCACAACCTCTTTCTAAAACAAGATGTGTCTGATCAAGTGTCAGTATTTACATAGCAGTACAATTGATAGTAAGAAATACTCCAAGTGTACCTGGTTTGTGATGAAAGTGAAAGGTTTTAGTATTAATTTAGCAAATAAAACTGTTCATCTTCCAGTTAAATTAGCTAGAGACCTTGAAAAGTATGCTCTTTATTGTAAGAATATCTTAGCTCATAAATTCTGTCCATCCTAAAGTAATTGGATTTACTTTATTGAACTTCCCAAATAAAGATTTCTTTTTTCCTGCACTGACTGAAATAATTTCTGCCTGGTACTTTTTGCTGCATTTATTTTCCTCACAACTACTGGGCTGATGACAACTCACTTGTCACACTGCAGAATGATTATAATCAACTGATAATTGAGGCTTTGTGCCAGTTAGCCTTTGCAAATTCAATTTCTTTAGCTAGAATGGTATAATTACAGACAGATTTATAAATCACTATTACATGCTAATTACCAATATCAGAAAATAATACCTAAAATACTGTCCTGAATAAACTGAATGTTAAACATGCACAGAATGCATAAATAAATTGCTCTATTGTTCCCCTTCTCTCAATTTTTGAGAAAATACTTATACGCTATTCAATCACATTGTATAATTCCTACATTCAACCAAGTTGTGTGTTTTCATTTTGTTTTGTTTTGTTTTGTTTTTACAAATCTCGGAGTGTTTCTGACATATTAAAAGGAGGGAGATTTTAGAGGAGCACTCAACGGTACTGTGTAAAGACAGGAAAGTTCTCAGATTGTTTGTTTCTTCTTTCTCACAGAAGGTAATCACTGGCACCTAATCTTGATTGCAATCACATTTTAATGACATTCCTTATCCTTCCTAATCTTTTGGTTTATAATTCTCTAACCTTCTACTGAATTTAAAAAGAGAAAGAAAGACACTTAGTTTGGATGTGCAGTAATTGGCAAAAGGCAAAAGGGAGAGTCAATTATCTCAGATTATTAACGCAGACATGCTACATCTGGTAGTGACTGAGTCTGTTTGTCCAGAAATACCTATCAAATAAATAATTAAAATCAAGTGTTGGCAGATGTGGATCTTGCCTCTTATGATTGCTTCTTCCTGATGTACCGGATTTGATAAAGTCTTTCAGTTTAATTTCTGGTTTGGGGGATTTTTTTAAAAATATCTTGGATGTTCAATAGGTTTTATGCACAATACATGGAAAACTTCCTAGGAAAATTAGACCTCTGTATGTATTTATTTAGATTTTCCCACTGTACTGCCTTAAGCTCTGCTAAAACAATGTAGAAAGTAGAAATAATCTGTATTCTTATTGTGCACTTACAGCCCTGAAGGAAAACCTGCTGGGATTGGCTGCAGATGGCTTCATCTCAGAAGAAGAATGTGCCTCCTAACAGTTGCTTGTTCTGTATGCATGATCAAGCAACAGTCAATGGTTTCCTGTGCCTCATTAGCTGTGGTGACAGGAAGAAGTATGATTCTCCCAAAATACCTGCCCTTCCTTCAAACTAAGGTAACACTGCATGGAGGAAACACTGAGAAACTTGAACTTTATGGTTTGGTTTTATTTTTCATAGAGAAAACCAAGAAACTGCAATAATTCAACAAATTAAAGTAAAATTATTGTCAAATTCTTGACAAGAAGTTAAATCACATTATAGTAAGCTTGAGCTTTTGATATGCACATCGTTACCTTTTCTTATCAAATGGAAAGAGGGAATTACTCAGTTGGGCACATTATTTTTAATTTTTTCTTTTTAGCTACAAAAATATGACAGAACCTTTTAAAAAAATGTGCCAATGATGGAGATTCTAAAATGCTGTAGTACATAACTCAGTATGCCTGTAGACCAAGATTTCCTTAAATACCTTATTTAATGTTCTTTATTTTAAACCATGGGGGCAAAGGCAGGGCTGAAACTTCCTAGATTTCTGTTGAAGCAGTGAGGCCTAAGGGTGTTAAAAGGGGAATCAGAAGAGACATTTAAGGTTCATAATTTTTTTGCTGAGTTGTTTATGTGGTTGTAGTCAAGTTACTCTTTCTCCCCATAGCTTTGCTACCATTTCCACCATTTCTCTTTTTTTTTACTATACCTGCTAAGATTCATATAAACCCAAAGAATGCATTTAAAAGAAGTGAGCTGGTGTATACCTTGAAAGATCCTCTCTACTGACTGTAAATGAAAACCTTTTACTTCAGATATGACAGCTATGCTAAATTCTGCCCAGGCGGTTTCAGTCCTTGTCCCTAAACTAATATTTTCCAGTTTAAACACTACTTTCTCCTGCACCTCACAAAATGAAATATGAAAGTATGGTAATACAACGACCATAAAAGTTACTGCAGTCTAATGCGGCCCAATTTTTCATAATTGTGAAAGATACACTTATTTCTAACCTTGAAAGTTTCTGAGATAATAGACTTAAAGCCCTGACAACCTTAAGACTGCTACTGTAAGTTGCAGTAGTTCCCCTCGGAAAACATGCAGCTGACAAACAATGAATCTAGTTCACAGGTGAAGTATCACAATGAATTAGTCTCCCCACATTCTTCTTAAAAATGCTATAGGATGTATTCATGCTGATTTTTTTTCATGGGAAATGTGTCCTACACAGAACAGATGATGATATGGTACAGAGATTTTGTTGGTATTTACTCAGAATAAACTGGGTAGTACATGCACTTTCCATTCACTCTTTCAGTTTATCATTTGGAATTCTGTGTTACATTCTAATAATGTTTCTCCTAACTAATTATGATTCCTATTGTCAGATGTTTCTTTCTTCATATATATGGTGGGGTTTTTTTCCCCACATACATATTAGTGTACACATTTATATCAAATTATAAATTATTCTTGCAAGGTAGATTAAGTATATCAATTGAACATATGTGCCAAACTTAAATCTCACTTTGAAAGTAAACAACAAAATAGATGTGCACATATTCTTGAAAGGATTGACAACCTAGAATTTCTCATTCATTGGGGTTGTAGCTGTCTGGCTTTTTAGAAAGTCAATTAGCTGCCCTAATTAAGTGTCTTAATAGAGGCCTAGAAGCCTAATATTAAGAACCAATTAAAAAAATCTTGGCCATGTGTTTAAGAAAAACTTTAAGTCGTAATGTCAGTTACACGTGTACCAGGGTCTTTTTGTTTCATGTACTCGGTCTGTAAATACTCAATAAAAGCATATATTAGATATTTTGTGAGAAATAGTATGCATATTGTGGTATGAATGCCTGACTAATTTTTTTTTTTTTTTTTTAAAGAGACTGCAGTCTGCCACACATTTTATACTGAATGCACTTCTAGCCATTGGAGTTATTTTTTGTTGTGTTACAAATTCCTCTACTGGCTAAACAATTCAGTGCTCAATTACAGTGGACTGAACCTAAGTCAATAGGCTAATTTTTTCCACCTTTCTCATACTTAGTGATATCTTACATTAAACTAGGGATAGTAAGTTTACTTGTAAATTAAATTAATAGTAAACACAGACAAGTCATAGAATTTAACTTTTTTTTTTTTTTTTTTAAGTAACCAGAAAGGGTGGGTACTACTGTGTTTAACTACTTAAGCAGTGTTTAACTGCATAAGCCACAGGTGATATAGACCCAGCCTGTTTTTATAATCCAGTGACAGACATTAAAGGGACAGACATTGATTCAGTTCCCAGCTCTCAGAAATCTTTGTTGGTTTAACAGATATTACTTGTTTTGTGAGGAATAGGTAAATTATTTACTTACAGGATGATCTAACAATTCCAATTTTGAAGGAAGGATTTTCTTTTCAAATGCCTAGCTTGTAACAAAATAATAAATGAACAAACAGACAGCTATCTTACTATGGCATAATGCAAGCAGAAAATGGCAAAGTTTTTGAAAAATAATTTGGTTTTTTTTTTTAGAAGGAGTCTTTATTTCTGTCCTTCCTATATACACCACCCTTCCCAACTGTTTTTCACTCTCTCTTCTTAACTTTCTATCTGGCTGTAAAAGGGCATCAGTTACTCAGAATAATTCATCACACAAAGCAGCTCTGTTCTTCTCTTTCTCTGCCGCTGCTCCAGCAGTTGGACAAGATGCGGGTCTGGACGGGCCTCAAGGGCCCAGAGCGCTGCAGGGGAGCAACCTGTTTTCTAGTCATTTCAACCTGTTTTCTAGTCATTTCAACCTGATTTCTGAGAGGGTCCTGGAGAGGGCCGCGTGGGCAGCGAGCCTGAGAGCTAGGTGGGGAGAGAAAAGTGGGTGGTGGGGGATGTGGGAGCACAGGGAACAGCTTCAGGACTTCAGGCACAAGCACGCACTTGCCTCTTCAGCCTCCCCTCTGACAGGAGAGGTAGCGAGAGCTGGCAGGGCCAAGGATCTTTTTTTCCTTTTTGACTTGTCTGGCTTCAAGTGGCATTGCCTTTTTCTGCTACCTTTCCTGTAGTGTTGAGGGTATAGCTTTCAAATATATTGATCATTTTCTTTATGGAACAAGAATTTTAATTTTATGATGTATTGATAAAGACATAGATAAAAGTAGTAATGTTTCAGCTCTTATAACCTAACGATATGAAAGCAGCAAGGACTGTAAGCAACAATAAAGTTCTTTATAAGACCACTGATGTAGCAGGAAAGAGAAAGAGGATTTTTTATTCAGCCTCCCTGAAAAGACTTGGCTGACCTTTCCCATTATGCTCGTGGTAAGTGCAATGGGAATTGTTAAGGGCACTCTCCTCTCTTTGTTCCACAGAGGTTAACTGCTGGTCACCTCCTTCTGTTGTCATCTCTCTACTCCACAGGTGCTAACTATTCTTTTCTCTCAAGTGGTTTGATTGATTACTGTAATTACATTATTCTCAGAGTAACTAACTGATATTTAGTTTGGATTTTGTTGCTTCTTGTCAGACCTGATGAAAGGATTCTGAATATGTACGTGAATATGCATGCATATGTGTATGCATTGTAAAAATCTGTCAGCTAGAAACTAGCAACGGCTAATAAAGGTAGCCTTAATTCTAGTACCTTGTGTTTGCACATTATCTGTCTACGTATCCATCTTTCTATCTATCTGATCTCCTGTCAGCATAGTATACAATAACCTTCAACATCTATATGCTTTACAGTGCTGCTAGTGATGAATTGTTAAATGTTGTAAGTTACTTTTTTCCTTTATACCTTGCATAAAACAGTTGTCTTTGATTCTTCGTATTGTATAGTTTTCCCTTTGATTTCCCCCAGCCATAGCAACAGCACTGGAAAATTTCTGTTTCAAAGGAATTCATGTTGTGTATTATATATCCACATGTATTGAACGATGGCATACCAGCATAGCGGAATTTTTCTGGAAAGCACTGCTAAAATGGCACAGCAGGACACAAAAGGCATAAATGATCAACTTGTTACATAAACTATGGACAGTTTATACAACTCATTTTGAAAATGCATTGCTTTCTTCTTATATACCTCATTAGAAGAATAAGGTAAGCATACTATGTTATGAGATAATCACACAAAAAGTAACGCTCCTATATAAAGTTAAAAGAAGATGGAATGAGGAATTGTTCTTTTTCCCCCATTACAGATGGGAATAACTTCTATGAAACCACATTTTGCCAAATGAGAAAGCAAAGCAAAGAAAATATAGGAACAAAAACCATTCAGGGCATGTACACTCCAGTATGTACAGAGCTGGTCCTTTTCCAGAGTAGAAAATCTGAGAGCATGGCTAAATAATACTTGTGAGTACTGTGCAGGTATCCCAAAGCCAGGATTCAAAGACAGCTCTGACGCAGTAGAGTTTTTGCTGTATGCTCAGGCTAATTAGCCAGGCCGAAAGGCAGACCATGCAGTCTGAACCCAGTGAGGTGTGGATGCCACTGTACAGCTTCTGGGATCAGATGAGTGTATCTGCATTTTGCTATCCCAGCAGTGTTGGACTGTGGTTATGTGTTCAAAAAAAAATCCCCCCAAACCCAAACACCAAACCAGAAAACAGAGGCAGCAGGCAAGTTCAGCATTGAACTGGTGTTCATTTACATTGCTTAACCAATGGCACTATTTTGACTTCAGACTTAGCCACTGTCTATCACCACCTTGAGATAATGTCCAGAGCTGGTTCAGGAGAGACCTCTGCCTACAGGTAATATGGATAAGATTGTGCCAGGCCTTAAATAATCTTCCAACAAAACAGGCTTTAAGTCATCAGACGTCCCTTGTCCCAGAGCGAAGTTCATATAGCTGGGATTTCATGTTATACAAACACAAGGCCTGATTAATTCAAGCACTTAGAATGGAAAAACAAGATGTATGAAATGTAGGAATTGTATTTTTAACCTACATCTAATCAAGGTCCAGATGCTTCGGTGTGGTCATCATCATTTTCTGCTGCTTGGCTTCAGGGCCAGATAATGGTCCCAGCCCTATTTTTTTAGCAGCATAGACAGATACACATCATGACAAAATGACAAATAAGGTGCAGTGCAGCAAAGCTTCTGTTTAACCTTTAATATATATTCAATGAGTTTAAAAGCAATTACTGCCGACAAACTAAATTTCCCAGGCTAGAAAAGTAGCTTCAACCTGGAATGTACACTACCCATCCTGTCATATGGCAAATTTAACATTTTTCTAATGCATTTTTAAATGAGCAATTTAGATATAGTTTGAGACCTAAAGATTTCTGTCAGAGAAAGAGAGAGTAATATCCCAGTGGGAGATTTTTTTAGACTGACATGACCTTATCAATTTCTACCATCATTCATAAGCTGTTCAAGAAAATGCATCTTCTAGAAACTTTACAGAAAAGACATTTCATTTATAAAAAACCCAGAAAAGAATAGGTATTATAGGTTCCCCTCTCTACTGATCCAGAGAATGGGTTGTTAGAGTCCTCAGCTGCAAAGTCATGGATTTTTAGTTCAAGGTTTTAACACAGGAGGTCTCCAGTTTGATCCTCATGTGTCACCCCAGCCTAAGGCTGTCATGAAGGCACATTTGTAAAAGTGTACAAAACAGTGCAGAGAAAAATACAGTCTTAAGTAAAAACAAGTCAATCAATATTGTTTCAGAGAAAAAGAAGACTGTAATAAGTCATGAAGAATTAATATTAATTTACAACTGTATGGAAACAAAACAGAGAAATCATGCCTAAGGCCATGACCCTCCAGCTGCATTGTTTATTTTCAGAGATGCTTTTCTTCCTGAGCCCTGTTGAGATTTTTTAAATTTATTTATTTATTTTGGAAAAATATATAAGCTGTTTCTCACAGGAGACATATTTCTGATGATTTTAGGGAAAATGGTTGATATTTTTTTACTCTTTGATTTCAGTTTGTGGGCAGTGGTGTTTATTTTCCTGTTCCTCTCAAGCATTTTGTCATTCGCTGACTCACAGAGAGTCCATAGAATGCTAGATATTTATTTATTTTCTTTGAAAAACTACACACACACGGGCAGAACAATTTCAGCACAGAGGGTCATTTATATTTTATATTTTGTGGTTCTTCATGGATTTAATTTAGAAGTAATTCTGTCCTGTTTGGGTCTTCTCCCTCTCTTTGGCAATTTTCTTTCATGACATATTTTATACCTACATCGGTGTATTGATTTGCAGAATACCTCTGCTATTTGGAGGTGCATAATCTTCATTTGCTGCTTGCAGCCATGACGATGACTGGGATTTTATCACGCCATCTGTTTGAAACTTAGACCTTCCTTGAAGACTAGAGGAAAAATATGCTATCATCAGAGCCAAAATTTGTCTGGTCAAATGAGTATCATTAAGATGTACGAGGTAGAACCTGACATCATCTAGGATCCATTTTTCAGCAGCAGAAGCTAATTACACTGATCTTACAAGTGAGCCTAGAGATTCCTGGAGAGAGTGTATTTGGTTGTTTTTCACTGGACAACTCTCTGTAAGAAACCCTAATACTTGATATTAAAGTAATGCTTCATAAGATCTGCTATAGTGGATAATAAATAACAGGAAAATTCTGGTGCTCCTTAGAGAAGGGATTTTATTAAGAGAACTATTTGGAGAGATATTGCAACTGTAGTGAGAACTGCAGTTTTGGGCATAGTGACTAGCCGCTCTGGCTGCTGCTTGTCCCATACTCTTCCTTCTCGCTACCTGTTTTCCATTCTTGAAGTGCCATTCAGTTTGGCTTGCTAGAGAAAGAGATCAGCTTAGTTAAATGTAGACTATTACTCCAATTTCATGATCAATTTCTCATCTGTTATAATTCTGTGAAATTTAAAAGCATTTGGAAGAAAATTTTGCAAGTGATTTATCTGCCTCAGGCTAAATATTTTTTACTTACAGAAAAACATTGTTTAATTTGCATTCAAACCCAGATTATAAGCATTTTTGGAAATCACTGTTTTTTCAGTGCTTTGTGATACAAAGTTTGTTAAAAAGGTGGATAACATTTGCATTGAGGCTAAGTTTCTGTGTTTTTCTCTGCAGTAAATAACCCTGAAACTCAGTGCAATGTCCATTCTGTACTCTATGTGAAGCATATGTATGCAAAAGACTTGCAAAATAAAGCTACATGAGCAACTTCAAATCTGTCATTTCTTATCAACAACTGGTCTTGTCCCATCTGTAGTGTGGTAGCATGGTTTCTGGGGAAGTCTGCACTAATTTTTAACATGCACATGATAACTACAAAGACTTATACGTTACCTACAATAGGAAATTGGTAGTTTTCTCATTTCTTTTGAAACCTGTCTCACACCCAAACCCTAGGGAAGGAATTCATACCATCTACTTTTAAACTTTCACACTGTAAACATTTCTGTCTGAGCTAGTCACTATATGTTCCTTTTATAGTTGTTCCTCAACAGAAACAGAGAAACACCTTTAGACACATTTTACCTGCTTTAGATGCTTATTTTGACAAAAAATGAATTACATTCAGGGAGCGCATTATTTTCTCTATTAACTTGAAATGAAGTTTAGGATGACTAGCTCGGGTATAGAAGTCCGCAGTGTATACAGCTACACTTGATGCACGGTCCACTACAGGAAGCCACTAAAGGAAACTGCTGGTCTGTCTTTGCACTTCATAGTCACATTGCACAGATCTGCCTTGGAACAAGTTCTGTCTTTCTTGAGTACAAGGCAAATGCTTGCTTCTGTGATTTAATCCAGAATGATACAGTTATTTATGCATCCAATTGCTATTATTAGCTTCAGCGTCTCTCCCCTTTTTATGTTTGCTGCTGATTGTGGAATGAGGTAGTAAGCATTCATTTACTAATTGTCTCTTATTAATAGCCAATCCTATTAGGGAAGGAAAACAAGCATTTCACTTCCTCGGTTTGTTCATTTTCATTTCCTCCTCATTAACGCATCGCCCTTGTCACTCAAGGAAGACCTCCAGAGTTAAAACCAAAGAACTCCAAGGCTGTTCTTGTTTTGTGTAAATCTCTACGTCGCCATATGCAATCCTAGATGTAAAAACTTTGGCAAGGATGGGATATTTTCTTTTCTGGAGACTTACCCTAAGAAAGCAGAGTCTGGAGTGTGCACAGCAGTCACAATCTCTACTGTTCTCATTTGAAACCTTCCATTTGAAAAGACTGTATTAGCCCAGAGAGCTATCAGTGGGTCACTGACAACCAGTCATGGAGTAACACTCATGTGGGTAGAGTTCCAGTCTGAGAAGGGCTTCTGCACCTGAGAAGGCACTGGCAATCACAGTCTTCTTGGAAAGTCTTGTTAGAGGTCATTTGGGGCTTAATTGCAGTTTGCAGTCCTATAACAAGTTTCTTTTTTCATAGCAATCACATTTTGCTGCGTCCTCTTAGAGGTGAATAACGACAAGGCTCTTTCTCACATTGTACACAATGGTGCCACAGAGACACCATTCCTGCCATGTGACAAAATGATCTGTGTAAATAGAGGAGAACTGCTAAGAAAAGGAAGTTAGAAGTTTCAGAGGCAGGAGAGAAGGACACTTTTGCATGTCCAGATATCTTTCTGTGGAAAGGAGAGGATATATAGAGAAGTGCTGACCAGCTGGATTCAATTGCGAGATGGTCACTAGAGCTTGGTTCAGAAAATGGGCCAACAACATCAAAGGCCAAATGCTTTCACTAAATACCTCTTGCCTGTGGGAAAATTTCAGTTTGAAAGGAACAACTTTTGCAATGAAGTACATTTTATGTACAGTGTTATAATCTGTTCCACATTTTAGTGGAGTTTCAGTGGCAGGCCAATAAAAGTGTAAGTGATAACAAGCATGATAGCTATGATGGATTTTTTTTTTTTGTTATTAAATGATAGACATACACCTTGGCATTGAATAGATTTTAGTCTACATTCCAACAGATGGATTCCTCTGAGAGGAAAGGGACTAGTCAGGTTAAAGGGATTGATTTAATACTACATTATAAACCAATAAAAGGAAGTCAAGTGATTCACAAAAAATATATTCATGAAGATTTTTTTTTAGAATTCTAGATGCCACAAGCTCCCTCTGCATCTGCATCAACATAATTGGAACTGGGACTTATTTAGCACTATTCAAGTGTTTTTAATGGAGCTGATTATTATTTCAGCCTGAGACTTGTTCAGCACAGTAGGGAGGTCTAGCATATCATGAGCTAAGACCATTAAGGTTCCATGGCTAAGATACTCATTTTAGGCCTTATGTAATATTTTAATGCAATATTTATCAGAATCTACAGTGAAGGCAACAAGTATTTGCCTGAGCAGTTTATTTACTATTCTTTTTCCAGATTTTCCAAGAAATATAATAAAGACAAGAATCATTTGTTCATCTTTTTCTTTTAATAGAGGTTAATTAGAGGATTTTTTTATTATCATTTTATTAGAACTGTCGAGTATGCATATAAATCTGTTATACGGAAAAACTATTACAGCCATATTCCTAATATGCAGGCCCAGACCACAGGTGGTGAAACAAGAAGAAAAAGTAAAAATATAATTCTTCCTATTGCTTCTCAAACACATGGTCATTCACAGAAATCTAAGGAATTCTGATTTCTAGTGCACATTAGCTCTTTCCTGTTTCTTGATCTGAGTTTCCTTCTGTGGGACTCAGCAGACAAATGTTCTTTGGTCCTCATTCTGCTGGAAATACGTACTGCAGTACCAGGAGATGATGCTCCTCCCTCCATTTAAAACCCTAGAAGAGACTCCAAAGACTTCCAGTGTTCTTGGGACAGTGAAGCTGACTGCCTAACTGTAAGAGCTATAACATTTACTACTGTAACAAGGAACTTAAATGGATGCATTCTGTCAGGTGTCAAGTGATTTTGACTCTATCTAAACTCAGTGGGAACAAAGGGAGTCAGCACACATTTGGATTATGTCCCAAGATAAACTCTTCTGTGCTTCAGTTTCTCATATGAGTAGAAAGCCTGTAAATAAAATGCAATTAGGTGAATTTAATCTAATAATAACAATGCATAGCAATCAGAAATGTTCCACAGTAAAAGCAATTTCCATGAGATTCTCATGGAAATAGATTGAGAAATGCATCGCATTTGAGTTATCCGCACAGCTTCCATTAACAAAGCAAGCAAGCACAGCACAAATACCGTAAACAGCTGAATGAGGTACAGATGCCCTTTTCTAATTCTGTGAACCTATTTCAGCCTCCGGCATTGGTTGAAAAAAAACATTTGCACATCAACACAGTAGCAATTCATCACTATATCTTCAGAAAAAAAAAAAAAAAACCTGAGTAGTGTAATTTACCAATAAAAGAACATCCTTTTTTTGTCCAGTGAAACATTACTTACACTATTACTGAGACTTCCTTGGTAAAATTTTGCATCCCTTGTCATCTGTGTGTACACAATGACTTTCAGTTAACCACATAAAATTATGTTTCTCCAGTGGGTAGTTTTGAAAGGCTTTACTTCTTTGAGCTGTTTGGTTTATTGTGCTTTGTTTTCTTTCTTTCTTTCTTTTCTTTTTCATTTCCAGGAAATACTCTACATTATGGGTGAAGATACTTGCTGCTTTTCCTGAATTTAAAATAACTTATTTGTTAAATAATGCATAAAATTACATTTCAAGCCTTTATTTCCATGATTATTCTCATTCTCTAACACAGGAGTATGCGACCTATGGCCTAGGTGATGTATAGAGCTCCCAGGACAATTTGTTTCATTCTGTTTGCGGTATTGTATACCTGTCACCCAGCTCACATTTTTGGGTCCTGTTTTCAACATTGTAGCTGGTACATGTTTGGTCTCAGGGTGACAGAGGATGTGGCATCCCCAATACTGGTCACATTCTCATGAACTTCTACAGTTTTTGCTGTTCTGCTTCAGAAACTTTATCCAACTCAGGCAAGGAGCAGGAAAAACTAATATGTGTATAAAAGTCGTATATATAGGGTAGATACTGAATACCTAGTCTTGTAGAGTGGGAGAGCAGTATTCAGACTCTCTTGCTCACGGAAATGGATATGTGGCAGGGGGACCACAGTACCTCTTTTAATTAATTTAGTCTGATTATAAAACAGAAAGACCAGTTTTGTTAAAGTATT
>JAVJGG010000008.1:23497016-23513805 GCA_035590195.1 Aviceda cuculoides | reverse complement strand
CTGTCCAGCTGAGGAGGGGGGAGTGATAGAGCAGCTTTGGTGGGCACCTGGTGTCCAGCCAGGGTCAACCCACCACATACAGCAGTGAAGAACCCATACAAGAACCCAATATAATATATATCAGTTCTGAAAGGAAGGGAATTTTTATTATCCCTCTTTTAGAGATGAGATGTGGTATGGAGAAGTTATACGATTTGCAAGAGGTCACACTACAGGCTGTCAGAGATGCAACCTTGGGTTTCTGACTGCTGTTAACACAAATAAAAATCACTTTGGTAATGTAAGCTAACTTCCAGTATGCAGAAAGTTGGTTAATAATGAATCATAAAACCATCACTCAGTCAAGCATTGCTGGAAATCACTGCTAGTGGGTTTGCAAGGTAATATTTAGGACTATTGTCAGAAGCATTAGTTTTTCACTTTGTAGCAAAAAGAGATGGAGTACCATTGTTCTTTTCACATTTAATCTTTAACAGATCACAGATTTTTGAATGAAGGAAAAATAGATAGAAATTAATAATAATATTTTAAATAAAAGCTGTAAGATGAATGTGATTAGCCTGATTTAACATCTAAGGACTGAAAATTAATTCTGAAAGTCAAACACTTTGAACCATTCCTTTGATATTTTATGGCAAAATCTTTATCAGTTTTTTAAGTTTAGTATGCATTCACCTATCTTTAGGCAAGTGGATGTTGTCAAAAACTGCTTTCTGTTTATTTCCTGGTTATTTCTCATATGATTGTTTCTAAATACTCTACTGAACTAAGATCTAAGTAGGGGAAGACTAGTAACTGATATGATTGTGAAGGAATAGAAATAAACTAGGATTACCATTTATTGTAAATTATTTGCTTAGCTATTCAATTTGTTCTAAGTGATGTGTAGGCATTCAAAAACACAAGATATGACTTCCTGAGTGGTGTGTGTGGGAAGCTTCTAGTTTTCAAACATGAGAGAAACTATGAATATCTGCATCTCTTAATTGTTCACAATGTAATTATTGGATTAATGAATTTTGTAGACAGTGTTGTCAATGTTGCCATGTGACAGTAAAAAATAAAATTTGGAAGGCTGGAGCCCTAAAAATAGTCTTCCATGTTAAACTACTGTTATAAACCTAAATGCTTGTATCCTCTGAATTTTAAAAATGTTTTGTAAGCCATGCATTATGCTGTTTAAAATCTTTGCAAGATTAAGTAGTAAATCTTTTTTTCAGATATCGTAACCTATCTTCCATGTGGATATTGTTCTTTTGAATTTCTATTGAAATTCAAATTTGAAAACAAATGCCTGAGATACGTCTTATCTGTTTGCCATACTTCACCATTCTTAGATTTCAAAAAGATTCAAAAGATAGGTGGTGAAATATTACATAGCTATGTAGCCTTTCAGTGAAGCTCTTGTAATGTAAATTTGACCTTGGATTTATCCTGAATCCACATAATGAAAACTAGAGTTTCTGTGCAAGAGAATAATGAAAAGTAAAGAAAGTGAATATAATCCAGACACAGTTCATAATGTAATTGTACCAAAGCAAATGTCTTGTCATGATGTGAATTTAAAACCCCAAATCAAGTGAAGGTCATTTTTAAGTTCTAGACATTCCCTAAAAATATTGCAACCTCTATGGATGATTTAGTGAAACATATATAATTATGTGATTTCTTCCTTTATTCAATGATATTTTTAGTTTTAGCTAAATGCTACATGAAATATTCCCTACCATAATTTTTATTAACCTTATTTTACTTTTTGTTTCTTAACAGACTTGAAGGCTACAGAACATTCATTTAACTTTATTCAGGAAGCAGCTATATAAAATCAATTTCTATTACCTTTATATATTCTCTTTCCATCATTGTACATATGCATGTGTACATATGTGCGTGTATTACTAAAAGATTAGATGTTTTCCATTTTGGTAAAAAACCCCATTAATCCTCATATAAATGCAAGCCACAATAATACAATCTATAGCCATTTATAAAAGATTTACATTGTAGTGTTTTCTAAAATAAATTGGGTGACAGTCATTATATTTCTTATTATTTATTACTGTTACTATTATTTTCCAGTGCAAAAGACACCCTTCATGGAATGATGAAATTATGTGAAACTGATTCAGGTGGTATTTGCACATGTCACATTGGATTATAAGTGAAATCCTACTTATTTCATGAATAGACACAAATTGATGAGCAAGTTTTCATTATGGGTTAATGACAGACAAGTTTGAAGTGTAAGGCAATTGCTTGAAATGCAAAGCATAATTTACAAAGAGATGTCACTTACATTGTATTATTGGAGAAATGCAGCTACAGTCTGTGCTATCACCCAATGGGACTACACAACAGAAACAAAGTTTAATACTGAAGAAAGACAGCTTGAGAGCAGGTAACATTGGATATTTTCATAATAACAAAGCATTTGTGATATACTTTGAAGTATAGCTAGACTGGAGTTTGAGTCCCCAAAAAAAAGAAACAAAAGAGGCAGTAGCAATGGACATAGCTGAAGAATTTCACTTAACAATTCATTATCAAAATACAAGCACTTTGTTGTCAGTTTAATTAGAAAGTTTTGATCATAGAAATATATATTTTTTAATTCCATTGTTCTGGAATTAAAAAAATATTTGCTTTATAACATATTAGTTTAGATTTTTGAAAATAACAAGGAAATAATTTCTGGAAAATCTGCTCAGATACAAGGATAATTAGCACAATTTTTTTTTTTTTTTAGTTCATTTTAGCTTCAGCTGAAATAAAAGATATTTCCATTTTTTAAAATATTGATAGCTCAAAAAGCTACTGCATCAACTGTCTTCCCTCAGCTTCACACAGAAGTCTGCGTCGGTGCTCAGTTTCAATAATGGTGTATTAGTAAATTCACTAGGTGTTTCTAAATGGCCTGATGATTGAAATGACAAATGTGAAAAGTCCTAGCAGAGTTCATTTTTTAATTATGGAAATTGCCTGTTCCAGAAAGTATGTTTTCTTTTTCCACTTTACATACATTATGCTGCAGTGGGAATGTTCATAATTTGGCACAGGTGCTCTCTGAGATGTGTACGCTGTTGCTATACTGATTGCCACCTGAGAAAGGCTGTTATTAGGTTTTATTTAAACCTTTTTGTAACAGACTGCCTTTTGATATTGATTGTCTTGTGTATCTTTCTTGATGGAAAGAAGGCTAAACTTGTTTTTAAACAAGACAGCTCTCCCAAAAGAGACAAGAAACTGTAAATGCCTAAACCGTTGAAAATAATGTGTGAACTGTGCAGACATAGTGTTAAAAAAAGTAAGGATATTTGTCTTGTGAAACATTTCAGCTTTTTTAGACTAAAACAAGGTTAGCATGTATCTGAGATTTTATATAAATTTGGAAAAGTATAAATCCATATGCTTTCTAAGAAGAGACACTTTATTACAGCAAAGAAAAATGTGTTGATCTACACTGTAGTGATTAGACCATTTGTCAAATACTGTTACTGTTTGCGATAACATTTACAGGTCACACACACAAGTTTTCAGCTCCCATTGGAATCAGGCCCGTGAAATGGAATTTATCCCCCTGAATTCAGGAGATTGATTGAAATTGTTAACTTCTGCAAATTCTTTTAAACTTTTCTAAATCCCCTCCCTTTGTGCCACCTTTCAAAATGCAATATTATTGCCAAACTGAAAAAAAAAAAAAATTAATAGAGTAGAATAGAATAATGCTGTAGTGCATCTGTTTTCACTGAAGTTTCTTTATAAAAATGATGCCTCCTTTAAAGTATGCATGTCTCAAGAAGAGTCTTACTACCTTTCCATGTGACATAGAGACTGCAGAATGGTGCATCATGGAGAGCTTAATTATTTCCCAGCTGCCTTTTTCCACAGTTCTTCTTATTACATGTAATTGAAGAAGCTCAAACTCTTATTTCTGTATATTAGGATGAAATTATTTGGATCACAATGTATCTTCTGTCATTGATGAAACAGCTTATACCTACAGGGAATGGTAATCCCATCTATTATATATCATTCACTCCAAGCTATTCCTTGTGCAATCCCCACTGCCTGTCTCATGTATTACCTCTTGAACATCAATTCCACTAAACAAGGTACCTGCTCAGTAAAGCTGATTGTACTTCATGTGTTTTTCAGGGCAACATGAAGTTTGCCGATACTCTGTTTCTCTTTCGCTAGCTTTGTTCTTTGAGTCAGGAGAAAGACGAGTAGATGTGTCAGAAGCAGGGACCACTTACCTAAACACTAAATTAGCTGCATCACACCCACCTTGAACTTCTATATCTACTTTCAGCAGAAGGAATTAGAAAGTCAAGGTGATGAATCTTGGTGCTTAACTTTTTGGCACTGCAGTATCAAGTGTCACAAAATCTAAAATTCACTGTTGGATTTAGACCATGACCTTTAGAAAATCAAGTGTTCTTACAGTCCCTGTTGCTGAGTACATGAGTGTAAGCTCACTGATGAAAATGTGGTTGCCTTTAGTTCAGGTTAAAACCTGACCTCTAGTTTTAAAGTGACAAGCCTGATGCTCAGTTCTAAATTGCTCCTATGAGACTGTCAGATTGATTAGCTTGTTAGCTTTAACAACAGGCAAATTGACTGCTTCAGAAAAATCAAAAATATCTTTTTGTTTAATGTACTCGAG
Organism: Aviceda cuculoides; assembly: GCA_035590195.1. Lineage (NCBI taxonomy): Eukaryota > Metazoa > Chordata > Aves > Accipitriformes > Accipitridae > Aviceda > Aviceda cuculoides. The sequence goes on along the minus strand of JAVJGG010000008.1, from coordinate 23,509,139 downwards.
TAGGGAAATACCAGATATTTTATAAGCAGAGAATAAAATTAATTCATAGATATCCATCCGAGAAATGTGATTTATATTAAAGCAAACCAAAACAAAGTGTTCTATTAGTATAACAAAATACATGCCTCACCAGGACTGAATATTCATCATTATATGATGAAAATAATGAAGATATTTGAAACAACCTAGAGCACAACAGAATACAAAGTACTGAAGTATTAAAATCTATTTTGAAGCTTGCTCTGCTTTTTATTGTTATTCTTAAAAAAAAAAAAAAAAAAAAAAGAAGAGGTAAATATGCTCCTGATATGTACCTGCTGCGTTCCATGTTACCTTAGTTTGATTATTGGATCTGTAACAGATTTTGACTTTGGAAAATTACCCAGCATGTTTGCTAATTATAAGGAGTATAAACACTAACATTTATCATTTTAGACAACAGACAGTGCATGAACATACAAAACCTGTAAGGCACTACGGCTTTGAAGACTAAGAACAATCAGTACAAACTTAATTTGAGTGGGATTCTTCTTACCTAGCTGTAGACACTGCAGTGTGGGCACCTCTGTCTGATGTATACACTTTCTTTTTGTTTTTTTACAGTCAGAAGTAATTTTGCCTTCTTTTTGTTTGAGATCAATTCAACCAATGTATTTTAGATGTCTGCCTTAAAATGGTACATTTTATGCTCTAGAGATGCCTATTTTCCCCCAATAGCTGTAAAAGTAGCCCAGGTATTAGCTCAGATGTCAAAATCTATGTATGATCTGTGAATTCCTAACAGCACTTGTTTTAGGTAAGCAAATACATGGACTTCCTTAAGGAAATCTGTTTCCCTTTCCTCCCTCTCTCTCTTTTCCCTCAAGGAAGAAGCTGATTAAATGAATATTGTTAAAGTTTATTACAGACTGGTCAATAATACCACTTTGGACAGTGCTATGAGGTTTCCAGATATCTGAAAGACCAGTGACTAGATATCCTAGATAATTAGCTATAATGTGTGCACAGAGCAAATTTTTATCATATTTACAGATTCTGATGAATCTTAGACAAACCATACTGACATGGTAATCATTCTGTGTATTCACTCTGATATCAATGCATCTGGGACATGCTAGACGTGTCCCATCTGTCTTTGCACAGATGAATTGTTCATGCACAGTAGGTCCCTCTGAGGTATTGGTCTTCTACAGCTTTTGCAAAGATATAATATGGTCACTTTGAGTTTCATGAAAGAGTTCCATGGGATTTGGTCCTTCATGGGCAAAAGTCAATGTCTTGTCTTTGCTTTTTGAAATTAGGTTTTATTATGTGCTTTACTCCAGATGTTAAGACACCCACACGTATACTCTTTCTTCCAAGCTTTTCCCAGTATGAGTCAGAATTTGACGATGACAAAGATAAGAACCAGTCTTCAAGGGAAAAAAAAATGTTGCAGCAAGCAAAATTTATGCTTTAATCAGCATCTCCTTCATCTGCTGTGATTCACACATTTTGTTTCTGCAAAGTGTAAAGCAGTTTCACTGAAAAAGAAAATGACTGGTTTTCACTAGCTGAAAAACAAGTGGGGAAGCATTGCTGCAGTGTCCCTCCCTTTCCCTGGCTATTTCATGACACCAGAGAAACAAAACAAGATAGAAGAAAAGAGTAAAAGAAACACTTATAAACTTCCCATCCTTCCTTTAGATAACAACAATTCTGTGTAGCCCTAGCTCTGCTCCATGGATGATTCCCTGTGAATTACACTGCTGTACTATCTCAAAATGTGCTCAAGGGGATTAATAGGAAACAAAGTCTTCTGTTTGACATACGAGTTAAAGCAAGAACAGAAGACTTAGATAACCTGTTTTTTCCACATATTCCATTGGTTTAAAGATTAATATGATATCAAATGAGTCAAGGTATGTTTGTTTATGTAGATTTGTTTGGGTTTTGTTTTTTTTTTTTTTCAGGATCTGCATAAAAGCAGGGTGTGCAACTGTTACAAATTCACCAAGTCTGAGCAAAGTATGGAGAACAAGAAAACATTAAGACCACTTCTTAATAATGATGACATTATTCACAAATATAAAACAAGGTTAGAAGTGTTCTGATTTTCTCTTTTCTACTGCTTGCATACAGGAAAAATGTTTTCTGTAACAAGTAATACCCTATTAGGCCAATCCACTTCATCCAACTTGGTTTAGCAGATCTGGGTCCTTTGTAGACAAAGGTAAGTTGAACATACTTGGAACAATGAAGTATAATCTATGTGAGAAACCATATATTTTTTTTTAACAACCTGAAATCTGCTTTGAAAAAACTGGACTAGAAATTATGCTTTTTCAGATTGACTCGGGAAGATTGGCAGTATGATGGATTAGTATGTAGAAGATAATGAGGCTTTCTGCAATGCTATTTTAAGTGATAAAGTCCTGGCTTATTAACCCAGAATTGTAGGTGGGCTCGCTCTTGCCTTTAAAGTGCTGCAGTTGAGGGAGAGAGGAGGAGGAGTCAATGAAGCTTAATAGGTATAAATCCAAAAAGATGACAAGATAGTAAAATAATGATGGTGTCTAACTGCTACAGTTAATAATAATGACACTAATAATAACCCATACACCTCTTAAAGTCAAAAATGCTATATGTGGCATGAAGCTTTGCTTTCTAATTGTCAGCTAAGTAGGTTAAGACAGGTTTTGAGCCAAGCCTTCTTTGGTCTTTCATAATTTCCATCCAAATGGAGAATTATACATACAGGAGAACTATATAGGCACTAAGGTTAAGATTTAAAGAGAATTTTGAAATCAGATTACAAATGAATAAAACCTTTATTTCTCAAATCTGACTGTGGAATAATAGTTTTTCCTATGACAATAGTTGCCATGAGAATTCCTTGTTAATACGAAAAATATTACCAAATGGTAGGAAAATAAGTGAGTCAATATTTTACTAAAGTGGGCCAAAGCTGAGTTATTGTCCAACTGGAATATACTGAGTTAAAAAAAAATAGAAAAGAAATAGGATGGCTAAATATTGCTACCCTTCCTTTACATGAGGTACTCCTTCAAAAGTAGACTTCAGAGTACATCCTTTCTAATGGGAAAGACAAAATCACTTTTCCCAAATACTGGTTTTCAGTTTTTATGTATATTTTCATCCTTAGAAACATGGAAGGTACCCTACTGTGGCACTGATCTCTCATAAAGCTAGCTGAGGCATTCAGCAACACTGATGCATCAGAGGAGGGCAATATTCCATGCTATTCCAAACAAATGGTATTGGTTGGAGAGGAGGGGGATTAATATATAAGAAGTAAAGGGAAAAAGTTGTTTAAATTCTCTTCAGATAGTTGGTGTAAACCCTGAGGCAGGATGCCTGATATTAACACTAGCAAAATGAAAATCAGCTCAAAGAAATTTTGATAAACACCTAAAAGTCCACCTGTCTCATTTGTATTTTTCTAAATGGTAGCACTTCAAACAAATCATTTGGAAATGCTAGCACCCTTTCAGCTTTCCTGAATGACAGCATTTATGTGAAGGTCACAAACACAATTTTAAACTATCTTAACTGCAATTGTTACCAAAGTACAGAAATATCTAGAAACCTCTCTCCATTAACTCCTGTGTCATATTAACCCACAGGGGCACAGGAAAAACTAAGACCATAGTTTTCCATCCAATTTACTTTTAATCAGAATCGGGGAAAGGAAAGATAAGCTATGATTTGCCCTTTTTTTCTGAACCTGGACTGTACATTTTGTGATACAGTGATCTGGAGAGGGTGGAAGAAGACTCTTCAAGACTTCACTCAGTGATGAAGGATTCTCTCAGTAGGTGGGCTGTAGGAGACATGCACAAAGCACTTCCTCAGAGGCATAGTATGTCTTGGGATGTAAAGTGCTATTGAGATTCAGTACAGCCTTATGACCCATAGAATAATTCAGGAAAGGCATTGTAATGCTAATTGTCCTTCACAGCAGTTTGTTTTTGGTGGTCTCAAAGGTACCTTTGAGCTAATCAGCCCCTTCACTCTTCTGCTGCATCTGCTGGTTCATTCATGCCTGTTAGAGGTGCAGCACTGAATCTCAGTTATGCTTACAAGGTCAACAGAATTTTTATCATGCAGTCAGTTCATTAAACACTTGTAAAATCTAATTCAGAAAATAATTCAAGTTAATTTCACTAAATACAAAATACCAAGGGGAGTGGGGCATAAAGAGACAGGAAAAATGGTGTTATAAAAAATAATGCTCTGTCATGCTGTGGGACAAAGCTGCTTACAAGTACATCTGGTGATCAGCTGTGGGTGATGGCCTCTAAAAATGTAGAGGCCAAATTAAGAATAAGGGTACAGTTATATAAATTCATTACAAGTTAAGAAATACATTGCAAATATTTTAAAATCTGATGCAGTTTCCTGAAGTCAGAAAAAGCACCTTATGAATTTCTGTATGTTTTTCTAACATCCCTGAAATGTTTTCTCGTAACACAAAACACATCTAAGTACAGTTGCGAAACATCTTCAGAATCTCTTCTTCCATTTAAAACCATTGTCAACCAAAATGTCCATTCTTAAGAATTCCAAAGTTATTAATTTTATGAAGTTATACGAAGTTAAATTTTGGGGGGAACTTGAGATAAATCCACTCACAATGTAATTTCTGTTTGCTCTTAATAAACCTGAGAAAAAAAGTCAGTTATTTCAAAAGAATCATATTGCCTTTGTTAGATTTTGAACAGGCTCCTGAATGGATTGAACTGAGGTAAATGTTTCCTTTCTGAGCCAAACCTTTCAGCTGATTTGACTTACTGAAGGAGATTAACTTAGTTTCACTCACAGAAGTACTTGATCTTAGAACCTTTCTAAAGGACTATTCATTTTACACTCTCTAAAAGTATATTTATAACTGAATGTTGTTTTAAGAATAATTTTTTTGCTGCTTGCAGACTCAGAACAGCTTACTAACATTATCTAATTAAAAGCTCACAATTCCCTTGCGAGAGGTAAGCATTAGTATTCTAATTTTACAGATGCAGAGAGTGAGCACAAAAACCTTTGCTTTTGCCCAGGGCCAGTGATTCAGTCAAAGAATCAGAAGAATATTTGGAAGTTTCTGGTTTCTGACCGTAACTTCTACTTCATTCTAATAACATGCTGACCTAGGTGAAAAAAAATATAATTTTTTTTTTTTAATAAAACTGGTGAATTTCTTTCACTTTACTGATGGTAGGAGTTATTTTCATTTCATAGGAAGCTTGTTGCTTATATGACTGCTGTACACATTTCCTCACAGCTTTAAAATTCACTTTATTGCAAGTCTTCTTAATCTTCAATAGGGAGGGAAAGGTTAACCTTTACTAACTGAGCACATTGGAACAAAGATGAAATACTCTGAATCATACATCATACTGGTAATCATGCATTACCAGTAGTCCGCTCAATCTGCCGTACTACTTACCATTCCCTATGATATTTATACCTCACCCCCCCATGCCTGAAATTCTGCACAGAATGGATGTCAGGAAAAGGAGAAAGTACAAGAAACAGGGAGTAACTACAGAATATGCATCCTTCTAGGGTTTGCTTCCAGCTCCACTTGAACAAGAGAAAATGAGAGATCATGAGAAAAGCAGTCCTGGCTCTGTTCACAAATTTGCTGGAAAACCAAAAATACTAGGAAGCTGGAAAGATATTCTTTAACAGACTTCCCAGTTCCATTTTGCAGGTTAGATATTTTTGGATAGCTTGAATAAGGCTCAAAGAAACATTCAGTCTTTTGTATAGGTTAATAGTAAATGAATCTAAGCCAAAATCTTTATATCTAGGTCCTGTCTAGCAAGACAGACCTATACAATTTTGGTCTGACCAAAACTACTTGAGGTATGAGCATCATTTGACCTCACTCTAGAAGAAACAGTCTATTCAAAGAAAGGAAAATGTAAAAGCTAAAGTGTCTCCAGATCAGAAATTCTCTTATACCTGCAGATGGCATTGTTGATCTTTCACAATTTTGCAGATTGCCTGAGCAACCTGATATGAAAATGCACATACACACACACACACAGACAGAGGCAGCTGGGCAAAGGTACTAATACATAGATTAAAATAAAGGTCTACAAACCCAGTGATAATGGCTAGGAAAAAAAGCATGCACTGAAAATCTGATTGGCATGTTAGTTAATTAAAATTAACAAGAAGGAAGAGCTTAAGGTCACATTAGGGATTACTTTCTGTGACAACTTTTCCAGAGTATTTCACTGTGGGAGGAGGTTAACACCCAATTTATTCATAGTCAAATAATTGTATTTAATCTATTGATGACACAAGCTAATGAAGGACAGGGTGACACAGCAAACTGATGAACAGATAAATCAGGTAAATGCATGAGGCTCAAATTTAAAGACAAATAGGACTTTTATGGCACTGTATACCTTCTTCATGAGTAGAGCAGCAAACACAGTTTCCTCTAGCCCACTAGTAGTTTGGCTAGGTCTGATCTTGGTTACTCTACTCTTACAGGTCTATGCTGAGGGAGATGTCGGATTGCATGAAAAATTTAAAACCTGTTATATTCCACTTTTAACAGTAACATGTTTTATTTAATCTTAAAGATCCTGACTGCATCCAACTGTTTGCTGTTTTACAGTTTAGTTCACTATTTCACACTATACAGGGTAGTTATAAACTGTGAACAAATCAGAACTGCAGTCAGTATTCTATATAGTTGTAAATGACTGCATATCAGGACAAAAGATGTGCTATAAAACATCTCTCATGCTGAAAGCACCTCCTCCAGATTTTACTAGAATCTTCATAGTTACTAAATTGTGCTTTTTTACACTACCCCCAAATTTAAATATCAAGTGTGTTTCTTCTAGCAGCTGTTGAAAGGGAAGTTATTTATTTCCCTGTCTGACACGAGGAACAAGTTCTTGATTTGGATCTACTCTGAGAAGTGCTGGTATCTTATGATTCAGGATTTCTTCTTTTTCTGTATTTTATCCTGGAGCAACTCCCACTGCTTTCTAGAATAGAGAGAAAAATTCACCCCTCAAAAACATTTTTGTGGTCTATGTTTCAAAAATATGTATTATACCCACACCGATATTGAGAAGGAGGTTGATCATACACAGTAGAGATCTTTAAACAATACCACTAATCAGACATAAGGCTAAAATCAAGAATAAATAGAATTTCATTAGACAGTTCACTACAAGAATATAATTTAGAAATAGTAAATTTTGAAGTGATAATAACTGACTTCTAAGAGATATTTTTGCAGAAGGGTGATTTGAAGAGTAAATTTGGAAGGTGTATCAGCCACTGAAAGTCTTTGAAAGCCCCATTATTTTACAGCTGTTGGCATTTATTACAGAGCTTGCTAGGTTTTACTTTTTAGGTAAAAAGGAGAAAATGGCAAGTCTACAGCGAAGAAAATTTACCTGAATTAACTTATCAGTTGAAACTAACTTTTCTGATGATCCGGTCTTTTTCACGGATATGCAAACACTGAAGACGTAGACAGGTACTGTTGAAACTTCCTGCATTAGGTCCATTCCTGAATATACAAATGGACTGCATACAGGTGTCCTGAATTTTCAGAGAACTCTAGAGATACTTGCAGCTCTCAGTGTTTTCAGCTAATTTCCTCCCTCCTCAGCAAGAATTCTTTGGGAGAAGGAGGCAGAGCTGCTCTGCTGGAAATGTCACTGATACATAGGGGGTTTTTTTGTTAGGGGGGTTCTCATAGAAGCTTATTGATAGAAATCACTGTAAAAATATAATGAAGAAACTCACCAGGTTGTGCAGGCTCTGCTAGTTGCCAGGTAATGATACCCACTTGTTGATCTATACAGGCTGCCACTACCAAAAGGGTGATTACGTACAATTTGTCTTTTAACTGGTCTTTGTTCTCTGTTTCGTACATGATTATTGCACTAAAATAAATCAGGCTAATGAAGTGAATCATGTTTCAGGTACATTTTCAGAGGCTTTAGGCATTTAAATCAACACCCTTGTTGGCTCATAGGTGAAAACGTAGAGCGCATGTTTTAATTGCAGGATGTAAACTGAAGAATACTGGTCTGGTAATCCCCATTGGACAATTTCTAGGAGATGGCATTGGGAGAAAAGGTTGTACATCCACATATATTTTGAGACAACACAGTCACTCTTAAAACAATCGGAAAAGGCTTTAGCTGAACAACTTTATAGAATTTGAAGCGCACATTAAAAATGTACTGCAGTACTTTGTAAATTAACTTCTGAAGTGTAGCAACAAAAGTGAGAGAGTGAAGAAATTAGAGCAGTTCAGATCATTTTATTTTTGTCACTTCAGTTAAAACGACAGCACATCTGCTGTGACTTTGGACGTGAAAAAAGCTAAGTGCTGTATTGCTCAGCTGTGTGGGGAAGAAGTAGAGCTCTCGTTTGAGAAGCAGATACTGTAATTTAAGAACATATGATGTCATTACCATGGAAAGCAAGTAAAAAACTGCGTAGTACAGGGGCTGCTGCTGGAACAGAGTACGTATTGCTAGAATGTTACTCTAAACTGAAGGTCTAGTAAATGAGCAGATTTTCTTAATGTTTCTTCAGTGTAGCTTTAGGTTCGTAATCTGTCATTTTTGTAATCAAATAATATGAACATAGACACCACTTTTCAATTAACCATCTGGATATAGTCTACTGATTGTGTAGCTCAGTGAGTGTGTCAGCCTGTACTGCCAAGGCGTATTGATGTCCACTGTAAGTCTCATTTAAGAGACAAGTCCAAATAGGAAATTCCTGCTGTTCCACTTAATGCTGTATCTCTTTAGTGTTAACAGGACCTTACTTCGTCCTAAAAGACTGTGAGTGATAGATTGCTTTGCACATAAGAAACAGAACAGAACAGGACTGGCAATGAGGAATTAGAAATCCAGTTTCAGAACTATATGTAAGAAAGCTTCAGCAATGTAATTTTGAATGCCCCATTATTCACGATTTACTTTTCTGCATAAATCTTTCCAAGTGTCTCAGGCTTTCTGCAGCGCCTGTCCACACAGTCTCAAAACCACTGCTGTTTCTCAGGGTTATAAACTGTTTATGGCTGATTTCAAATACTTTCTCGAATGCATTATATATTTTGGAGAAAGCAGGTACAGAACTTGTTTTTCTGATGCCTTCACATTTGTGGCATATGACATTTAATAATCTGACTGTGGTTCATCCTATCAAATGTGCAGCAAACCATGACACAACATCAAAACATGTAGCTGAAATTTTAAATACGTTCTTTGTTGGTTACAAGCTGAGCACAGGTATTGAATCCCAATAAAGTTGACAGTAATACTTCTTTGTAGTCACTGCAGTACTTTTATGAATACTTGATTTGGATTATTTAAAAAATTAGATGTGTTCTGTAAAATTGGTATCTCTTGTTTCCCAAGGCAGCTGACAACAGCAGTGTCAGTATTTGCTAAGGTTTCTTTTTAATATCCTGAATTATATGGAACTGCTCAAACAGATTAGGAATTTTAAAGCTAAAATAATCTGCTGGCCAGTGCATATGGGAAATGTTGACATCCCTATGTCAATGGCTATTTTGCAGTACTACTTATTCTGAGCAAAGTATAACCAGGAAAATGATAAACAAACAAACAAACAAATACCCCTACCCCCCCCCCAACAATCAGTTGAGGAGAAATTTACCTAGCTAGCTTTATGACCCAAATAAATAATTAATTATTGGAAAAGAGTTGATTGGATACATCCTCTGATCACTGTGGAGAATCTTCTACGTATTCTAAACCTCACAACTGGTTGAAATTTTTTTTATTTTTAATGAAATATCAGATACAAGTTACTGGCACAAGATCTCAAGACTGAATAACTATTGGTCTGAGCTGATAGGAGGACTACTATATTCAGAACATTCTGAAGTTATGTATTCAGAAATTGCAGTCCTACTTCCCTTCACTGCCCAGAGGAGAGAAAATGATTTTGTAAAGCTTAATCTTTCTTTTTCACTTTGTTTACCTCCTACTGTTTCTTAAAAATTTTCCAGAGCTTTGGACTTAGATCTATCTTTAATAAAATAGTATACAGTATTCTTTTTACGTGATGGCAATGACCTCATAAAACCTTTTCCATAGTTTGTCAGGATACCTCAAAGGAATGATATATGAATTTAAATATCAGTACATCATAGATTTCATTTTCATATGAAAAAAACATTGTTTGCAAAACTTCTTTTAAGCTCTACTTCCCATAAAGTAGTCTATTATCTAGTCTAAATCACTCCTTCGTTCCATACAAATTCCCTAGTGATACCCCTGTTCTCTTGCAAAAGTGCACAATGTTTTTTAAAAGATTTATCCCATCTCTGCTCATGCCTGATATGAATATTCAATGTTATTTTTCTCCTATAATGAGCTTGGCACACATTAGTTGTCAAAATTTTATATTTACAAACTTTCTAGGACATTCTTTTCTCTATTGTTCTCACTTTTCAAGGTTAGTAGCTTGATTCCTTCGTGTGCTATTTTCTCAGTGCTGGCACCATATCCCAATGCTTATTTAGTTCACCATAAATTCACAGAAGTTAAAAAAAGAGAAGACCTATTAGGTTATCTAGTCTGCCTCCCTGTCCATTCAGGATTGATCCTTATTGTTCATTCACAAATGTTTTGATCAGTTTAGGATCAGTTAAAATGTTCCATGCACTGGGGTTTCTGGCATTTATTACCTTTGGGAGGTTTTTTCTGCAGTCTGATAGATTTTTCTTTCAGGAAGTTTTATTAAATGTTCTTGGCTTCAAATTGGCAGATTCCCTTTCACTGAAATGTGGTCTTATTTTTCTCTCTAGCTTTAGTAGTCCAAGTTTAAATCAAGTCAAAGACTCTGAGTCACCTCATTTCCATTTAAACACTGTTTCCTTTGAACATTTAATAGTCTGAATTACAAAGCCTAGATCCAATGACTTTCATTTTTTATTTTGTAATAGAATACTCTCCCATACTTTCTTGTATTGTCAGTTGCTCCAGTTATATTCTTTACAAATGTACTGTCCTTTATTTTCACTGATTTTACAACCACTTTATCTCATATGCCCTCTGCAACAGTTTGAGTTACTCAGATTCACACCTCCCAACTGGACTCTGAGAGTAAGCACTTTTGCAGTCCCTCTTAAAAGGAAAAAATGGAGTTCAAAATTCCAGAAGGTGCTAATAGGACTTTCCAAAGGTCTCATGCTGAGCACTCTTCAAAGGCTTTAAGTAGTTAGTAAAGAAAGCTGAAAACCTGGGGATATTTTAACAGCAGAATATGAATGGTATTTGTCTTTTGAAAATGAGCCTTTAGTACAATCTCTAAAGATGTTTCAGCCAGGCAATGTTAAACTGCAAAACTTGCTTACCTTCCTCTGCTCACTCTGGTCCTTAAACTGGATTTAATTTGAAAGGGACAATACAGTTATTCCTCAGCAACAATAGAGTGGCTTTTATAAACTTCGGACTGGGGCAGCAGAAACCTCATACAGATTGAAAAGGAAAAGTGGGGCAGATTTGCACAATGTTTTGGAGTAGGCTATGAACCAATTAACTGAGTACTGCTACTGGTGGTAGTACTCAGGGGTGGCTTTAGTTCATGCCAGGCTGAATATGAACTAACAGGAGGATTGTGTCCAGCAAATCTAGAGAAGTTATCATCCTCCTTTAGTCAGTGTTGGTGAGGCTGCACCAGGAATAGTGTACTCAGTTGTAGGCCAGTTGCAGCTGAAGAGAAACGGAAACTGGAAAGGATCCCATGGAGGGATACCAAGATGTTCAAGAGCCTAGAGTACATATCTGATGGAGACAGGGTGGGAGGGGTGGTCTTGTTTATTCTGGCAGAGAGGAGAGAGGCTACAAGGTGATCTCATAGTTGCTTGCAATTGCCTGAAGAATTGTTACAGTGATAAATGGAGCAAAACTTTTCTCAGTAGTAGCAGGCAAGAGTCTGTAACCACAAATTATTGCTTGGGAGGTGTCGTGGTTTAACCCCAGCCAGCAACTAAGCACCACGCAGCCGCTCACTCACTCCCCCTCCCCAGTGGGATGGGGGAGGAAATCAGGAAAAGAAGTAAAACTCGTGGGTTGAGATAAGAACAGTTTAATA
>JAVJGG010000008.1:23463642-23491000 GCA_035590195.1 Aviceda cuculoides | reverse complement strand
TAGGCAATTTCTTCTCCAGAAGGCTCTCTCATTTCCTGACTTATTGTATTTATATGTGTATATTTTATTTAGCAGTGAATTATTCTCTATGTTTTCTCCAGACATTTGATCTTAATAAGTACTCAGGGAAATGTTATTTTTTAAGTTTCTTAGATTAATATTCAACAACATCCTAATTCTTTTATTTATTTATTTATTTCTAAAACATTCACATCTTGTACTTGACAGTGAAGTAGTCTTAAATTGTTCATTTGTTCTAGTACTCCCACACTATTGTAATTCAGCTCCCATGGATTGTCAGCAGAAATCTATTTATCAGCTGCATCTTGTTCAACATACCATCACAGGGTTCCTAAACAACAACAAAAAAAATCACATTTCATTCCATTCTATCAGACCTTCATCGGCTCCCAGATTGCAACAAAATTGATTTTATGGAACTTTATATGACTTTCTCTTCTCTCACTTTTACTACCATATGTTTTTACTTGTTCACTTTTAATCAACCTCACAGCACATTCTGAGCAAGCAAAATCCAAAATTTAGTTTGACTGTTCACTCCCTACAGACTATTAGCTAAGGTCTCCCTTCTACATTGTTTTTTCCTGTAGCTTGGCTGTATGAAAGTAGTATATAGAGAGAAATGTATTGTGCTGTCTATTCACTTATGTCGTTAGATCATGAAGGAAAGGAGAAAAGAAGGGGAAGAAAAGCTTGAAGAGAGGAGAAGAAAGTCTTAAGGAGGAAGCTGAAAGACAGGGAAGAGAACAAGGCAGATATACTCTCCCTAAGACACTGCATATGAGTCCTAAATACATTAATATTATCTGTGCTGCCGTCACCTCTGTCACTAAAAAATACCCAAGTAAAGAAATTTTCAAGCAATATCAAACAGAAGAATGATGTCAAAAAGAACAGAAAGTTATAATCGGCATATTTAATCAATGTTTCTGAGTATATTTGCAAGAGAGGACACTAACAGCTTACTATTTGGCACTGACAGTAAGAATACTTTATCCTAGATGACTGCAGGGTCTGTGTGGCAAAAGGATTAAGTTAATTGGGGAGATTCAAAAGTAGCAAATCTCTAGGATCAGACAGAACTCAAGCCAAGTTGTTTAAAGGACAGAAGAACCAATGTCACTCACAATGGAGAGAAATCCAAAATAAAGGTCTCTAAAGGCTAAGAATGTGAAATGAGGGAGCAAAAACAATGCTATAACTTCCAGCCACTGAAATATGAACTTTATACATAGAAACCAGGACTGCATCTACATACAATGTCTGAAAGGACGTTTATAAAAGAACAAAAAAATATTCAGATTGGACCTCTGTTGATTTCTAAGTAAGGCATTTGCAAAAAGAAAAGACACCACTTATTGTATTGTACCTGCTTAATATAAGTCCGATGACTTGCCTTCTGGTGGAGCCAATATTAGTATGCACAGGGTGATACTGAAGTTCTCTTCAGGAGACCTTCCATTTACAAACCCAAGAATACCTGAAGCTAGCCCTTAATACCTCTTTGATGTGATGGCTATTTCAAGCTTTCTATTATGTAGGATCAAAACCTACTGGTTTTAGATTTTCAATAGCATTTCACAAAAAGCAACATATAAGCTATTATTTTTAACTTTCAAACCATTTGATGGAATTATTCCTCAAGGAAATCTGCTGCTGTTACTATGCATCACCATTTTATTTCAAATTCATAAATCTGTATTGATTTTCTGTAGCATATAATATTTGGGTAATAGCTCAAACAAAACCCATCTGGCACAATCAGCTGGGGATGCTGAACTTAGTGAATCAGACTGAAAAGTTACAATATGCTGTGTCAGTAACAACATATCAGCTATTCAAGAGGTAATAATTAAAGCCACAAAAGGAAAGAGGAATAAAATAATAATTTAAATAATTTAAATAAAAAAAGGATGAAGTAACAAAACAAAGTACTCTAAGAGTTCATTTCACAAACAAATGTCCACAATAAAGATTTATATTTGACAAAGAAGAACATTTAATAATTAATAAACATATACCCTGGCCCTTGATTTACACAGCCAAAGAAGGCATTCATTGCATTATATAAAGAAAGGAGATATTGCTTGGATTTTCTAACCTGTAATCTAAGTAGAGAAGTGAGTGTTGCAGATATCTCATATTCATGAAGCTGCTGTACTGGGAGGAATATCACTACATTTGCTTATACTTTAATGTTTGGTTCAATACTAATGCAGTAAAATAAAAATACATCTAGGGCGGTTACAGAACCTTCTATTAGAACTCAGAAAAATATAATTGGAAAGTATCAAACAGTAGGAACCTCTCTAGCTTCATCTGAAGCACCAGTGAATACGTATTCTTTAATTCCTAGGTAGTTTTTGGTAAAATGAAGTTCAGTAGAATTCACCTATTAGTAACTAGTGAGTAAAGAAGACTAAAGCACTCCTTTTTTTTTCCTCTTCCAAACCAAGTGGCACACACACAGTTAATAATAAAGTGAAGAAAAGTTGGTATGTTATGGTTTTGGAAAGGTGTAGTTAGAGGTGTCAACCAACCACAGACACCCAGATCAGCCCCTTGAGCTGGACCTGGACGTGTTATGGAACAACTGCTGCTGTATTTGTGCTGCGGAGAGCAGCTCCAGATACCAGAGTTTTATAAGGTTACAGAGGGAAAAAGAGCTATATGCAAAATAACTTACAGTTTCCTTTTGCCTTAAATCACACCTACTTTGTCACAAATGTGGTTACAATACATTCAAACATAACAAGTTTTGGTTGTCTGGTGGTTTGTTGTTTTTTTTTCCTAAATAGATGAAATTTAGCAGTGAACATACAGAGGGTGGGACCTTTTTGAAAACAATTATTTGAGCTGTCTTAAACTCTTTGCATAGATGATAGGCTATCTGCATGAGGTACCTGTCTGTTGATTACAATGGGAACTTATATTTATTGATTTAAGCTACACAGACTTAAATTTGGGGACAATGATTCATACTTCTGCACTCCACAACAGTATATATCTTACCATGCTTTCACTGAAGTTAGTAATTCCAAGGCTAGAAAAAGATATGACTACCTTACAACTGTAGCTTAATATTATAAGAGCTTGAGGTATAAGTAAATGATGATCTCTACTGGCGGAGTGTTTCTGTGCTTTTGTATTATCCTTCACTTTCTATTAATCTTTTAGCTCACCCATATGCTAAAAGAAAATTTGTCCAACCTAGTGGCCCAATTAAATTTATTACTGTTCTTTTTAAAAGACATACTCAAATTGGTATTCAAATCTTTTATTAGAAAACAACAACAACAACACAGTACTGCATTGAAAAATTTCAGTCAGAAAATCATATTTAAGAAGTACTAATTTCAACATCATGGTTGGAGACAGTGCCATCTGTCCTCTGTTCCACAGGGCTATCAACCAGTTTTGTGAAAGTCTGAAAATAAAATGGAAGCATTAAAGCACTTTCATTCTAAATTCATTTTGCAACTCAGGAGCCATACCATTTACAATCTCTGAAAAGTCAGTTTGGTCAATTATAAGTGGATAACAAATTAACTGAACAGCAAGGCAAAAGTGGATAAAACTTCTGTTTAAGTCAAAAAGAACTTTACTACTGACTGTAACAGAGCTAAGATTTTAGTCAGTAGAAAGATTCCAACACTGAAACTTAGTATGAGACCTTTTGATGTCCTGATTTTTTGTTACGAAATAGCTATACAAAATTCAAACCAGAGCCTCAACCCTAGAGGATGCATACCTATGAAGAAACTTTTGTCTATTCAAAGATCTATTGATTTTCTTTGCTGGCATGTTTCATTTTAAACAAAATTTAAATGGAAAAGTACAGAAAATATTTTCTTCGATTTAAATTTAGAACTACAATCCTGAGGACACATAGAGAAATACACATAAGTTATTAAAATCAATGTTTTAGTTCTCAATTATTGCATTTTAAATATATATCCTTGCTTCAGAATATTAGTTCAGAAATGAATGTAAACTCAAGGTCTTGTTTCCCCCACATAATGTAGTAGTATATTTGAAATGCATAAAGATTTTCTGAACAAGCTGGTATATCCACATAGAGTACTGGTGAAACGACTTTCAGAGGCAAAGACAATTAGCAATTCTGCAGCACTGCTGAAGTAGCTACTTCCATTTATTGGACTGGTTTGTTTGAAACTTTTTGGTATCTTTTTATAGTGCTTCATTGGACAGACACCAAATACACCCTAAAAGGTATATTTTGCTAGATAGGATTGTATCTAATCTTTGAACATTTTTTTAATATATATTCTAACGTCAGAGAGCTGCTGAAGCAAGAGAGCAATGAAATTTCTGTAGCCTAACATTAGAGTGATCAGTTGGAAAAAGGAACCCTAATTTCTGTTTATGTGTCTTGTTTAGCCACAGCTCTGAATTAGGTACCTGATTTTTTAAGGGGAAAAGTTGTAACTTTGGCATTTGCTTTACTTATTTATTTTAGTATTAGTGGCTGTATCATTTTATTTATTTATTTATTTATTATTGTATTGTTTGCAATTACTTTTCATTGCTCCCAATGCAAGCTGAATAGTGTCACTTTCCCCTCCAGTTTACAAAGGGCCTCCCATCCTGGGCTTTGCTGATGCTCTGGAAGATGTCCACGAAGCCAGGCATACACGCACAGAGGGAGAGAAAAGCAGGACCTATACGGGTAGTCATTCAGGTGTACAAGCAGAGTACCTACATCTTTTTAAATGCATATATGTACAGTACCAGCCTTTTCCTCAAATGCAGTGCAGTGCCTCTGTCAGACAGCAGTACAGGAATGGTACTATGATCTTCCGACCTCTTCCATACCGGTATGGAAAGAGTATAATGGTCACAGACTGCAGCCATCATTTTGAGGCCTTTGAGATGAAAGCCAACAACTGGTAACATTACTGTTGAACTTGGTGTGAAGTGTTAATGATAGCATGCCAGTAATGCCTTATTTTTTTTATAATTTTTATTATATTAAATGTAGAAGGAGTGTATGGCATACCTTCAAAAATACATTAAAACTAAAAATTAAAAAAAAATAAAATTAAAAGGCTAATTGCTTTATGTACCAAGGCTGGACCTTGGGAAGGACAAATGTTTCATCAGACAAGGAAATTCCAAGATCCATGACCTTGGTGAGCTGCAAAGGACTGTATTTTCTTTAGCTGAGGCTAAGGCAAAGCTGCATATCCTCTTGACTTCTCTGACTTTCCTTTTCTGGATTGTATGTAAAATTGCTTCAATATATTATAGCCAATGACACCTGAGGCTGAAATAGGGGATTCATAACATTAGCAAAGGGAAATAGACATGTGAAAAGAGAATAAAGCTACAATGTACTAAGCATAATATTAAAACAATTACATAAAGAATTTAAAGATAGTCTATTGTATTTCACTACTCTTCCATGCATAGAGGCAAGGATTTTTTTTCATTCTTTTTTTTAAATTTCTCCTGTTAGCTCACTTAAAATTTCCTTCAAGAAATGGGCAACTGGAAACTACCAAAGCAAGTTATTAAATGTGTTTGAAAATATGTTTTTATATCAGAGACACATTATTCAGTTCCACTCCTGCTGAAGTCAGTAGGTAATATGACATTGCAATAGGATAAAGTCCAAAATTCTACAGATCCATATGGTTATTTGGAGGTTTGGGTCTAAGTCAGATTTTTGTAGATAATTAATTTTTAAACATTTTCTTGCTTCCTGTTTACCTTATTGATATAGAATATGGTTGTTCAGGGATTTGTGTCACAGAAAAAGATTTCCCTGTCACCAGCTTCTCTCTGAAGACTAAGCTAATTAAATAAAACAGAATAGAGATTTCAATCCTAATAAATCTGATTCTGTATTAAGACACAGTGTCACTTTCGTACCTCTTTCAATAAAACCAGGAGGGAT
The DNA here is from genome assembly GCA_035590195.1 of Aviceda cuculoides. NCBI lineage: Eukaryota > Metazoa > Chordata > Aves > Accipitriformes > Accipitridae > Aviceda > Aviceda cuculoides. The sequence goes on along the minus strand of JAVJGG010000008.1, from coordinate 23,485,059 downwards.
TGATCCTAAAGACTTTTTAATCATTGCACATGACATTAGAAATATTATTTTTAATCTTACCTTATCAAACTGATTGCTTAAACATGAAAATCTACATGCCCTGGATTAACTGGTATGAGTTAGTTTGTTAGTGCAAAAGACAACTGACAGACTATCACATAAAAGTCACGTTTTTTTTTCTTTGAAGTAGTACCACAAGAGAGGCTGATTTTCACTGCTACAATATTCAGTAGATCATGAAACATAATCACAGTATGTAACACAGAAAGTGGTGCCACAAAAATAATGTAGAGGAAGAAATTATTTTCTTCCTGCTGCATTTACAAAGTGCCATTTCAGACATGCTTAGAAAGTCCCTCATGCAAGTTTAACTTGCTAAAGCAAAGCAAAACTATGATGCATGCTTATGAAGCTACACACTGAGACACCAGTGCCATAAAGTCTTATGCATGTGCTTAACTTTCAGCATCTAAATATCCTAAAGATTTTAATGGTATGACCATGTTAAAGGCATTAACAGAACTAGGGACTAATTCTATACATTTTTCTTATGGTATTCATTATAAACTTAGTGATGTCAACATTGTATCTGGAACAAAGCAATGAATATAATTCCATGTTCATTTTGTTTCTTAAGGTTGCCCATCCGATCACTGCGAGTGATCCTTAATATAGGTCTTTTAAAGATTTTAGTCTTTTAAAATCCAGATCTCCTACATTTGTAGAACTGAAGTCAGAATTATAATTCTGTACCAGGTGAAGTTATCTTTCAACTCTACAAAACAAATGCTGAGGGTAATTTTTTTCTTTTTTTTTTTTTTTTCTTTCTTTCTTTCTTTCTTTCTGTCTTTTTTTTCTATCAAGCATTGCTCCATGTGCCTGGAAGCTATAGTAGCACGAAGGTTGGAATGATATTCACACTGCTGAATTGATGTTATTAACAGTTCTCCTGTTATCCTGTAGGTCACTTGCTATAGAGGACAAAGTTGTAAATCTAGTGAGGATCCTTCAGACACTAAGTCAAAGGTTAAAGCAGGCTATAGAAAATAGATGGCTAAACTGTTCCCATGGGAGCTTTCTAGGCACAGTATGTTGGTGGCATACGAGTTTCCACAGCAACCACAGATTCAATATCAGAGCGTAACCCTCCTACATTATATTACCTGTGATTCCTTATGCCTAGCTAGTGTATTTGTACGGCCTCCTCACCCATTGTACTAAATATATATATTTTTACCTCTACTTGCTTTACTTTAAAACTGGACTCCTAAGGTACCTCATAAGCCATAAGAGCTGTTGAAACTATGTAAGTGACTGGCATGTACACATCAGATAAACCAATATGTTCATGACCTTGGCAATTTCAGGAACAGTCATCTTTACATGAGAATTGATTGATTTTGAATAATTTCTACAAGGTGCTGGTTCATAAATAATGCGGAAAGGAGCTGGGAAAGGTTTCATTTTCTTTCCTTTGTTCTTATTTATTTTTCCACACATAAGAAATTTTACCTGTGGTACTAGAAAAATGGTTTGTTCTGCTAATATATTTTCACCTATTTCTCCATCAGGGTATGGGAGGGTAACCACTTAAAAGCAATTTTAGAAGACGGATTTCTAGGAATGCCATTATTTATATAATTAAGATTTTTAAGATCTTTCAAATAATTTCTTATTTCAAGCAGTATATAGTCCCAGAGCCTGCATATAAATTTGTACAATGCATCGATAATAAGGCTAATGACTTATTATTGTGCTACACTATCACCTAAAATCCTACTGTCAAAGCTGCTTTGCTATGTGGCCATATATGAGGAGGTGAACTTTTAACCAGAGACTTTTCATTCTAAATAAATCAAAAACAGAGGAATAAAAAGGTGTGATTATTCCCGGAGCACAGTTAAGTGAAGCAAATGGAAAGAAAAGGCTTATAGTCTGTCTTGCTCCAGTTAGCAAAACACTTAAGCATATGCTGAACTTAAAACCAATGGATTTCTTACTAAAATGCACTTTCTAAGATGTGACCTTGAATGTGAACCTTACCTCAGTTGCACAGCACAGCTCAGTTTGATGCTCCTTTCATAGCATAAGTTCTTGGGTCAGGTCAGTGTGTACATTACATGGTTTGACTGTTGCACAAATCCCAGTTATCTATTAGAGACTCACACCAAAAGTCTTTTTGTGATCACAGAGAGATCTGTGGCTCCTGTACCAGAACTCTTCTGCACAGCTCCACTTGTTGAGGACAAATAGAGAAATAAGACACGTTTAGCTGAAAACCTAAAAAGATGGCTAGAATTTTTTTTTATTTTTTTTAAAATTACAAGCAAATAGAAACAGGTATTCATATATCATAATATTTCCCTTAAGCATATTTGCTTAGGAATATAACTAGCAGGAAATAAGGACATTTCTTTGCAAAGCTGTATAACAGTTCACATAAGCCAGTGAAAAGGATATACATATTACACAAGGCAGAACTAGATTCTTTGCTTTTGGTATGTTTATTTTATTTCTGAAAAAATCTTGTGTTGTAGTGGCAATTCATCATATGATTTTCCACCAAATCCTCCAAGATGATAGGAGATCACTGAAAATCACCAAGTGTGATCAAAGTACCAGAAGAACTATTTGACAGAAAAAAACACGACAGTAATAATAAAAACTAACTAACCACTTCTAGCTTGACTATTGGCCAAATCCACTCTGTATTTTACCAGTAGAGTAATTGATGAATGAACTACTCTAAAAGGCACAGAAAGCAACATTATTAGCATACATATGCAGCTAACCCCTAAGTTAGGAAATTATTATTTTTTTTTTGTAACTATGGATAATAAAGGAATTTAGGTCATTATAATTTCAAACTTACCATGGAAAAACCTGTCCAAAACAGTGCTCTAAACATTCAGGCAAGAGGTGAATTTTTTTCTTCATTCTATTTTGTCAAGTTTAAGTGAAACTTAGAAGCTAATGTCCTATTTCTAAAGACACAAAGAACTGCAGATTACCAGAAATGCGTAGATCATGTCTGAACAAAATAAAATTCTAAGCAATATGTCTGCAGAATGCTCATTGCATGCTGCAGTATTTAAACAAAGATTTCTTCTGTGATCGAATTTGAGTAGCAAGTATACTTTGTGTTCATATCACGGGAATGATCGGCTGGCGATGCCCACCCACTTTTGTACAGTTCTGCATGCACTACAAGTCTGAGCCAGGCAGTGTGCAGTGCATACATTCTGACTAAGATAAGCCAAGTGAAACAAAACTTCTATTTTTCAAAGTCTTTTAGAACCAGGAAAGATTTAATCAGCAAATAGTGATTATATGGTACTGTGTCCTGCTTCTTAATGACTAAGTCTGTAGATTTCCACTCTATCAATCAAGGCAAAGAAGTATAACATTAAAAATTAAAGAGACAGCTTGGTTTTATCTTTCTTTACATGAATTTTGTGTTTTCAAAATACTGTAAAGAATATTACTTTGGAGATAGGAGAGAAGAAGAATCAGTTAATCATCCATTAGCAATCAAATTAAAATTAGCGTCAATATAAAATAACATAGAATCCCAAATGTATCAAGAAATCCTAACAGTTACTGAACATTTAACTTGTGCCTACAGTTTCATTTATTTCACTGGGAACAGTAGCTTCTGAACAGGCAGCTAAAACTTGCTAGGATTTATCTCCTACATAAGATTTATTTACTTACTTTTAAAAAATTAGCAGAAATGTAGGCCCTGGTGCTGCTGAAAGACTTCAAGGCTACCGTCTCCTGTGACAGAACTGGATCACAAACTTTAATTATCTGTTCTGAAATGCTATACTATCAAAAAATACAAGAACTGTGGAAAGTAAAACAGTAAATTTTCTTAGGCAGTGTTATTTTTCCCCCACTTCTGGGACTACTGGCATACTGTTCCAGGTCCAGACAAAATTGAAATTCAGTCAGCAATGCAGAAATGTTCCCATATTTGGCTTATAGGTGTCTGTCGTGGTTTAACCCCAGCCAGCAGCTAAGCACTAAGCAGCCGCTCACTCACTTCCCCCCCACCCAGTGGGATGGTGGAGCGAATTGAAAGGAAAAAGGTAAAACTCATGGGTTGAGATAAGAATAGTTCAATAGAACAGAAAGGAAGAAACTAATAATGATAAAAATAATAATAAAATGACAATAGTAATAATAGAAGGATTGGGATATGCAAACCGAGTGATGCACAATGCAATTGCTCATCACTCACAGACCAATGCCCAGCTAGTTCCCGAGCAGTGATACCCCTCAGGTCACCTCCCCCCAGTTTATATACTGGGCATGACGTCACATGGTATGGAATACCCCATAGGCCAGTTTGGGTCAGCTGTCCTGGCTGTGTCCCCTCCCAGTTTCTTGTGCCCCTCCAGCCTTCTCGCTGGCTGGGCATGAGAAGCTGAAAAATCCTTGATTTTAGACTAAACACTACTTAGCAACAACTGAAACATCAGTGTGTTATCAACTTTATTCTCATAGTGAATCCAAAACATAATACTATATCAGCTACTAGAAAGAAAATTTCTCTCTATCACAGCCAAAACCAGGACAGTATCTCAAATTATTAGCTATAGATAGTAGGTAGTCTCTCAGATGGACTTGAAACCTCAAATGAAATGTCCAGAAGTATTGGTATTTATATTTTAGATTACATTTTCATATGGAAAATTGTATTCTGCCCTTGCCTTCCTCACCCAGTTCCCTCCGCCCTGATTTATTTTGAAGGTCAGCCTTGGAATAGGAACTTCAAAGTCTTCAGATGAGATAAAGAGATTCCTGAGAGGACTGCTTTACACATTTTAGAATAATTTACACTGTTCAGAGTCTGGGATATCCAATGGTCTTTTCTGTGGAATAACTCTCAGCTGGGAAAATCCCAAGGAACTGTAAAGACAGCTGAGCTCAATCCCACTCCAAGTTCCCATAGTATCTAGTGGAAATGCAGCGTTTTCCAGAAATCTCCATCTTGCAGTTGGTGTGGAGTGGTCCATACCATATCGACACATATCAGATCACTTAAAATATCAGTAAAGAACTGTCTCTTTACCTATTTAGTCTGCTTTCTATATCATGTTCAGCTTACTAGCTGTTTCTCTTTCTGCAGGAATATTTTAAAAAGAATAAAATTCATTCTACAGTTAATGTTATGTGATAATTCCATTGATCATTGTTTCTCCAAGTAAATTTAATATGCTTATCAAAAGGATGTCTAGCAACACATACACCTAACTTGTACAATGAATATCCCTTTCTTTAGTGTTTTGTGTCAATAAGTTACTGTGCACATGACTTGGCCTTATTTAACAGCATCTCTTCAAGAAAACAGGCAAAGTTCCAGCTAACTTTGAAAAAAAGAACCAGGGAGATACCTAAGGTTTATCATGGTGTTTCATCCCTGTAAAAAGCAATGCAGTATACTTAAGTAGTCCCAGTGAGGGAATATTTTGTGGAGAGTTCGCAGGATTATAGGAGACGGAGTAGACAGGGGGGAAAAGCGATGCTGTATACTCGTGTGCAGCACTGAATGAAACTGAATAAGAATAGTGAAGGTTGAAATATACATATGCATGAACATGCAGATGATGTGTGGTGAATTCTTTAAACAAATTCAGACAAACAAAAGGAAACCAGCTGCTGCTACATCATCCCTGAAGTATTTCTTTGGAGAGTAGCCTTCCTCTATCCGTGTACTAAATTCTGAGTGCTTCCCAGTGGTCTTTACATTTCTGGCCTTTTAATGAATTTTATAGCAGAAACCTGCTCAGTATTTTGTAGATACTTGTTGCTTGAAACATGTATTCTGTTTAATTTGTTCATGTCACATTGGTTTAATGGGATTTATTTTGGATTAGGACATTATTTAGGTAGACTATGAACTGAAAGACTATCCATGTAGCAACAGCTGTTCTAGTCAAGGACAAAATGTATCTTAATAGAACTCCACTGAACACCAAAAAAAAAATGAAGAGGGATATAATGGGCACTTTACATGAAGAAGTCAGTAAAGGACTTATGCAGGACTTAAAAAAAACCCAAACAACATTCTTTTAGTTTGGAAATGAGCTTTGCATGTGACTGCACAATAATTCAATTGTTATTATTTATAATTTTGGAACTCTAGCATTAAAGTAAGGGTTGAGCTACCAGCTTTTTAAATGCTACACCAATATATACATTCTCTTCTTTAGAGATTTTATTTTTTTAAACAGAGAGCATATAAAGAAGAGAAATTAACAAGAAAGTTACTGTCACTAGGTCTGAAAAGGGGTTAGTGTCTGTATATGGCTGCAATAACAATGGAGGAATTCTGCCTTCTCAAACCCTGACTGGCCAAGTTTTGACAGTATCAAGCAGCTGGATGCCTACCCATGTTGAGGAGCACTCTCTTTCTTGATGCGTAGAGGCCTGGTGCTCTCTGAACCTGGTGCTCTCTGTGAAAGAACAGTGAAACCTTCCTGAATTCAATAAATGAAAGATTCAAGCATAATCCAAAACTGAGAAGAGCCTTCTAGATCAAAGGAGAAATTAATCTGCATCTTCAAGGTGGAAGATCTAGTCAGTATGGGGTACAACAGAATGCTCTCAATCTGTTGTACCAGAGTGGTAATTAAATAGTCTCTGAACCTGGGAATGAGAATACATAGGGATTGTCACATGTACGTGAGATGGAAACATTTCCATTTCCATGTTTAATAAATGTCTAGATATTTTTTATTAGGAAGTCACTGTCAGAAAAATAATTTAATCACTATACTTCAGAATGTCTCTTCTACAAATCAAGTATAAATAATTGTTCCATGCAAATTAGTAAAACTGTAATTACTGTAATTATGTCTCAACAGTTGGCATTAGCTATTGGTGGAAGCTATTTGCAAGCCTTCCAGCTGCAACTGTTGTGTGCACTGAATAATAGAAGGACCCACTGAACAGTTCAGCAGGCTCATGTGTGAATGAGTCCAGTTTTGTGACCAAAAGAAAGACATATTTGTCCCGAGGGACCCAAGTTAAATGCTTTCAGTAGCATTGCATCAGCAGAGGAGTTACAGAAATACAAAGAAATTGCTGAAAGTTAGTGGAATATTTTCTAAGGTTTAATGATGTCTTAGTGACTGAAAAAGTGAGGAGACCGTAAAATGTTCTGATGCTATTAAAAAAAAAAAAAAAAAAAGCCTGGTGGGATTAGCTTATGGGACAACTTTCAAGTGAAAAAAAAGTGTCAAGAAAGACAGCCCTACCAGAGGGGATATGTTACTGGACCTGTTGGTCACCAACGCATGTGAGCTAATCAGGGATATCAAGATTGGAGGCAGCCTGGGATGCAGTGATCATGCACTGGTGGAGTTCATAGTCCTGAGGAGTATGGGTCAGGTGAAGATTAAAGTCAGGACCCTGAATTTTAGGAAAGCAAACTTCCAGCTGTTCAGGAGTTAGTCAATAGTACTCCCTGGAAAACTACCTCAGGGACAAGGGAGCAGAACACAGCTGGCAGGTCTTTAAGGACACTTTCCATAGATCACAAGGGCTCTCAATCCCCAGGTGTAAGAAATCAGGGAAGGAAGGTGCAAGACCAGCATGGCTGAGTCAAGACCTGCTGGTCAAACTAAAGAGCAGGAAGGAAATTCACAGGCAGTAGAAGTAGGAACAGGTATCCTGGGAAGAGTATAGGGACGCTGCCTGGTTGCGTAGGGATGGGGTCAGGAAGGCCAAGGCACAGATGGAGCTGAACTTGGAAAGGGATGCAAAGAATAATAAGAAGGGCTTCTATAGGTATGTCAGCCAGAAAGGAAGGTCAGAGGAAGTGTACCCCCTCCAATGAATACGACTGGCAAACTGGTAACAACAGATGAGGAGAAGGCTGAGGTTCTTCACAACTTTTTGGCCTCAGTCTTCACTGGCAACCTCTTCCCACACCTCTTAAGTGGATGAACTGCAAGGCAGGGACTGGGGGAGCAAAGTCCCTCCCACTGGAAGAGAAGAACAGGTTCGTGACCACCTGAGGAACTTGAATATACATAAGTCTATCAGACCTGACAAGATGCACCCCAGAGTCCTGAAGGAATTGCCTGATGTAGTTGCCAAGCCACCCTCCATCGTATGTGAAAAGTCATGGCAGTCAGGTAAAGTCCCCACTGACTGGAAAAAGGAAAACATTGCACCCGTTTTTAAAAAGGGTAGAAAGGAGTACCCTGGGAACTACCAACCTGCCAGCCTCACCTCTGTGCCTGGGTAGATCATGGAACAGATCCTCCTAGAAGCTCTGCTAAGGCACATGGAGAACAGGGAGATGATTCGAGACAGCCAGCATGGCTTCACCAAGGGCAAGTCTTTCCTGACCGACAGAGTGGCCTTCTATCATGGAGTGACTACATCAGTGAACAAGGGAAGAGCTATGGATGTCATCTATCTGGGCTTCTGTACAGCCTTTGACATGGTCCCCCACAACATCCTTCTCTCTAAGTTGGAGAGAGATGGATTTGATGGATGGACTGCTTGGTGGATAAGGAATTGGCTGGATGGTTGCATCCAGAGGGTAGTGGTCAATGTCTCAATGTCCAGATGGTTAGCTGTGATAAGTGGTGTCCCTCAGGGGTCCCTATTGGGACCTGTATTGTTTAATATATTCTTACGTTAGACAGGCAGTGGGATTGAGTGCACCCTCACCAAATTTGTAGATGACACCAGGTGAGTGGTGCGGTTGACACTCCTGAGGGATGGGATGCCATCCAGAGGGACCTGGACAAGCTCCAGAAGTGGGTCTATGTGAACCTCATGAGGTTCAACAAGGCCAAGTGCAAGGTCCTGCACCTGGGTCAGGGCAATCCCCAGTACCAGTACAAACTGGGGGATGAATGGATTGAGAGCAGCCCTGTGGAGAAGGACTTGGGGGTACTGGTGGATGAAAAACTGGACATGAGCTGACAATGTGCTCTCACAGCCCAGAAAGCCGACTGTATCCTGGGCTGCATCAAAAGAAGCATGACCAGCAGGTCAAGGGAGGTGATTCTGCTCCTCTACCCTGCTCTGGTGAGACCCCACCTGCAATACTGTGTCCAGTTCTGGAGTCCTCAGTACAGGAAAGACATGGACCTGTTGGAGTGTGTCCAGAGGAGGCCCACAAAAATGTTCAGTGGGCTGGAGCACCTCTCCTATGAAGAATGGCTGAGACAGTTGGATTGTTCAGCCTGGAGAAGAGAAGGCTTCTGGGAGATCTTATTGTGACCTTTCAGTACTTAAAGGGGGCTTATAAGAAAGACGGGGACAGACATTTTAGTATGGCCTGTAGTGATAGGACAAGGGATAATGGTTTTAAACTAAAGGAGAGTAGATTTTGTCTAGATATGAGGAATAATTTTTTTTACAATGGGGGCGGTGAAACAATGACACAGGTTGCCCAGAGAAGTGGTAGATGCCCCATCCCTGGAAAGATTCAAGATCAGGTTGGATGGAGCTCTGAGCAACCTGATCGAGTTTAATATGTCCCTGCTTTTGGCAGGGGGGTTGGACTAGATGACCTTTAAAGGTCCCTTCCAGCCCAAACTATTCTATGATTCTGTAATAGTATCAAAAGCAGAATCAGAAAAACAGAATTAAAAACTAGGGGAAAAGAAGTCTTAGTGAAGGCCTCCTCATCACTGCAGTCACTTTTAAATATCTGCAGGGTGATCAATGCATTCAGTATTATTGGGAACTACCCTGCTTTGGTGGTGGGGTTGAGCTGACTATACCACTGGTCATTCAATTTCTTGAAGAATATTCATGCTTTTTTCTTCATCTCTTCCTTTCTCTCTTTCTCTCCCTTTCTCTTTCCCTTCCTCTTTCTCTCCCCCTCTTCCTCTCTTTCCTTTCTTCCTGCCTCATCTCTTCCTTTCTCCCTTTCCCTTTCTCTCTCTTACTTTCTGTCCCCCTCTCCCTTCCCCCCTTTCTCCTTTCCCTCTCTCCCCTTCTTTTCCTCTCCCTCTCTCTTATCTCCCTTTTAAATGGACCAAAACATTAATTCCCTCTTGTTTGTTCTCCTGGTCCAGATACTTTGACAGCTGCCTTCCTAAAGTACATTCCTCCAGCCTTTTATAAACTTTAGGTTTTGTCAGTCTTAGTGGGTTGGAGTTTTTTCACCCCCACTTGGCACTTTGGGAGCTCACAGCTAGCCAGAATCTTTGTCTCCTGCTACTATTATTTCCCTCCACGGAAAAAAATTGCTTCCTTCTACTATACAATTTCCTTTAGCTGTGAGATTAAAACATAAATCTTCAGACTGTGACTTTTAGACAAATCAAAACTAATTAATTTACTTTAAACACTAATGACAGCATGTTAAAAAAAAAAAAAAAATAAAAAAATTCTAAAAGTTACACTGCTCCCTGCCAGTTTGGCCTTGATTGTTTCTAAAGCTATGGAATGTGCAGGTGACTAAAGATTTTTCTGAATAGTTCATGTTGACATGACCTTTCAGAGAAGTTCATGGAAGTTTTCCTTGATGAAGTGTCAGCAGGTATCAGAGAATTTTTACTATGTGTTGGTAATGAAAAAGCAAGCTGTTACCAGCTGTGTCAAAAAAAAACCCAAAACACAAATAAATAAAAGTAAAATTTCAAGAATCTGTTTTTCACCCTCCTCCTTAACTGCCAATATGTATATTAGATAGTCTCATCAGCAGGAACATATGATGGCCAGAAAATACAGGATACTTTGTGGCCAAATTTAGGATCAGATGCTCAAATTCAGGCCTTGCTTAGTTCTGACTGAATTGAAAGAACACCTTTACACCGATTCTATTGCCTCAAAGAATTTAAACATCACTTTAAGAGTCTGATGAAGGAGTCAGTAGGGATGACAGTAACTTGAACAGGCTGTTGATGATTCTGTCACCTTCTATTAAAAAAATTGAATGTAAATCACTTACAGTATTAAACTGTTAAATTCTATGTAACATACTGGTTTCCTAGGAAGTGATTAATGACTTAGACTCTGAAGCAATCTGTTAAACATGCATACTCTTGGACATAAACTCACTGTGCTGCGGGAAGACTAACAATAAAAACTGAGGTAACATTCCTTTTTCTCTTATCCTGCCTGTATTCTGATGGTTGCTTCTGGAAGTAACTAACAAGAGGATAAATTTGGTATAAATTGAACTAGCTATTTATTCCACAAAATTATTCCATAGAAGTTCTGGAATGGCAGGTTACCAAATATTTAAATATACCCAAATAGATGAAGCAAATCAAGTATGCATGCATTCATGCTCTGGCATTGTTATTTTTGGACGTATCAAAACATTTTTCCACACGTCAGTTTCCTCCCACATATGGATGGCAAAAGTGCATCCATCACAATGAGTCCCCATTCTAAATGGAATTTTCTAGATATTCATTTAATAGAAATTAGTGTTGCAGCTATAAATATCATTAAAAGATATGAAGCTATGTAATATATATATTACTAGGTATTCTAGGTATGCAATAAGTACTTCTCCGTCAATGTGACATGCAATGAAGACAATAAATTGCTCTAACGATAAGATGAAGGTGACAAAAAAATGCACAAGGAATAGAATGAAGGTGGTGAAACTAGGCAACTAAAATTTAAATTTCAGAAAGGCTAAAAACTTTTTTAAAGGTATCTAAAAATGGAAAGACAATTAATAAGCATACACATACAGGAAAACCTCAAATATTATTTTATTTTTTTATATTGTATTTAGCAGGTATTATTTAGCAAATATCTAAAATACAAGTTCAAAAATAAAAAGAGCACTTTAATTCCATTATTTTATCAAATCTGACTTGAAACACTAAAGGCAATCTTATAAAAGAATCCCATCAAACCGAAAGGTAATTATGTAAGAGCTAAATAAGATCATCAGCTATAAAGGAAAGCTGGACTAGGAAGTAAGGGTGAAACATTCATTACCCTTCATATTCATGCACATATGGCTCTGACATAGCAAAAGGATTATGATTGCTTTCAATTTCAAGATAGAAACAATTTCAAAAGGTGCAGCACAATTGTTAGGGACTGAAGATCAGGCAGCAATCAGCCATAAATGATGGAGTCACTAACTAATCTATTTTAAGTAACAAGGGAAGATGACACAGAATAGAAGGTAAGGTGCAAGTTTTAGGATGTTTCTTTTGAGAAGTTAGCCACATTATAGAATTTCAGCATTAAGGGTAACAACAGTAGCTTTATTATTATTTACCACAATCCATAACTTTTTAGTAACAGAAAAAAATAGAATTTAATGTTGTGTTGGCCCAGTCATTGAAGACAACACATGCATCTCAGTGACCACAAATTTTTATTAGCTGTAACAACAGAAGAGGAGCAAAAACTATTTCACAGGGGAGTTCCTGTAAACTCAGGAGGAGTACTAAAACCTGTCCTCAAATTACACCCGATATTGACCATGGGACCAATAAAGTGATCTTTAAACTACAGATTGCAGCAGCAAAACTTAAACTTTACTGAGGGACAGCACTCATATTTAACGTTTCTAGAGAGGCAGGAGAGGACAACTCTGACTCATAAGTGTTCTAGTCTAGATATCCTGTGAGCATTTCTCCAAATTTTTGGAGTCCCTTCTGTTAGAGAGATATGCATGTGTGTGTGGTCATGCACATGAAAATACCCATGCCCACGCACTGGGAAAGTGGAATACAGAGACATTTCAGGTTTTTTGTTGGAGTACAAGGCCATAGAAATAGTATAAAAAATATTTTATCTTGGGACAAGTTTCCTATTCCATTGCCCAGCCAGTACTACAAATTTGTGGCAAACAAAGTTTCTGCTTCAGAGAAGCCACAATTTTGGTTGTTTTTTTTTTAATGCTTGAGAACTTTGAAAATCTGAAATTTCTGATCAGATGATCATTCTGATCACTAAGGCTTCCTGCTTACAAGTAAAGAGGGCCATCCAGCAGAATCCTCCTACACCTCTGCTGGTTATACATCTCTCCCAGACTGGAGCTCAGTTGCCAAACTGCAGAAGAAAGGCTGTGCATCCCTTGTAAATCAGCAGAAACGTTCAGCAACATTTCAATGAAAGCAAGACACAGTTTAAGCATAATTTTTTTTTTTAATTACTTTTTTCTTTTTGAATTGGGCTGCACAGAGCTGGTTTCTGTAGTGATGAGCATGGAGTGGGAAGGTAAAATATGAGAAAAAGCTTTTCTTTGCTTGTCTGTATTTCACCATTGCAGCCAGTATTCATTTGTGCTTCACTTTGGGAACTTAGGTCTCCAACACTAACAAGAAGAAGCCAGAGACAGACCATGGGAATTGCACATTGCAGTCTGCTAACTGACAGAGGAGGAGACAGAAAGACATTCAAGATGAAAAAAAAAAAATCCCTGGTGTGAGGAGCTTGGGCACCAGGGTCAGCTGCAGCCATAAATTTAGCTTCTGCAGAGGCTTCCTAAAAACTACACACAAAGACAAAAATCATTCAGGGGATGAACTCTTCCTATTTCAAGCCTTTGCAGATGGTTGATTCTCTAGGTATATCACTTTTATGACCACCAGCTGAAGTAATGTCACTCACCTTGAAACAGCCAGTCAAGCTTGTTCTACTGAAGGCTGTGATGATGCCCTTTTATGATTTTTTTCAGCTTCTCTCACTTTTTTTTTCCCCTTCCCTCACATGCACAGGTGGGCATTGAATGAATTATTAGAGAGAGGATTGCTGAGAAAGACTTTCAGATGATTGGGAAGTAAGAAAAAGAACTTCCCCCCAGGATGTATCTTGTCCTTTTCTATTTTAATTTTATATTAGGTTCAATGTCACACCAAATAATGATTCAAAACTGCAACTAATTAAGTTTATTTCCATTATTTTTCTTCAGATGTCTGTTGCAGTGTTGCACAAGGTACTGAGAGCGCATCACATATAATATTTTCTGTTCTTTTTGAAAAAACAAAAAATGTCACTAATGTTTATCTATTTTTTTTCCTTTACAGTGGTTAAACAGATAAAGAAAATGAGTGTTGAACTCCCCGCTCCTGCCCAATATATTACATCCTTTCTGTTGAGAAATGATACGGTTTTGTTTGTTAATATTTTCACAGACATCAGAAATGACTGTAATTACAACATACCACGTTTTGGTTTTTTTTTCTTTCTTTTTCTCACTTTTTCCTTTCTGCCTTGGAATGGCAGAACATGTATAATATCCATGTTTATATCCCACATCCAATTTATTTTCTTTTTTGTTTCATTTACTGCTGCTTTAATGTTTTGCTTTGTCACACTATATTTTTTCAGTAACTTTTAAACTTTTGGAAGGAGTTGCAGTGATAAAACCAGTGTCAGTTTTCTTTGCATTAGTCAGTTACTTTTCTAAAAATTATTAGACAACATGCCTAAATTACAGAACAATGGAAGGAAGGATGGCAGGCAGGCACGCAGAAAGGACAGAATCTGTGTTCTGTTCAAACACATAGGCAATTGCAAAAAGACAAACAGCCCCGTGTCCCAAGAAAACAATGAGGAAGGGAGTAAAAGAAAAGAAAGGACAACCACAAAAATCAAAGAATTCTACTGTAAAAACAGATACTTCGGGCAACCACGAGATTTTCAGGAAATCTTTTTAAATAATGGAAGGGGAAAAGGAGCAATTTTCCATTGAAAAAGGAAATGAACAAACAAACATAAAGAAAACAGCTCTGCTTTTCATTCCAAGTAGAAGGTTTATTCCAGCATTTTCAGTTGCGTGTTAGTTTTAATAACCCTTTATTGGGCAATTGCTCACAAGCATTCTTACTGCCCCATAACATAAACAAAACAAAGTATGCACCTGAGAACGCAGAACTTGAAAAACAGAACAGAATTTGTTGAAATAAAGAGTCTCAGAGTGGCAATGCTTTTAAAAAATAAAAATAAATTTAAAAAAATACAACACTTTTAATATGATCATATTATAGGACAACATGGAAAAGTGATTCTTCAGTAAGTCGTGACTGTCTTCGTCTGACCAAGATCAGGCATCAGCAGTTGTTGAAGATGTCTGAATGTTATTAATGATACATTACTACTACTTCTCCCACTACTTTTCTAATACCTGCAAGACATTTAAATCCATGAGGTAGCTACCATTTCTGGCCAGTCCTAGAAATAAACTTCTCTCAGACATGTAAAGGTAGCAATCAAGCACTCAGAGAGCAACGAAGACTCATCATCGGTCACCTCCCATTAGCAAATACCCATAGTCCTCTTCTGGTTTCTTTTCCAGGCCCATCGCCCAACATGTCTAAGCAATCTCACTCCTATTTCATTTCAACCCAGCAGCAGATGCAGGTCTGAAAGGTGATACGTCAAAGATAATTGTAGCTCTGCCGACATGACCAATGAACACAAGTTTCCTTTTTCTCTCTCTACATAAGAGCATGCCTAACCTTTCTGACCTTACAGACTCCTTAAATGACCATCAACCCCACTTTAACACTGGGATCACTCTGAATAAAGCAAGTCTTTCACCTCTTCAAAATGCAATCGGATTTCTTCCACTAACTATAGTACATCTTTCATAACCCAGAAGTGTTGACTGATAGACAGGACAGCCACTGCTATCTAGTGGGACACACAAAGAGAGTCTCAGCAGACGCTTCTGATGCCTCTCCCCTTGTGACTTCTTGAAACTACCAAAATTTTAGCTTTCTTTCTCAGGATTTTGAGGCATGAAGTGTCAACATTGTCAACAAACTAACAGTTCCCTACGGCACATCCCAGTAGAGAGGACTGTTCTAGAGAAAATGAACCAAGAAAGGTAGGTCAAAGGGGAAAAAAACAAATTAAAACGAAATAGCTTTTTTGCTTTACACTTAATATGTTAAAATGTAATGCAGACATGGAATATAAAAGAAAAAAACCACTAGGTTTTACAGTATATTGGGTGTTCTAGCTCCTACTTTGTAGATATTGGAGTTCCTTCTTTAGTTCTCATATTGTCAGCGGTTACTGGGAGGTAACTGCTTAATTAGTTGTTGGCCTGATCATTTTGCCAATAAGCCAGACAGAGTGGCTTGGTGAAGCATCTGGCATTTATTGCCAGGATCTCCCCACCCTCCCCAAAGGCAGCAGTTCTCTAAGCTGCAGCAGCAATCTTCACTGTGATAACCATTGTTTCACAGCAGCTGTGGGAGTTGTGCTGGGGGATTTTTAGTAAGCCCAAACATGTTCTAGGTGGAAGTATTTCAAATGTCATGCCTGTTCACCCAGGAGTCCATTCACAGAACAACTTCTGCTGCAAGCTTATGTCCTGAGGGCTGTTATGCCATGAAACTGCCAGAATAAGTGGAAAAGGAAGTCCTGTCACCAGCCCAGCTGAGCATTTGATAATCTTGGAAGCTTGGTCCTGTGAGCTGGTAGCCCCAGGCATTTTAACTTGCACACCACAAATTTAAAACCAAGCCAAACCAAAAAAATCCCATGACAACATTAATGCCCCCCCCCAAAAAAAAACCCCAAACCAAACAAATTCCAAAATAAAACAAAAGTTCTGTATGAACCTTAACACTTGCTTCACCTTCAGTCTTTCTTGCAGATGGCTGATGATTTCACTGATAGCTCAGAAGTCTATTGTTCTAATCCTCTTTCAGTGTGTATCCAGAACCAAACATACTTCTAGACAGAACTAGTATCTCTGTGGTATACGGGTGTGTTACAAAGGCGGAAAATAACATGATTCATACCAGAAGACTAAGCTATCTCTTGGACTTTCTTAGTATCACAATATGTAATGGTAACAGACACACAATTTAACTTGTAGGAAAAAGGTATATACACAATGTATGTAAAATTAGTTGAAAATGATTTATACGCTCTGCTTCTTATTAGTAATCTTTCCACCTGAAAGCAAATTTTTGAAAAATTAGAGCAGCCATCAGACACATCAAGGTCAGGGAACAGCTAATCAGTCCACCCAAGCTGTCCTTTTAACATGCTTTGACACTTAGGAGATATCTCAGTGCTGGTCTCCTGTTTCCTGTTCCAATTTTTATTCCTTCCACCATTATGTGCCTCAAATTCTGTCTGAGAGATGTGAAAGTTATTTACTAAAGAACAGATGTTTTTCCCTTCCCTAAATGCTTAATTATTACACATTGTCTATGCAATAAATAAAAGAGGATTAAAACAAAATCTCCATGTCTGACACTGGGCGATACCAACTTAATAGCTTAATAGCACAGATGTGTCTAGGGTATTTTCCCCTTTAAGTAGCAGATACATTTTTGGGAATATGTAGTTCCAGAGGTCCAAAATGGAGCCTGGAAGAGATTTAATAGTTATGTAGGGTTAATGATCAGGTGGCAAGTGTCTGCAACCAGTTCCTGATTCTCTTAAATTTCACAAAAAATAGATGTGACAGTTGTATTTGAAATCAGCTTTTTAGGTGTAAGAGGAAAACATCATATTTTACCATCTTAATAGTCAATGACTCTGTGCAATATTGAGGATGCTGTCAGTGTCCCAGGACGGGTTGGTTTGTATAGCGCTATGGATGACAAAGCATGGACTGGGGCAAAGGTCGGACTGCAGTTTGGGGGGCTTTCAGGGCAGCACTGAGGGCAGAATGGTGGCTGCTCCTTCGTCACACTTGAAAGAACCCAGAGTCCCGATGCACTCTGTGTGTGTGCAAGCATGTGTGCGTGTGCGTGTGTGTGCACATGAGTGCAGGTCCACAAAATTCTGGGGACTACAGCTCCCTTCACTTCTTTCCCACTTCCTCTCCTTTTCCTTATCCTTACCCTGTGATATCATGAAGGCATAGTGTTTTCTGGAAGACAACATTTTGGTGTGGTTAAATCTTAATTTTGTAACTGTGCCATATGCAGTCTAAGAAGTGGTGGCACAGAAAGTGTGGAATTATTCTCCTTTGCCATTAGAGCCGGCCCACAGCCCTCCTTATTAGCCAGTCAAATGAGATGGGAAGAGTCCAATCCTAGATGACTGTAGCAACCTGGGAGTGTGGGGGAAATGCATGCTGGATAAGAATAGGCAAGGAAAGAATTCATTGTGTCATCTGACAAAGTCATGTTTTAACCCACAAATGTGCCAAAACTGGCTTTGATCTTCTATTGCATGGTGATATACACATTGCAAAGGTGTTTGGCACATTGTCTAACTTGATGAACCTGGTGGACAGTGCATTCTGCTGCCTTCCCTTGTGTTTTCTTTCAATTCTCTTTGCTCAACGTAAGCAAGTGGAATCAGTGAGGCACTAGAAGAATACAAATGCATACACCTACTTCTCTTTCACTGCAATACCATGAGATCCTTTCTGGGTGCCCTGTATCTTTTCATGGTTTTTCCACAACATGGGAATTCCTCTGACAGTCAAGTATGGATGTGTTTCAGCAAGTGAAACTCATGGCTGTGCTGTCTGACATATGAACAGCTGTTGTGTTCACAACATACCACTTCTTATCCTGGCTGTAGAATGGGATGGAGGCATGAATTGTATGGAGTTCCCTGAAAACTGAGAAGTTTTGCCTCTGCTTCTCATAGGACTCGTTTGACAGACACCAACAGCTTATAGTTACTTGAGAGTCTCAATAACTATGTTATTTATCAGGGTTTGAATGCAGCAGTAAGTGAGGTTGCAAAAGTGCATAAAATGGGGTAAGAGAATGTATATGTAAATGTTTAGATTAAATATTTAGATGTACCTTAGTGGGAAAGTGGGAATTATGTATGCTTATCCTAGATGTCTAATCTTGGAAACACAAACTCCCCATCCCAAGTTCTGGGCACCTGAACGGCATCTAAAAGACTTCAAATTCCACTATCACTATTATGAAGTTGACAATCACTGTATTTATACTACCTGATTCACTCCTCACCTAAGACTTTCCACTTGTAAATGCTAAGGATGCTTATCATCATTTATATGTTTTGGGTTTTTTTGGTTTTTTTTTTTTCCCTCTCTCTTCATTTTGTGGTAATTATACTTGTGAGAACACACTCTTTGCAAGAAGTAGTTAAAATGCACACAATGGCCCTAGTATTTACTGAAAGAACATGTGGTTACTGAAAGAACACGTGGTTACATATCAACAAACTCTATTACTGGAAACAGAAAATAAGTTTTATTTGTTAGTACTTTTTGTGTTTACACTAAATACTCAAATGATTAAACCATATTTTTATCAGTGAAAATCCATTCTCTTTGCCCCATTGTAAAGGCAGTGATATTAATATAACGAAAGGTGAGAGGGTAGCTCACATTTGTTGACTACTAATTCAGCAGTATAGCTTCTGGAAATTTTTGTCATTTATTGCTGCTAAAGAATTTATAACCTGGAGAAGCTGGTGATAATGGACTTTAAGCCTTACAAACTCCCCAAACAACTGAATTAAAGAATCTGCTGTATTCTGTGTAGTCCCTGAAGCACACTTTAATGGTTCTGCTGAAAGGGTATCAATCATACAGGAATGGTTCCACAAAGTTACAGTGAGGCGCTCCAAGATGGTCAAATGTTTGCATTTTCTGTAATGTCATACAATTGTAAAACTGTATCTAGGAGGCCTAACAATTAAAATCTTTGCAGCAGAAGTCATGCAATCCATGTTTTGCTTTGTTTATAATTTGTGTGACTTTGGACTCATAAGTTTTGTGGAGTTCTTTTTTTTAGATATTTTTATTTTAATACTTATTTTTCTAGCCATAGGCAGGACTTGGAAGCAGGTATGATTTTTCTCATCATTTATGGGTGTGATGTTTTGTTGACTTTTTTCCCTCCAAAAATGACCATTCATGCTGGTTATCAGTGCATGCTTTCAGTCTGGAAATTTGTCTTCTTTTGGTTACTTGCAGAGAAATTTGTATGTTTTCATAGAAAATATAGTTAATTATTCTCTTTAAAGAACTACCATGGTTGGGAAAGTTAATATTTTTCACATATCATTACCAGTAATAAAACATTGCAAAGGTCTAGGAAATTTTAATCCGTCAGCTGAGTACAATTGCAATTAAAAAAGGAGTGCTATTTATGCCTTCAGTCCTTCCAGAAGCCTTTTCTGCAGCTAAATTCAAAGGTTACTCAATTCAAAATTGCCTCATTAGTGACTGTGAACTGATATCACAATCATGACAGTGAGACTATAATCTGTGAGGGAAAGAAATAAACTGTAAATCTTTAAAACTACAAATTTTAGGAAAAAAAGTTGGAGGTTGCCCCATTTTTCTTCCTGATACTTTGCATAATGTATTTAAATAACATAAGCAAGTATTATCAGTTTAGTTAGGAAAAGTCAGGATTGTTGTATCAGTTCACAATCACTAATAAAGTATTTTCAGGCAGGTTAGCCTTCTAATCTGTTCTACAATCTTGAGGTTTATCCTTTGAATTCTAAGTTCTGTAGATCTTTAAAACATGCAACTATCTGCTACTAGTTCTCTCTACTCTGACTCACATTTTGGACAATAAATAAAACAATAATAAAAATTACACCCAGTGTAATTCAATAAATTGGCATTATGCTGTCAGAGAAACTGAAATCCATAAGGCTATTATACCAAACCTTCTGTTGCTTCTGAGTCTGTGAAGTAATTGAAAGAGTCATGTTCTCTTATGCTACATAAAAGCAAAGGAAAAATATAAGTATTGGTAAAAATGATTGGGTCTTATGTTTCTTGAAGACATTTTACATTATCCAAATTGCAGTGACAAGACTATACCATTAAAATAAGAAGAATGTCCTTTTAATAACTTACTAATTTTTTTTCTATAGCTTTAGATGCATCAAAGCTATTTGGTTGGTTTTGGTCCTTACGCACCACCTTGAAGACATGAGAAAGTTCAGCTAAAATTTTTGCAGGAGGAACATAAAAATAGTCAGTAGCACAAAGAGTCCACATTCATACTGGATATCTTCTTTCCATAGTTTTTGGGGGTTTGAGTGGGGTTTTGTTTGTTTGTTTTTCTTTGTTGTTTGTTTTTTCTCTAATGAAGATTTCTTTATCTTGTTCTCTGTTACAGTAAACTTGGGCTTTAGAGTATAAATCTGAGATAGCTGTAACGTTGTTCAAAATGGGCAGAACTTGATTCAATACAATTTTTCTGATTATTTGGAATCTGCATCTTTCTTCAGTTATACAACACAATAAAAATATTGGTTTTCACTGTATCAAGTTTTTAAAATAATTTTTTAGGAATGCATTTGTGCATACTTGAAATTACTTTTTTCTGGTTTAATATTTGAAAGTGCTCTATAGTTAATTTATTTTTTCTAAGATATAAAGTGTCTTCATCATCTTAGCTATCTTATCTGTAACATTTCTGTTTCTCTCTTTTTTTTTTTTTTTTCCTTTTTTCTTTTGGTTATGATGATTATAATGCAAAAAAACCACCCCAAAACTTGACTTGTTTTCTTCCTGAGGCTTCAATGCTA
>JAVJGG010000008.1:23401070-23415344 GCA_035590195.1 Aviceda cuculoides | reverse complement strand
CCAAGTCCCCGTTGGGCGTGATGGAGCCCGGCTGTCCTGGAGATGGCTGAACGTCTGCCTGCCCGTGGGAAGGGGGGAATGGATTCCTGAGTTTGCTTTTCTTGTTGTCCAGGCTTTTGCTTTACCTATTAAACTGTCTTTATTTGAATCCACAAGATTTCTCACCTTTCCTCTTCTGATTTCCTCCCCCATCCCACCAAGGGGGAGTGAGCGAGTGGCTGTGAGGGGCTGAGTTGCCTGCTGGGGTTGAAGCATGACATTTAGGCACCTACCTCAGAATCGGACCCAACATAAGGATCCAACCTAACAGTCTTCTGGGCTGGGCATTTAAATCCTGTTTAGAGCTCTGTTGTGCATACACACACGAATCACTAATACTTGTCATTTTGTATGTGGCCTCCAATATAATGAAATTACAAAGGTGCTTTCTTCAAAATGAATATTATCGTAAGGTTGAATGAAAATAAGGTTTGTTATATCATTTTCTTTTTACAGCCACAGTGTCTAAGTTTTATTTACAACAACATCTGTTTCCCGATTTGAAAGTCAACCCTTAGCAGAAGCTTTTTTATACAATTTAAGGACTATTTTTAGTTACAATCTGAAATTAAATATTTTGGGGGGTTCAGTTAACACTTACTTTGCATTAAACCAGAAACTAATAAGTAATGGCTAGATATTGATTACACTAGCTCTAAGTTTCTTGGGCTTCAACATATTTTTTTTAATCAATAAATATGCCATGATATGTTTTTGCTGTGCCTTTTCATTTCATGCAAGGTATGAGAGTTCACACAAAAAGGAAATATGAAAGATAAAGGAAATCACTGTTAATTCCAGAAAAGATACCAAAATGTATGTCTGTTCCTTAGAACGGTAATGATTTTTCCACTGAATAAAACAAGATTATAAACTTTAAATACTGATGTCTTTAAAGATCTTTGTGAAATAGGCGAACTGATTAAAAAGGATCACTCAGATGAAACTCATACACAGTAAAACTGAAACATCACCTTCCATTATGATGTGACTAATAAGTAGCCACTGAATAAAATAAAAGTGG
This sequence comes from Aviceda cuculoides, assembly GCA_035590195.1. Taxonomy (NCBI): domain Eukaryota; kingdom Metazoa; phylum Chordata; class Aves; order Accipitriformes; family Accipitridae; genus Aviceda; species Aviceda cuculoides. The sequence continues at coordinate 23,414,281 of JAVJGG010000008.1, read as the reverse complement.
CTTGTATTTCAACAAATTTCTGGATTTTTCTCCTTTCAATATGTTTTCCTTCCTTGCTTTTCTCTCCTTCCTTATAATCACTAGACTACAAGGTAGTTTTATTTTAAGTGGAAAAATAAGTTACAAAGTCTGTGGTAAGTAATGATATTGAGAAAAAGTAGCTTAGGATCCCAGTTCTTGTATTTGCATATGCTATATGGTTTGATAAGACTCTGTTGGATACATCTTCCAATTCTTAGCACAGCTTAGGCTCACTAGTTTCTGGTTATGTGACTTGCAATGATCTTTAAATTATGAAGAAACTAATGAATGAAGGTAGAAAGGGAGGAGTCCACGCAGAAGAAAAAAAGAAGTGTTTATAGATTGTATAGAAGAAAAAGAGTGAAAATATTAATGAGCGATGAAGTGATTAATTTTGACATGTACAAATGCCCTCAGAGATCTTCTGTGCCTACTTGATTCATGCACTGTATTGATATCTGGGCTGCTTGATAGCTATTGTATTGATGCACTGATGGCTTTTAGAAGGTTGATCATATTCTCATTACTCACCACACACAAAGGTAAACCAAATAACGATTCCTGAAAAGTAATAAAACTAAAATGTGAAATTCTAACAACAAATGCAAAAAATTATAACAATTTATAAATACCTCATGTAATGAGACAGATTCTGTCTGGGAAACTCCCAGTAAGCTCAACAGAGTAAGTTGATATCATTATCTTTTCAAAGGAGTTCAAATATGACAATCATTAACTTCGTGCATCCAGCACTGCATGTTAATTTGACAGCTTCAATATATGTTGGAGCAAATTTGCAGTGATTTTACTGCTTATTTTAAGGAAAATAACCTCACAAATATATTAACTTTTCTAGAATGTACAATGAATAAATATAATTAAAGTTAACAACAAATATTTTTCCAACATCTCAGCAATTTAATACAGAAACAAAATGAAATTTATAGTTGTAATGCAATAACCAGAGCTAGAGTTGGTGGAAATGAAAATGAAGGCATCAGTTAAAGAAGTTTGATAGAGACGAGGTAATTTAGGTATTACATATAATGACATGATAAAATTCTTCAACATTTAAATTCCTTCCTTCCTTAAAGTCCTTGCATGGTGTACAGTTGTCTTCCAGCAGAATCCCCACACAGGTTCTGTGCTAGTACAGGTGAGCTTACAAGCTACACAGAAACTTCAGAAATTCCTCAAGGACTTCAGTATGCCTCACGATCTTTTATTCATGCATATAAAGGAAGGAAGGAAAAAAATTTCTGAGATATACATGTAAGTAGTTTGAATATTTTGTTATTGTTGAAAACTAATCTATTTCTAAAAAAATAGATTTTGGTAGGTTATTATTCAATTTCCACACATTTTACTAAAACTCTACATGTGAATCACATTTATTCTGATATCTTTATCAAAATTTCGGTAATAAAAATGTCATTTTTAAACTGAAAACAGGGACTTTGTAAGAAAATTAAAAGCAATGTTGCAGTAAATTAGTACAGAAAACATAGTGAGAAATAAATCCAATCCAAACTAAGTGGAAAGGAAAACAATGTTGAATATTACAAAATAATTTCTCTATTCTTGACAGCTTTGCTGATCATTTATCTTTGTATTTCCATTCTTGAATGGCTTGATGTTCAGTCTCATTAGAGCTGAATTAGTCCTCTCCTGCTTTGTTTTTCAATCATCACTATTTATCCCAAGATCAATAAATTCCATTTACTGAGAATCTGAGTATCAGAATATTTATTTTGAAATTGCAACTCATATTTCTTTTAATCCAACCTTATTCACATATATAGAGCTAATAACTGATCCACTATTGACTTTGAGAAAAAAGTGTACAATTTATGCTTGTAAAAATAGTTCTCCTACACAAAAAATGCAAATTAGACAAATGCGTATACTTCTGATCACATTTTTTTCAGTTAAAAACATGAACAAAATTATGTATGAAGGAAACTGATTCTTACTGTTTTCTAGACACCTTACTGCCAAAGTAACATCAGCAGATCTCAGCATAAACAATAACTGAGGCACAAACAGAGGCCGTGGTTATGAGATTATAACAATGATTAAATACATGAAGAAATATACACTTTTTCAAAAAGATTCAGAACTACTTTGACATATCATTTTGAGCTCTTAGACTCAGTTGAAGGCCAGATTCAAGTGGAAGGTTGCTGATATTTATCTTCCTCACATCCAAATACCTTACAGAAGACAGAACAAACATCACACAAATACCACAAAAACTGAAAAAATATTTTGCTTTTTTTGACACTGTGGGATCCTGTATCATAATCAAAGAATCATAGAATTCTTCATGGTTCAAGGGGAAATCCGGAGATCTGTATCACAGAATCACAGAATCACAGATTTGTATCATCACAGAATCATAAAATCATAGAATGGTTTGAGTTGGAAGGGACCTTTAAAGGTCACCTAGTCCACCTTCCCTGCAAAAAGCAGGGACATCTTCCACTCAATCAGGTTGCTCAAAGCCCCATCCAACCTGACCTTGAATGTTTCCAGGGATGGGACATCTACCACTTCTCTGGGCAACCTGTTCCAGTGTTTCACCACCCTCATTGTAAAAAATTTCTTCCTTATATCTATTCTGAATCTACCCTCCTTTAGTTTAAAACCATTATCCCTTGTCATATCACTACAGGCTCTGCTAAAAAGTCTGTCCTCATCTTTCTTATAAGCCCCCTTTAACTATTAAAAGACAAAAATAAGGTATCCCTGGAGCCTTCTCTTCTCCAGGCTGAACAACCCCAACTCTCTCAGCCTGTCTGCATAGCTGTGGTGTTCCAGTCCTCTGATCATTTTTGTGGGCCTCCTCTGGACCCACTCCAACAGGTCCATGTTTTTCCTGTACTGAGGACCCCAGAGCTGGACGCAGTACTGCAGGTGAGGTCTCACCAGAGTGGAGTACAGGGGCAGAATCACCTCCCTCGACCTGCTGGTCACGCTTCTTTTGATACAGTCCAGGATACAGTTGGCTTTCTGAACTGCGAGTGCACATTGCTGGCTCATGTCCAGTTTTTCATTCACTAGTACCGCAAGTCCTTCTCCATAGGGCTGCTCTCAATCCGTTCATCCCCCAGTTTGTACTGGTACTGAGGATTGCCCTGACCCAGGTGCAGGACCTTGCACTTGGCCTTGCTGAAGCTCATGAGGTTCACATGGGCCCACTTCTGGAGCTTGTCTAGGTCCCTCTGGATGACATCCCACCCCTCAGGAGTGTCAACTGCACCACTCAGCTTGGTGTCATTTGTAAATTTGCTGAGGTGCACGGGATCCCACTGTCTATGTTATCGATGAAGACATTAAGCCATATTGGTGTCGATACAGACCCCTGAGGGACACCACTTGTCCATGGATCTCCATCTGGACACTGAGCTGTTGACCACTACCCTCTGGATGTGACCATCCAACCAATTCCTCATACACTGAGCAGTCCACCCATCAGATCCATCTCTCTCCAGTTTAGAGAGAAGGATGTTGTGGGGGACCATGTTAAAGGCCTTATGGAATTCCAGATAGATAACAACCGTATCTCTTCCTTTGTCCACTGATGTAGTCACTACATCATAGAAGGCCACTTGATTGGTCAGGCAAGACTTGCCCTGTGTCCTAGCACCAAAATAGGGATCCCTCTAGTATATTCGGTGAGGCATGATCTTTGTAGCTATGTCTTGAAAATCTGTAGTGTTTGTTGTCTCTTGTTATATTGCCTACTAGGAAGAGTTTGACTTTATTGTTTTCATAACTGCCCTTCAAATACAGCTATTATACCTCCCCTTAGCCTCCTCTTTTTCAGACTAAGCAAGCTCAGCTCCTCCAATGACTCCTTGTAAGTTCTCATGGTCCTGTATCAGTGTAACACAAATTTATCTGTCTCACAAATTGGGTATTACTAAAATTACGGTTATACCACATTGAGGTAACCTTTAAATATGTGACCTGCTATCGTGTGTGTTCACAAACTCACAAACAATATTCCAAATAGTAGAAGCTCTACGTTTGTTAGGGTTGCATATACCAGGTAGCTGACATCATACAATATTTGTCAGGCCAGGATTCATCAGACTTAACTTACACACCTAGATAGAGCCTACTCACCTCTATGTATACTTAACAGGTCTCCAGTGGGCATTTTAGGCATTTGGGTGACATGATTCCAAACTGAGTTTCTCTTAGTGACTATTCAAAAAGACTAGGACAATTAAGATACCCATGTAGATTGCACCTTGAGTGCCTAAAATTAAATAGAAGGCAGACTTAAGTCCTTATTAGAATGTCTTAATACAGAGTAACACACAGTATTTTAATGCACAGAAATACATAAAAAGGTATTGATGAGGAAAGGGATGGAAAATTTCAGACATTTATTTTAATTACAATAAAAAATGGGCAATCTATCTCACTGCTTGGGGTATTAACCACTTTTTTATTTCTTCTTAAATTAAAGATGGTATAGTAAAAAAGGAGAGAAAAAGAGTATTCATGCTGCTGTGGGCTCAGATAGTTATGTGCACAGCTAGGTTTTTGTATTTTATATTAAAATGTCATTAGATTTAATAAAAAAGTAATAACATGGAGACCAGAAGCCACACCTTCTAAAAAAGTGCTTATATATAATTTTCCTTGTTAGTCCATTTTTTATACACCTACTCTTGTACTTGCCCTTTCATGGAAGGATCTGATTTAATTTTTTTTTTTTTCATCAAACATTTACCTTGTCTGTACTAAGTAGCTTGTAGGATGATGCTAAGCTAACCTCCTTAAAGGTAGAGGAGTTTTTTGTTTGTTTGTTTGTTGGTTGGTTGGGTTTGGGGGCTGTTTGTAAATACATGCTGTAAAAAGGTGATGATCTTTCATACTCCACAACCTGGAATCATGGATAATGTTCATTAAAGATGGATAGCATCACCTATGTCTTAAGAAAAAAAATAGAAGTGGTATCCTTGCAGGGAACACATTGCTTTAACTGGGTGTAGCATAATTAGGTACAAACTGAAAACATGTGATGGAGTGCCTCAAAGTATATAAGAAGCTTTTCAGCTGCAGTGACATTCATTTTGATCCAAGTTTTATCATTTATCTTTAGTATCTAGTCTAAGTTTATTTTCCCTCCAGTTTGTGAAGAAAAGTCAGAACCTGCAAAGAAGGTTCATTCTGATTATGTCTGACAACTTACTTAGGAAGGGACAAATCACTGTTGACAACAAACTTAAATTAGATACCGTCTGTTGGATGACCAATGTTAAATGCGATTCATCTCTCCTTCAGTCTGTGACAGTTCAGTGAGGAATAGGCAAGAGAAAAGCACTGATTTGCTTCTTCTAATTAAACAACATATTCCTATATATGAACCAGAACAGATCTTCGACTTGCCTAAGAACAATAAGTTTAAAAAAAAAAAAAATCACAAAAGAATAAAAAACCCCAACTCTATGCCACCTATTGAAACAGCAGCTGAATGGGGTTTTCAGGATCAAAATTTAAGTGTCTAAATTCCTTTTTCTTTCTGGTTCTGGTAATGAGTTTATTAATCCCTTACTGAATTCCACCTGCTCCCTTAAAACATTTTATCAGATGAAGCTATTGTTCATGAGTTTCAAACTAACTTAAACCCCATTATTATCCTTTGAACATCAGTTTCTGCTTAAGGTTCAGAAGAGAGTTTTATAACATAGCAATAGCTAAGTGCTTCCAACATGCTTTTATGTCTTAATGCATTTCAAGAATTTCCAGTGTTAACATAACAAAGAGGAAGTTGAACACAGAAGGACAGAAAGGGAAAAAATGAAATTTGTCAAACAACAGGTAGAATCTTTTATGCTGAAAAGTTCAAGTATATTTACAAAAGTGATTTTGCCTCTGTGTCTATTTCTTCCCTACTGTCAGGCTCGCAATTTGGTTTCAGATGTGTCATAGTCATTTTTCAGCACTGAAATTCTAACAGAGGGAGGACAATAAAAAGGGTAAAGAAAAAGAAAGGTCAAGAAAATTCAAGGAAACTAGTTTCTTTTATATCTTGGACAAGATTGAAACATGCTTTTTATACTAGATAGGCAGAGGCCCATTTTCTGTAAATGGCTATATCCTTTCAATAGCAGAAGCTCAATGAACAAAATGCACATCTCACTTTTATTCTACAGTGATATTTTCAGCTAAGTAACAAATAATTTCTGTTCTTTCATAAAGGGAACATATTAAGGCAATGAAAATCTTCAAAGATTCTTTCGCAGATACCACACATACATTTTACATGTCTTGCTTTATTGGGTTTTATATAAAACTGGCAACCCTTCATAGGTATCACGGAGATTCTTAAGCATGGAATAACAAATTCTAGATTACTTTCATCTAACTCTTACTTTCATGTAAATATAGGGAAACATAGTGAGGATGTGTTGATGTGTTCAGTTTTTTTAGACTTTGCACTAGCATAACAGGAATTCTGCATTTGTTTGTTGTTACTCAGTAAACTTCCTGTGTTAATTCGATTGGTTATGCAAAGTTATCTAGTAGCAGCTGAGGTACTTAGCGTATCCAAGATATCCCTAATTGGCAGATATGACATGTGACCTAAATGAGATCTGTGCTTTTCTGGAACACCGGTTGTAAAGCATGTGACATACCCTAAGGTATCTTACCCAGCATTAGGCAACTAAGTTTAGGCAAACAAATCAAATCCTCATTTTCAGCTCCACATATTTGCACTCTGGGAGGTGGGAATCTCAGCGGCTTTAATCAAAGCAATTACCTTCTTTTAGGAGTGAATAAAAGACTGCAAATCTTTCGAGGACTGTTAAACTCACTTTTGGCTTCCAGTGTAGACAAGAAGCAAATATAAAAAAAAAAATCTTAATTCTTAAATTCATGTAGAACACTGAGAATCAAGGTGAGGGACATGACAGTGGGAACTGCCTATTGTTAACAAAGACTCTTAAGTCTTGGAAACATGATTAAGTTTTTAACAGAACTTACCTATCACAAAATGTAATAAAAAAGCCAAGCAAAATAGAAAAGTAAACCCAAAGCACTTATGTTATTATATTTATATTTCTCAACCCCAGTATACTGACTTCTGGTCATCCAGAAGTCTCTTTAAAAGTTGTTAACATTGCAGCTCTTCAGAGGTACATTTTTTAACATACCTTGTGTTAGATCCTGTTAAAAATGTAGTTAAATTCTACCTTGTTCTCAAAATACTACTCATTAGGTAGAAGAGCATTAAGGGTTGAGAATAGACAATCTCACACACAGCAAAACCTGTTTCTGATCTTTACCAGTTTCATACCATTATAAGGCCTTTTAGTCTCTTCCAACAATGTCAAGTGTATCAAATTGCAACTTTTTCTTTTCTACCAAATAAGAAATCTGTTAATGCCTAAAACATGATATGAAAATAAACAATGTGCAAACAAACAAATATTGAAGGAAAATATACACTAATAAAGCAACATGGTTTGATTTTTAATGAAGACAATCCAATAGTTGTATGTCAGTGTATGTGAACCTAGTTTTTGAGGTGTTTTGCATCAGTTTAGTAAGCACATATTTCAGAAAAGTTATTTTATTTTGTTAATGCTATGGAAGCATAGGTCATACTCACTAAGAATGTAAAGAATAGCAGAAAAATATTAGATAAAACTAATATAAAATATCATGGACATTGGTATGAGAGGTCACAAGTTGTATATCAGTTTTGGAGCAGATACTTCTTCCAGTAGTAATTAAGCTCTTTGCTGGAAATATGTCTCAAAATGGATTTTTTCATCACTGTAATCTCAAAATAAACACATGCTAGCCATTTTAGTTGTTTTAAATATTCGGACTATGTAAGCCATTTTAATTTAAAATTCTGGATGTCACCTTTAAATCTGCCTTCTTCTGAGGGATAATATAGCAAACTGTATTTATAGCCCTGATTCCAGAAATATTTTTAAATTGTGCATTTCCCAGTATATCTCTGAACTGATGATTCAGTTTCTTTCTTATCATGCTTTCCATTACAGACATCCTATTTTAAAGGATTTTAAACATCAGGATAAAAATCTTTACTGAGTTCGAATGTAACACATATTTTTATCTTGGAAACAAACATTTTGCTAATAGAAGTGGTTCTGGTTTTAAGGACAAATCTTCACAGAATACATGTAACAATATTTTAGAATAGAATCTTTGCAAAAAAAAACTTTATTAATTTCATTTATACGTGGTACAATAGTTCCTCAATCATATTTTATATTGTAGGTAGAAGAACTGCTTAGAAAATAAAACCTATATAATTACAATTAACAGCAGTAATAATATAAGGGACTCAAATATCTAAGTCTATTAAGCAAAACAGGCGAAGGCTTCTAGACACAAAATTAAATTAATGATTGAGAAAAGTAAGAAAGAACACTGAAAGAAAAATTAAGACAGTGATATTGGAGCTCATTGACTACAGTTTTGGGTGGGATTTTTTCTCATTTAACTGTTAGCATGCCCTGCACAGACGTATACATCTAGGCTCCCTTCCTCATGAATGCAGAAAAATAGGCAATCTTACAATGTGCTTCACACTGCCTGTTTTAAACATCAGTTGAAGGATTGAATGAATCACATTGTAAATGTGCTTATTTCCCTCCAGTGTCTATAGAGGTAACCTAGACTGACTATCTCCGATACTGATGTTATACTGTAAACATCTGAATTTGGGCAAATGCATCCAAATTCACCTGAATTTGGACACATTCAAGGCATACAAGTGAGTTCAATTCCAGTTCAAGCCATATGTCTTGTTACACTTAAAACATACACACTGGAATCTTGATCCCACAAAACATACATTGGGTTTCTTTGTATTCTTATTGTCATTAGTACATATTTTTGAACATATTGTTTGAAGTGCCATCAGTGTGGCAGTGCTCTGTTATTCACTTATAATTAAAACTAATACTGAGATAAAATAAACTAAGCATTCTCTCAACATTCTTTCTCTGAACACTTGAATAAGAATCATTCTTGTATCTGACAAATGGGCACATACAATACCAGTTGAAGAAAACCTCCAGATTTCTTTTTATTCTTCAGCTTCATAGATGGGACACTCTCAGAGTAGATCCTCATGTTCTGAATACTAAGTGTATAGAGGAAACTGATGTTTACTACTGAATGTTGCTCAAGGCCCTAGTCAGAAATATTCATGTTCTGAAGTATTTTCTCTTGACTAACATAAGGTGGCCCCCCGTAAGTGCACTACAGTGATTTCTAGCTTCTCTGAAAAAATTAATGGAGGAAAACATAACTAAAAAGTCCAATTATTCTGCCATAATTAAGCAGGTATTTGTTGGTATTATTAGACAAAGTTGAGTGCTTAAAGTAAGTAACCATATATATCTTGCATGTTACCTTTTCTGAGGAAATAGTCCATTGTAACTAGGAACAATAATTGTGTGCTATAATCATGAAAATTTAAGCAGGTGATTCCTTCTTCTAACAGATTACAATTTAATTATACATTAAGAGGCATGAGATGGGTATAAGTGAATATGAAAAAAAAAGTGAAATAACACCTATCAACATGGGAAATTTCATATATACTAACAGTTTGACATTGATTTTTTTTTAATTCAGAGTTAAAAATTAAAGTTTTTTATTAATTTGTTAGTGAGAGTCAGATGTTTTGCTTTAATATGTAATAATTTTTGACTTTTGCATTAAAATGAGATGTACTTGAGACACAATGTGTGATGGCTGATGGATTATGTGAGCAAAACCTGTCTTATGGTCAGGTATGTTTTATCTGAAATAAGAATAGTCACGAATATAACAAAAAGAATACAAGAAGTCAAGGAAAGATGAAAAACTTTAAAACCTTAGAGAAACACTTCATCTACTGATGATTGTGTAAAACCAGCCTGTATGTTCAGCCACTTGTACTGAAAATCACTGAATGAAGCACAAGAATCACTGAGTCCCTATGAAGCTTCGATCACAGCCAATCAAAAGACTTACCTTGAACTTGACAGATTTACCACAGATTATCTAAAAAGTCAAAGTAAGGAAATATGTTAAAATACAGTTTTATATTTATGCTTTAGAAAATTTATTTATCTTAAAGCAAGTATTTAAATCCTTAAAATTAAGCGGGTTGACGGCAATACATCTTCCTGGACCTCTGGTCAATAACAGAACTTTGAATAAAATAAAGGGACGTAAATCCCTTGTGCAGCTTTGCAAACCTCTACCATTTCATTTGAAATGAATTTTCAAGCAAAGTATGACTTCGACATCATTTCCAGGAATGATCTGAAAAGGAAAGTGTGACTCAACATACTGATAAGTAAGAAGAGATTCAGAAATAAAAAAAGAAAAGAAAAAAAAAAGAAAGAATGAAAATGGGGGTATATTACCTCTTTAACTCATGTCAGTACGAATGTAGTGAGGCATGAATTTAATGAATACTGTATCAGATTTGGCTCAAGTCAGGAAGATAAAGAAACAAGAAAAATTTTGGCCATCAGGAAAGGAAACTGACAATTAAGAAAAACAACACAGCTATGAAAAGAAATTAAGGTCAACTCTGAAGAAAAGAGTACAACAACAAGTAATTCATTTAAATGTAATCTGATCAATACACGATACAATTATATAGAATAAATATATAAAGCTGCACTGAAAAATATATGGAAAAAACATAACTAAGAAAAATAACAAGAATTATAAATCCTTAAGTGTTAGGATAGCTTATTTTGATATTTGTATGTTGTTAATAGAACTTCAGTGGTGTGAAAAGGATAGAAAGATAAGAATGGTGATTAGCAATAAAGCTGAAACCTTACTGTAAGCCTACCTTCACAGGAAAAATAAAGTCTTTTAGACAGATGAGTACTAATCTAATTGAATCACCCTACCATCTATTTATTGCTTCCAAAGATCAAGGCTTGTTTTAGAAATCTACACAGTATTTGAACTGGAGGGCTATAGGTGACCAATGACACTTTAATTAGTTCAGTCTCTGGATCAATCAGTTCTTTGCTGGTGTCTGACGGTTCAGATGCATTTGACGTTATTGATCTTTGTCCATTCATTCATCTTCTCTCACTCCAAGTTGTTTGGATTCCTTAATTCTCTGTATTTTCACTGTCATCTTTCTAATCACATGCATGTGAGTTGCTGCAATAGATCTTCATCTGCTTCATTTGTTCTTTTCCGTGACATTCAGTAGAAGTCTCTTATTAAAGTGTTATTTTAAAGATTATTCACATGTGACATTGAGTTATTTTTGCTGATAAGAGGTAAAATCCATTTTCTAACATTCTCTGTGACTACTATACTTCTGAAGGGATGCAAAGAATATTTTTCTAACAACTGGTGCTGGAGAACAGTACTGAATGATACCCTAAGTTTAGGAAAGGATGACTTTCTAAGTGATCACTAGATCCTTAGTTTGAAATACAGCTCAAAATTAAAATTACTTCAGCAAATCCTGATTCTTCTTTGTTATTTTCTGAATTTTAATGGGTTGATCAGAAACTGGTTACCTATCCTACCTCAGTGTTTCACCATCTCTAGTCTCTCATTAGAGAACATCCAGTGCACGTGAGCACTGTTCAAAGGGAAGTTGTATATGGAAATAAAAAAATGTGGGAGCAAATAGTTGAATATTATTTGGAAGAAGACCAGCCCATACTTATTGCCAAAGTCAGAATATCTATTATCTATGGTCTAAAGGAAGTACAAAATCTAATACTTATTTTAAAAGCTAGCCTTTGTAAAATGATGTTAAACAAAACTGCACCGCAATCCTAGAAAAACACAGGCTTACACTGTATATAATGCTCTGACATGACAATGGAACTTTCTATTTCTTTTTAAGAAGCTAGAAAATAATCAGTAGTGATGACAGACAAGGGATATCACTTATGACGGCAGTTCCTATCTTCTGATGCAGCACAGTATTGCCTTAATGTTGTCTTAGTGTTGTTCTGCTATCACACTTCTTTTTTTGCTGCTTATACTTTTCCTGCCTTTTCTCTTCTGTTCTAAATGATTACATGCTCAACATACAAGAATAACAATCCAAAGATGGGAAAAACTTTCATTTGTATCAGAACCAGACAGTCCTATTAATAATGAGCCTCATTAGGCTACACTCAAGCTTTCCCCAGCTACAAAGCACTACAATATATGTCACTGAAAAAGCAAAGAAAATAATTATGACCTTATCAGTTCCTTCCATCATGACTTTCATCTCTCAAGTTATTTTTAGAGGATATGGGAAAAAAGTCATGACATTTAAAATAAATAACAAAATAAATTTAGAAGAAATGAATAAACCATAGTACAGTTGGGAGGGTGGAGGAAAGACAAACAAAACTGCAGTACAGATATCTACTTGCATTTTTGATGTCAAGGAATTTTCAGGCAAAATCACCAGTGATTACACTTGTTTCTCATTTTCACGTTGTCTGTGTGTGTATATATATAGGCACACATATAATATTATTGTAACCACTGATGTCTTACCATGATAACCTTTAAAGCTGTGGGGAAAAACAAATCAGACTTTTTTTGACTCTTGTTACAACTGCTATGTCAGTCCCTATAATGGCATTAAGTTTCTAATGTTCCAGTAATAACTTTGGATATTATTATTAGTTCTTTGTGTAAGCCACATGTTTGCTACTTACCTTTGCTAAAAACATACAGAAAGAAAGAGAAAAATAAAACACACATCTGTTACATGGGAAATATTTTATAATCCTTTCTTAATCAGTCGAATTTAGTGTGCTAGATTTAGGGATTAGTTTTCCTGCTTGACTGCCTGCAGCCCATGTACTTACAGAACAGAAGGCAACATGTTGTAATAAAGTTTGAATTTTGTTTACATAGGTACTGAATTCTTTTTCTATCAAAGGTATCAAAGCTAGTTTGCTTAGTTATCTATTAGACTGAAGAGAATCAAATTTCACATATGTTGGATGTCAGCAGAAATCTCAAAGTAAACTAGATATAACTACTGAGAGTGTACACTGTCCTGGTGGGCCAGGGAAATATATACTGACTTTTCTTTGAAGAAAAAATCTTGAATGTATTCTAGCCATGTTGGAGTTTCAGAAACTCTTCTGGGTTTTTTCTGTTAAAGGAATTTTTCCCCATACGGGTTGCTAGGGGGACAA
>JAVJGG010000008.1:23345066-23355495 GCA_035590195.1 Aviceda cuculoides | reverse complement strand
CCAGCTTCTTGTGCCCCTCCAGCTTTCTCACCAGCTGGGCTTGAGAAGCTGAAAAATCCTTGACTTTAGACTAAACAGTACTGAGCAACAACTGAAAACATCAGGGTGTTATCAACATTCTTCTCGTACTGAACCCAAAACATAACACTATACCAGCTACTGGAAAGAAAAATAACTCTAGCCCAGACGAAACCAGGACACTTGGTAGTGCCAATTCTACTCTCCATCTGTATTTATCTTCAGACAGAAGTTCTAAATAACCTTCAAAGGCTTTGTCAATACTGGGAAAGGGCTAAGTAGACAGTGGACACATTTTATTTCCTTGCTCTCAACCAGTCACATCATTCTTACAACCCACAGAATTTTAAATCAATTATTAAGTCATGTAAAAATAATTCCTGATGACCTATTCGTACCTTGCACAAACCAAAGTCTTCCCTCAGGGGAAACCTGATTGCTTTGTATGGTCCTTGGACAAGGAGTAACAACAGGCGGCCCACTTCTGCAACCCTTACCTGAACATGACTTCCATCAGGTTAATGGCAAAACACACTCAACTTCAAAGAAACAGGAAGAGCAACACTAAAGATCTAGTGTCTTAAGCTAGACAGCTTATCTAAAATCCCATCACATTATTAAAGCTTTGACTGTATTTCAACTCAATTTTTCACTTCAATAATCTTTTTGCTTTCTATTCTTGAAGTTTTCTAAAATTGCAAAGCAGCAATACTACATCTGCTTTTATACTGCATTCATTATCTGTATCCATTTCTTTAATTAACTACACTTCACTTTCTTAGTTGTTAAATCTAAAAAATCAGTTACTACTGATTTTTGGTACTTCACTATACTATCAAGCTTCTATTCTCAGTACCTATTTGGAGTAATCGAAGTACATGAAACTGCACAAAAATGTTATTTTACCAATATTAAATAAAATATGTATCATGCTTTTAATGGACATATATTTCAGTTGGTCCTGTAGTTAAAAAGTACAATGCTATAAATGTTTGATTTTGAAGATTTTTAACTACCTTGTCAGATGTATTATTATGAGTTCAGTCAGGATTTTTAGAGGAAAGTAGAAGTCAGAAGATGCACAGTGTAATACATGTAAGAAATTACATCTCAGTTTGAATGAAAAGCTTAGGCTAAAACTATAAAATTAATATTTTTAGCATTTTTCTATTAGTATCTTCATTTTGCTTAATAAATAATTTAATAATTTAACTCCTTTTAATAATGGATTATACCATCAAGAGCCTAGGGATACAAAAAGAAAGTTCTTGTGTCTAAGGTCAGCATGTTGAAAAAATGAGACACTATCATCCTAAGAAAAAGCACAGATGTTTGTTTGGGTATTCTCACCTGTTTTGTAGCCAGACTTTCCAACAGATATTTCACTGTGGCTGGAATGCTACTCTTTATTAAGGAATATAAGCCTAACATTACAAGCTTCCCAATTCACAGAATGAAATATCAATCAATAAATTATCATAGAATTATATATTTTTAGGTTCATTAATTTTACATATTTGGCAATGTTCACCTAGGGTCAAGAGACAGTGGAAAGGATTAGAGAACTAGAAAAGACAGAGACAGATTTTCTCTCAACGTGGACCAACTGCTGGATGTGGCCAGTTGTGTTTACAAACTATAAGGGATATTTTTGAAGGGGGGGGGAAGCATTACTTCTTCAAGTCCATACTATAGGTTCTGTCAGCATCAAAAATAGTTCATAATCAAGCTGTTAGAAGGCTCCCTTGATATCTTTGGTGCTTGGAAGGAATTTCTTATTCTGCTTGATTATCTCAGGGACTTAAATCTATTCTTTCCATACTGTAAATCAATGTCTTGGGGTAGATGTCCTTTGAAGCTGTTCTAGTTTGCTAAAGCAATTAAAATTTAGTAAAGTATAAGATATCAGCAGGTTTTATTAACATAAATTATTGGAAACATTGGTAAAAGGTACTCCTAGACTCACCTTCAGTGAAGCCACAGTGTACTTTCTTCACGTTCTTGTGCTGTAGTCAGTTTACCCAGAGAGGAGTTGAAATATTCAAACTGGAAACCAGTTCAGCCCATAGAGGCTCCAGGTTAGGTTTTGACTTAGTTTTAGAGTTTGGCTTAGTTGCCTTAACTGTCTCATGGCATTAGTCAGGCACGCAGGCCAAGCAGACACAACACGGGAGCTCCAAAAAGCCTTTACGGAGACACAGCTGGTTGTCAGTGAAATCCTCTAATTATTTGAAACAGTACATCTGTTTCAGGTAAGTAGCACAGTTAAAGAAAATTGAATTGAACCCTTCCTTCATAAGCAAACACTGACATTAGACACTTGCAAATTTAAGCGTTTACATTGTGCAGATGAATCTTAGACTTTATGTTTGTGCTGCACAAAAAACGTTATCTTTTGTTGTATGGGATCCAAGATATTTAATACAAAGGGAGATTTACATTCCATATATTATTAAACATAGGGGGGTTTTTTAGTTATTCTTATTTTCTCAAGTATGAAACAAGAAGTATATATAATAAAGGCAGGTTTTAACATGAAGATTTAGCCCAAATGAAAATTAACTGTGGAAGCACAGGAAAAATGAAGTATTCCAGTTCCTTTTGAACAGTCAGCAATCAGAGGTACAAAAATACAAAATAGCTTACTCAGGATAAGAAATAATTACAGATAGTTGGAAGTAGAACTCAGAAATTAACTCAGAGGCAACTTCTAATTTACTAAAAAAGTATCTTTCATGTTTTTCAAAAAATGGTAAAATGTGTCGCTAAACATCAGCTTCAGAAAACAGCAACAATTTGCATACTCAGGAACATGGGGAAAGAACCTGATGACTGAGTCAGGATTTCAAGCTTTTATTAATTTGTATAAGCATATCAAGAAATTATAATGCACAATAAAGAGATAATACAAACAGAAAAAAACTGTTAAATAAGGTACATGCTATAAAACAGCCTCTTGAGATTTCAGTATTTTGCACTTATGGATGTCCTATTAATTTTTTAAGGGTGGAATTTTGGAGAGTCATAAAAACATTTTTTATTAACTAAAAATAAAGAATTAGAGTTGCAGTGGATGGAAAAAGCTAATTAGTCAACATAGCTAATTCTTTCCAATTTTTACTCAAATTCAGGGCCACCAGCATTCCTGGACTAATATCCTATAGATAAAGACAATTTAGGGAAAAAAAAAAAAAAAAGTCATTCCTTTGTCATAACGTAGTGCTTTTAGCAGACTTTGGATTAGGCACTGAACTACAGAATATTCAAATTAGGAAATTCTTCAATAATAGATGTTTGAGAATCACAGAAAATGTTCTCTGCATGTGACTCGCCTTCTGTTTTAAAAAGATACTAGAAGTCTTTATCCACCAAGTGTATTGAGCTAAAAGAAGCTTTGCATTGAGAATGGAGGTATAAAAAATGTTTAACAGTATATAATTTCCTTTGTCATTTTCTTGGAGATTTCTTGGTCACTATTTTTTCTTTTTCTGTAATCAAATACATCAAACAATTTCCCAATGAATTTTTTAGTTCAATATTTTTATAACTACATTATTGTTTGCTTTTGCTTGTACAGTGACAAGATTTTTTTCTTCTTTATTGAAGCAAACGCATTTGCTGTATGTAATTGATATAACATCACAGTGTGATGGGTAATTCCAGTGAAAAAAAGTATTAATTCTCTGCCTTTGGAATACAGTAAAGGAGAACACTATCTGGTTTTGCTGAGATTATGTTCCAGATTCCCAAGGTAGTAAAGAAAAGGACCTTTATTCATTCATTTTACCATATTGCTAAAATAATTAGGTTGAGAATCCTATTTTAACTTGAGTTACATAAGGAATCAAGACTGTCCTAAATGGCAATACTTCCCTGGCATTGTTTAAATGCCATGTGGAGTAAAACTGTGTGGCAATTGCATAGACTTCCCTCATCCATTTTGTAGAGGTGTATCAAGGACACTGTGGTATCATCCATACTTGCAAGTATACCTGTCATCAATTGGTGTAACAGACAGTTGAGATGTGATGACAGTGGCACTTTATTAGAGTAATCCATCAACTTCTCTGTTTTAGTAGACCTTTCTTTCTTCTAGCCTGGAACTAAGGAAATTGAAGGAAAAAAAAATCAAAAATATTACCTTTTGTTGTCATAAACAAGCAAAAAAGATAACATTCCTTCATTTTGCTGTCCATAAAAAAAATCCAAGCTTCCATACTATATATTTTAGCACTGCAGTTCAATACTTTCAAACAGCAAGCAGGACTCAATCTACACTGAAAATAATTTTTAGTTTGTTTCTTTGCAATTTCCAGCAATATCTTTTCCTGGACGATCTATTATCCTATTAGTACCAGCAATGCTTGATGAGGCTGTGTAAGAATCACTACATTCTCAAGGCTCCAGTGGTTTCATGGAACTAAGAAACAGGTAATGGGATTGATGGGAACCTACTATTCATGATGGAATGTTTCTTTGCATTATTTAAATTTTGATTTACTCCTACATAATTATGTATTTCACAGTCAAGATGAATCAATGCATTGAACAGATAAATGTCAGACTGTAATTGGCAAATACGTTTCATAGCAAAATAGAGACAGGCTTTTAATTTTAAATTACACTGAGTATTCCACAAGAACCATCTTCAACATTAGAATCCTGCACAATACTACATTTATATTCCATTAACGTGCACATATAACAGAGCAGAAAATATCCCCAGATACTTTCTATCCATAGTATACCCTGCATAAGGAATAGAATTTGGAATTTATGAACCTATGGGAATACATAAGGATCACACATAATCAAATATAAATCATTTAGGGTGGGGAGAATGACAGGTACATCTGTGGTTTTGTTATTCAGTACAGTAACAATTATTGAAGCAAAATGAATAGGAAAAATATGTGACAAAAATAAAATATAGCATCAAATAGCATTGAACAATTGGGAAATGTGTGGGGTTTTTTATCCAATGTTGGACATATTTAAGGAAGACCTTCCTTTCAGGATGTGTAAATAGACAGCAAATCTTTATGAAAGGAGCGAGTTACGTTCATAATGAAACTAGAGCTCATGAAGCAACTTTTATAGATAAAGATTGGATTTTTTCCAAACCATCCTTTCTTTCAAACCATGTTCTTTGTCTAGAATCCCACATTATTTGTCACAGTTTTAAGTTCTGTTGACATAAGCACATGCTTAAAGTTAATTTTCTGAATTCAGGGCCATTGTCTCCCCTTACTATGTAGTAGGAGGAATAATGGAATTTGGCTTCTGCAGCTTTCCTTACTTCTTGGGATGCTGTCTCCACAGATGTTGCCTAACATTTTGATTATTAACAAGCTGGGTTTATATTGAACTGACAGACTGGCTCCCAGGTCCAGAAGCTGGTGGAATGAGAGAGTTCTAGCTTCGCCTTATTGTTGATAATCTGCCTCAAAAACTGAAAAAGGAATGCTTTGGATATTCTTTTTCTCTATTGTCCATGTTTTTCTAATATGAAATAAAGAGAGAGAGAAGAAAGAAACTGTAAGGGCTTAGATGATCAGGAAAGTGACATTGTTCTCTTTACGGGGGTCTGTCCTTGCACTCCAAAAATTTCTGGACGGATTTTTTAGTTCGATATTTCAGATACTATTTTCAGGCTTGAGATACAGAATTTTAGTTGTTAGATCTTGATTATGTTTTTACTGCATGACTGGCAGCAGCTACTACAGGTACAACTAAGTTTTACTTTTTTGTGTCAAGGATGTTTAGATATCTATTAGTGGGTCTTCCAAGAATGGAAACCTTGTATTCAACATTTACAGCATGAGCTTGTCACTTAAATAACATTATGTGACAAAGACATGATTGAATTTCTTACCTCCTTCTCCCTGGAGTGTTAGATTTTTCAAACTTCATTATAACTTAAACAGGAAATTCTATGCAATATTTTACTTTCTTCTCTACCATCTTTGATATTAGGCAAGATGTGAGGTAACCTAAAAAGTCAAAACAAGTTTTTTGCAGAAAGAATTTGATGGATCCAGGCTATACAGGAAAATACAGTTCTGTTGCAGTAATTACCCCTAAGAGAAAAAAATTAAAAGGTTTCATTAGAAGTGTGGCCATTTCCAAAACAGACACAATGCAGGTGGTGGCAACACTGACTAAGTCAGTCTTGTTTGTAGCCTTCTGGTGAATTGTAGGGAGAAAAAAAAGTCTAGGAAAATATTTTGTTGCCTGAACAAAATGTTTAGTGCCATTTTAAATGCCATGGGGTGTCTAAGTCATCTGCTCAGGTGTGAGAGGTGTGTATATTTACATAAGAAAAATTTGGATCAGTGCTAGCTGTTTAATAAGGCAGTATTTCAGTTAATATTCCAGCCTCTGATAGGAACTGATTCTCTATATGATAGAATACCATACAGGTTGAAGGTTCTTCCTTTGCTGGTCCATTAATACACACTTTTTGTAACAAATAGTAAAGTATGATTTAGGAGATTTTTTTGAACACTTTTATTTTTTTAATTAGCAAAAATCCCACAATGGTTGTTTACATTGCAATGTCTGAGACAGTATGTCTGCTTCAAATTCTGTGATTATTTGCAAGAGAGAAAAAGAAAGAAAAACTTTCTTTTTCCATGGACATAAAAGATTATTGTCAACAAAATACATAATTTATTATATTTTACACAGAAAATATATAAACCTTGAAATCTATATTTGGAATACATTTTGAAATTATAAAAGTCACCTCTAGCATTGTTTCACACTTGAAATGCAATCACAGTGACCCATACTTAATAAGATGTTTCTACTACAGCACACAGTCAGTTTAACGGGTGGTAATTTGAAGTAACTTTGATAAGGTTAGGTCATAGTTTGAGTGAGTTAATCTGAGTTCAATGATAAATGAACGTGCTGTGTTAACTGGTAGGAGCATGGGAAAATCAGAGCTAATAGACATTATTTTAACAAATTGCCATTTTAAATCACCTTCCTGAGGGTCTTTAAGCAGGATTTCATCAATTACATGCTTACAGCTCGCATTAGTGATACACATTAAAAAATTTCCCACATGAATAATTTAGAAAAAAAATTGACTATCAAACCCCTGTGTGAGTTAGCTCTTGTCTATTTAAGCGAAGTTTTACTTAAATGATGCATGACATGCAATATTTCAAAAACATTCCTTCTGAGATCATGAAGACAAGATGCAGAGAAAAAAAATGTCCTTGCAATGGTTCTATATTCTTTCATGTGCCATTTAGTTTTCCTGTTGTTTAGCACCTTGGCATCTTTTTTAGTTTTTGTTATTTACTTCTCTGGACTGACTCGCTTTAAAAAAACTTATTTTTCAGTAGCACTTCCTTTCTTTGACATTTTCTGCTAATTGAATGCAAGTACAACATCTCTATTAAATCAATAGCATAAGAATGAAAACTGTTAATTTTTTTCAAACAATTCAATAGAAAAAATGTTATTTGAAAACAAAACCAAAAATAAAACCAAAAAACAAAACCAAAAAACCTACCACACTTGTTTTTCCTTCAATAACAGAAAATTTCAAAAGCTACCTGGAAAACAGTATGGAATAAGTTTTACACCATGTGAAGGTAGCTTCTTCCATTATTCTTTAGAACAAAATTGAGTTGTTTCACAATTTTTCTTGCCGGGTAGGGGTGGAAGAAAACAAAGATCCAGAACAAGTAACAAAGAACAAAACTGAAAGATTTTAGCAACTTCTTAGTGCAGATCACGTTTAGGAAAGTTGAGCTAAGCTTCCTAGTGTTACTGATCCAGGAAGGAAGCCTGGGCCTGTCTTAGCCAGCAGTTTCTCATTTCCCCGGGCTAGTCATTACAACCTGACATGGATCCCGTTTGAAACAGTAACCTATTAGAGCTGCTTTCAGGAGTCTCTTTTAGAAAGAAACTGAGTCTATCACACTGCATTTTAGGCATTTATAGCACTGTGGAAAGACGTTGAACATGGGGAGTGTTTGGTTTAGATACTGGGGCGGGGGGGGAGATTCCAGGCTAAGGAGAATATTCAGACCGTATCTTTTCACATTGCGGGATGTAGCTATTCAGCTCAGCACTCAGACATGGTGACATCTAACCTTTCAGGCCCTCCATAGCTTCCAGGATGATATCCAAAAGAGCAAAGGCACTTAGTCCCAGATTAATTTCTAATCGAGGCACAAGAGTTAGGAGCTCAGGGAAAGAAGTATTTTTGCCACAAGGGAAGAATCATTGCTGGAATGCCATCATGCAGTGATTTATATTGAAGGTGGGATAAATCATCCTCTGGAGGGCTCTTTATTCACTACAGATAAAGGGAGCCTTTCACTAGTGTAATTCTGACTTCTCTGCCTTACTAGATTCCTAAAGCTAGGGTCCAGATTAATTTCATCTAAAATTCTATGTAGAAGTACACTTAGTTGGGAAATGAGAATCTTGGACCAAGAGGAACAGTGGGTGAAAAGAAACCTAGATTTAGTTTACTGGTTATGCTATTTGATTTGGAATGGGGAATTCTAAGTTTCTCATAACTACATTTTTAATAGTTCAAATATTCTTGTATATTGAAGTGAGTTGTATTTATGAACCCCTCTACATTATCAAAATTCAAATTATTTTATGTATTCCCCACAGTAGAAGCACTGGGCACTTACCTGGAAGTAACCTGGATGGCAAGGAATTTTAGCTACGTAAATAACAGACTGATGGCCTTGCGTAAAGATCGGTCATTCCTGGGCTTTAGCCTTTGAAATGAAATTTGGTCACCTACACAGCATTCTATATTAAGTCTTGATCAACACTCACTCAAATATGATTTTTTTAGATTCATTATAATTTAGCTAAGAAAATCCATTGAATATTTTATCCATGTTTTCATTATTAAACAGTAACTTCTTTTGGTGAATTTATCAATAACAAAACAGTTTTAACTGCTATGGCCTGATGAGTGGTGTTTTATACAGTAATACATATTTGAAAAGTGAAAGATAAAAACAAAAATTGGCAATGATATCTGCTTACGCATTTTTGTTACTAATGTAAAATAATGAGATAAAAAAATAAAATTTTTTTTAAATAAATAAAATATTAAAATGAAATTTCCATTTCATATAGAATTCCACAGAAGCTGTTATTCCATTTTCAAATGAAAACATGTTGTGTAATGTAATTATTTACCAGGAACTGGAAACCACCTTAATTTTGATCAGCATTTCTGTGGGTTGTATATCAGGGGTTGAAGGGTGTTTTATTTTGCTTATTGCTTTTTCAAGCCTTTTTACACAGGTTTCACTTGCAATGATTGTTGATATTCAACCAGCACATCAGTGGGAAAGTGTTAAAAGAGGAAGAAAATACTGCTTCAGATGAGAAATTCTTTGTCAGGCCATGTAGGAATGCACATTCATTACAGTGGTCACCTACATTTTCCTGTAGGAATCCTTGAAGAATCCATTGCCCAGAGCTGCTGCAGGAAAGATACTCCAATCTGTTGAGATTCAGAGAGAAGATCAGAAGTACTCTGAAAAGTGAATGAATTCACCTGGCATTTGGTGATCAGAAAGATTTATTTTTGTCTCTTCTGGAGCATTAATACCAAACTGTATATGGACATATAGCAATAACAGGTCAACAGCTACCATCCACACAAATATTTAATTAGCCATATTTCTTGCTGCATGAAGATGGTAAATCATCACTATATATATATATATATATTAAGGAAAAGCTGTGAGAGGACCTCAAGCTGGACACTTCATTGTAGTATACCTGCTGTCACTTTTTGTTAAAGTAAGGATCACAAAATCACAGAATATCCTGAGTTGGAAGGGACCCACAAGAATCATCGAGTCCAACTCTTGACTTAACATGGGGCAACCTAACAGTTAAATCATATATCTAAGAGCATTGTCCAAAGACTTCTTGAACACTGACAAGCTTGGGACCATAACAACTTCCCTGGGGAGTTTGTTCCAGTGCTTGACCACCCTCTTGGTGAAAAACTTTTTTCTAATATCCAGTCTGAACTTTTCCTAATGCACCTTTAAGACATTCCCTCTTGTCCTATCACTGCACTCCTGAGAGAAGAGCAGCACCTTCTCTCCATTCCCCATCATGAGGAAGTTGTAAACAGTAATGGTGTCACCCCTCAGTCTCCTACTTCTCTAAACTGAACAAACCTACCACCTCCTGTCTCCCCCCAAAAAAGTGTTTTCTTAAAAGTTCTAAGCTAGAAAAATAATATTTAAAAATAAATTAAAAAATAAATAGAACAGAAATTATACAGATTTTCTGTAAGCAAACCTCTTCTGTCTCAGTAAGGTGGATCTCTTCCTCCAGGGATACCACCAATCTTTCAACTTATCAGCTTGCAAAACTGCAGCAAAATACATGCCTT
>JAVJGG010000008.1:23323296-23335002 GCA_035590195.1 Aviceda cuculoides | reverse complement strand
TGAACTCAAAACACAGCACTGTACCAGCTACTAGGAAGACAATTAACTCTATCCCAGCTGAAACCAGGACAGCCAGTCACCAGTGTATGCTGGGGGACAACCAGACAGAAAGCAGCTTGTCAGAAAAGGATCTGGGGGTCCTCGTGGAAACCAAGTTGTACATGAGTCAGCAATGTGTCTTTGTGGCAAAGAAGTCTAAGGATATCCTGGGCTGCATTAGCCAGAGCATTACCAGCAGGTCAAGGAAGGTGATCCTTCCCCTCTACTCAGTGCTGGTGAGGACACACCTGGAGTGCTCGGTCCAGTTCTGGGATCCTCAGTAGAGGAGAGACATGGACATACCGGGGAAGGTCCAACAAAGGGTCACGAAGATGGCTAAGGAGCTGGAGCATCTCTCCTGTGAAGAAAGGCTGAGAGAGCTGGGACTGTTCAGCTTGGAGAAGAGAGGCTCAGGGAGGATCTTCTCAGTGTACACAAATACTTGTGGGGAGGATGTAAAAAGGACGGAACTAGGCTCTTTTCAGTGCTGCTCAGTGACAGGACAAGAGGCAGCAGGCATAAACTGAAACACAAACTGAACATCAGGAAACGCTTTTTTACTGTGAAGGTGACACCACTGGCACAGGTTGCTCAGGGAAGCTGTGGAATCTCCCTCATTGGAGATATTCAAATGGTGTCTGGATGTGATCCTGAGCAACCAGCTCTAGGTGACCCTGGCTGAGTAGGGGTTTTGGACCAGATGACTTCCAGAGGACCCTTCCAACCTCAAACATTCCATAATCCTGTGACATCCAGTGATGTGAAATAACTCTAAGTACTTATTACTGGAAATCTGAACTGAGTTCTAGCTATAACTGGTGCCTAGGGAGTTATTATCCCAACCTAAAGTAAAAACCTAACATTTGGTCAAACACTCCCTTCTGTCCTACAGTTACATGCCTACATGGGATTTAACCCCTGTAGAATCCCTTCATACTCAGTGGAAAGAAACAGGTACCTTTTTAATGTAGATTAATCTGTCCTTTGATAACCATGTAATTTTAGGGCATAATTCACCTTGCCCTAAAATGCCAGTCTCTCCATTGACTATAAAGGGAACCTACCAAGAGTCACCTGGATTTAGGTGTCTGCTGATCAAACATATTTGTTCTCATAAATGTGCCCCTAAGTTACTATAACTGTGCAGAATATCATTTAAATTTAGCGATTTGTGGCTGAAAATATTCTTACCGTATATTGGTGAAAGAAAATGGGTTGTATGAAGGAAAAATGCTCATTTTCCTGCTTGCACACATTCAAGATACAAACCAATTGAGGTAGCTCTCAAAGTAATAGTCATGACACTAATGGTATTTATATATGAAAGACTCTGTGCAATGTCTTGGCAGACAGGATTTTACTTTTTTTTTTTTTTACTTTTTTTTTTTTTTGAGTGATTCCAAGCTGATCAGTCACAAACCAGATACGAACTGAAAGCTGTGTAGCCATGGCAGTATGGTTATATACTAGAGCTGAGTTATCTATCTCAGCTCTAGTCTTCCTTGCTCTGAAAATTATATTCTAGCATATCATTGAACTATGGCAATTCACAGTCGGGTTCCTTACGGAAGAGAGAAGAAAAAGTAAGCCTGAAACTAACTGCAGAAGTGGTCCTCTGTTGGTTGAACAAAGTTTTTGACATGCTTATATGAGCTTGGCTGTGGAATTGCTGGAGTATGCTGTGAAATTTTTATATGAAGAAAAAACTAAATATTATTCATTAAAAACAAAATGAAGTTTTGTACTTGTGATAGGATTCAGAATAACATATGTTTATTTATTAATTATTAGGCATTATCTGTATCCCTTGAAATAATTCAAAATCATGCTTTTGTTCCTTTTATTGATTGCCATTGACGGATATCTTTTTTCTAAAAATATATTATTTTATATCTCCATTAAAAATAGTTAAGATTACACTGCCCATGTGTACTGAGTGTCCATGTCAAGGTGTTGGCAACAGGTGGCTGAAAAGGTGGCCTCTGTGAGGAGAGGCCAGGACTGTCCCATGCCAGAAAGCTGTTTCCAGCTGGTTCCAAAGGACCAACCGTAGGGCACAGCTGAGGCCCTCAGCCAAGGTGGTAGTCCCTCACGGAAAGCATATTTAAGACAGAGCAAAACACTGTACAAACAGTGTGGAGTGAGGGAAAAAAAAGTGTGAGAAACAACCCTGCAGACACCAACGTGAGAGAAAAAATGAGGGGGAGGAGTTGCTTCAAGCACCAGAGCAGAGATTTCCCTGAAGCCCACGGAGAAGACCATGGTGAAGCAGGTTGTCCCCCTGCAGCCAGTGGAGGTTCCTGGGCCAGAGTAGGTGGATATGCCCTGAAGGAAGCCACAGCCCGTGGAGGACCCATGCTGGAAAAGGTTTATCTTGAAGGACTGCAGTCATGGGAATGACCCATGCTGGAGCAGGGACAAATGTGAGTAGGGAGGAGAGGCAGGGAGGATCTGTCATGGACTGACCCCACCCTACTGTGATGCTCAGGGAACAGGGGAGGTAGAGGTATTGTGAATGAAGGAGTGAAATTAATCCTGGGAAAAGGGGAGTGGGAAGGGAGAAGGAGTGTTAGGTTTTGGTTTTGTTTCTCAGCATCCCAATCTATTTTAATTGGCAATGAATTAAACTAATTTTCCTCAAGTCAATTCTGGTTTGCTTCTGACAATAATTCTTAAGTGATTCATAGGTGATCGCCCTGTCTTTGTTTTGATCTATGATTTTTTTCATCTTATTTTCTCCCTCTGTCCTTCTGAGGATGAGGAATGAGAGAGCAGCTGGGTGGGCATCAGGGAACCAGTCAAGGTCAACCCATCATACCATATCACCTGTATGATGACATAAGTGATTTTTACACTGGACTTTCTAGAAATTTGCAGAATTTTCATAGATGATAACGTACAACTTTTAAAATACAAACAGCTAAATGGGGTTATGTTATTTTTATTTTCTAATGTTCTGGTCTATATATTTTATTAGACTAAAAGCACTTGCAATTATTTTCACTGATCATCATTACAGTTTTACACCAGGAAATTGCTCACTGTGAGAAGTTACTGTACTAATATCAGGCTAAATCCTTCTCTTACTTATACATTTGTTGACTACTGATTATCATACTTAAATCATTGGTTTACAACAGAAAAAAACTGAAATTGAAATTTGTCTTTATCTCTTGATGCATATAAGCCAAGAATTAGGCTTATAGCAAGACTAACTAATTAAAAATATATTTAAAAGAAATTTTGTTTCATTCATACTACTGTCAGCCAACTGGGAACCTGCTGATGAGTATTCCACATGCAATGACCAAAGAAAATTCACATAATCATGGTCAAGATCCCCCAAAAGAGTTTTTGTGAGTAACCACGTCTTTAAGTAAAAAAACTGAGTCAATTGAGCTACTTAATCAAATTCCTACAATTTTTAATGCTGCTTCATATTATAAAAATAAGGAGCTCTAAAGCTGTGAAAACACTGAACTTATACCAAAACAACCTGCTGTAAAAAAGCAGATGTCTTTTATGAAGCAGATCCCTGCAAATGCATTTGAAAAAGAGTAAGAAATAAATGCAAAATGCTGGACTATCCTTGCCTCCTTTATTAGTGAAAAAAAAGTGTGTTGAACTGAATGGTGAAAGATACTTTTCTCCTAATAGCATCCAGCCTTCATTCAGCCCAGAGATAGCTGCAGTCCTTGTCCTAAGGAAAATAAATGCAGATGTTGCAGTCTCCAACAGTTACTGCACATTTTTGGGACGTTGGAGATGATTACTGTTTGACAACGCTTTACCAAGCACACTACTTATCCAAGGTTTCATAAAATAATAATCTGTGCACCATGACAGTCTTACACAGCTGACAATTGTTCAATGTAACAGGGTAGTATGCAAAATATGTATAAAATGATAGCATAGAATCATAGAATATTTTGAGTTGGAAGGGACCTTTAAAGGTTGTCTAGTCCACCTTCCCTGCAAAAAGCAGGGACATCTTCCACTCAGTCAGGTTGCTCAAAGCCCCATCCAACCTGACCTTGAATGTTTCCAGGGATGGGACATCTACCACCTCTCTGGGAAACCTCTTCCAGTGTTTTGCCACCCCAATTGTAAAAAATTTCTTCCTTATATCTAGTCCAAATCTACCATCTTTTAGTTTAAAACCATTACCCTTGTCCTATCGGAACAGGCCCTACTAAAAAGCTAGTCTCTATCTACCTCGTAAGCCCTCTTTAAGTATTGAAAGGCTGTGGTAAGGTCTCCCTTCTCTTCTCCAGGCTGAACAACCCCAGCTCTCTCAGCCTGTCTTCACAGGAGAGGGGCTCCAGCCCCCTGATCATCTTCGTGGCCCTTCTCTGGACTCGCTGCAGCAGGTCCATGTCTTTCTTATGCTGAGGACCCCAGAGCTGGACGCAGTACTGCAGGTGGGCTCTCACCAGAGCAGAATAAAGGGGCAGAATCACCTCCCTCGACCTGCTGGCCATGCTTCTTTAGATGCAGACCAGGATAAGGTTGGCTTTCTGGGCTGTAAGCGCATATTGCTGGCTCATGACCAGCTTTTCATCCACAAGTACCCCCATTAATGTAAATTAATGTAAATTAAGAAAGTTTTGCTTTAAAGGCTTCCAGAATAGAAAGACCTTATCTTTATTTTTATAGTCAAATGCCTAAAATTTGTAATTTAATACATCTCTCCTAATTTCTAAATATTTTTGATGTACTACATCTTGATAGTCCATTTTCTCTTCTGAATAAATTTGACTTTTTTTCTTAGGTTTATTTAATTTTTCTGATTTTCTTTTGCCACCCTTATGCCATTGTTCTGGCTCAGGCATTTGTTACTGAACATAAGCAGAACAATTTAGATAAAATAAGAACTTACCTAGTGCATGGATACCTAAATGTAAATAACAAGCAAAATCTTACATTTCAGATTCTTAGCTAATTGCTATGATAAATATCAGACAGACTGCCACTTGTGTCCTTAACATTATTAATTGTGAATGATTCTGAAACTCTAGGATCTAGCTGTGATATTTTAGATTCATAAACAAGAATAAACTAATAAAACTATTTTTCCACTTGTGAGTTGTTGTATTTTAGAATTTGAAACTGTAACAGTGCTAACAAGCATTAAAAAAACCCCAAAGCAAAATAAAGCAAAGTGCACTTGCTATAATTTCTTTTCCCCATCAGCACTATTATCAAGCTCTTTTTATTTCACAGACAAAATGTTTCTTTACAAAATCCAAACCAAACCAAAACAAACCAAAACAAACCACAAAGAAATATACAACTATATATGCAGAACACAATAAAAATATAAATAATCCTCAGTGTATACCTGAAAAAGCTGTGCAGGGGCAAATCCCATCCTGTACTCCCATATTGCAAGGGAATTTAGTGGAAAGTCTTAGCAAAATTTCTCACACTACTCAAACTCAGAAGGTATTATTCTATATACCTTGTATATCGTCATAGTATCCTATATAAACACCATTAAAGTCAGTGGCTTCTTCCAGTTCTGTCTTAAATTGATTTTCATAATGTCTCATCCTTCTCATAATTACTAACTTTTTTTTGATTGTAGTAGGCTCAATGAAATACTTGTGAGCAGAAATGTAGGGTTCATTTGTTTTATTGTCAACTGTAAGAACTGATGGTATTTTCTTGACAATACGCTGAGACTAATGGTACCAATGTTAGATCATTTCTCATCTACTGAGGTTATTCAGAGAGTAGAGCAACATCAGTGCTTATACTTTTGATCAGCTTATTCCAATGTGGTCTAGAGATGTAGTATTATGCATAGATTCATACTTTCGTTGTTCATTGCAGTGCATTAGAAAATCAATTTCTTAGAGGAATGTTGTTGCTGTACATTGTCTATTATTTCTGTTATCAGAAGCTTTCAATAATATTGACAACTCGTGCTGTCACTGCTCAGTGCTACCCACGATGAGGGTAGCTCCTCATTTTCTCCTGCTGAGAAACACCTTCTGGTACCAAAGAGATGCTTAGTTCAAGCTGTAAGCATTGGCGTTTTATATAAGCACAACTGATTAGACAAGTAATTTTAGTGCCCAGAGAGTCAAAGAAAGGTCAGAGAAAGCTCTGACCGTTTAATGATGACTATTAATTTATTCGTTACAGACAAGCAAGACAGTTGTATGGTGAAGAAATAGTTGCTATATCATAGAAGATTACTATGTCATTATGATATTTGAAAAAAAAAATAAAAGGAGATAATCTCCTTTTCTTCAGTCTAAAATTGCAAAATATATTTGGAAGGGAAGAACAAGATGGTAAAGTAGTCAGTGTATTGAAAACAACAGTACACAGACATTAATTGAGGCTGTGCAGTCCCAGTTTATATGCTCAAGAAAAAAAACAATGTCAGGTCAGGTGATAAGGTAAGTTAGGTAAGATATGTTTTAATACTTGAGATCAGGAAACAAAACATCACTCATGGTATTGAAATGAAGACCATGGAAGTTCATGAGTTATTAAGTACACACAGATTACAGACAGGATCTTTCTAAGTGAAAGTTACAATCTCGCCTTCATTCCTGAGTTTATTTTGTGCTTGGCAATAACATGGAAAAGTCCTACGTCTGGAAAACAAACCATTTCTTAAAATGAAAGAAAATTATCTTGGACCCAATATTAAAAAATTGTGAGTTGTTGCCTTTACAAATTCTTTGCTACTGCAACAGAAATTCCTTTCTGTAAGGTGCAAGAAGCTTGCACAGGTTATTTCTGTTTGATTGCCCAGGCTTTGTGATTAAGGCTTTTGCCTTGTTAGCTTCTCCCACCCAGCATTTCTCTCTTCAGAGCACTTTATTCTTTTCAGACCCTAATCCATCCATTTTTCATCCATGCTCAAACATCACTCAACTACCCCATTACCTGTGAAACTACTATGTCTGAAAGAAAGCTGACTGGAGATTTAGGTTATTGGCATACTTTTGGCATTGTGGTCCATAATACTCACCCAGTATTTCCTAAGAATCCTACAACCTAAGCTTTTCTACTGCAAATTCCCATGAAACAGAAGTGAAAAAGGGTAACCTACCAGTTTATTTGCAGGTAACTATTACTCCTGGCAAATCATACATACAAGATTTAACAATAGTTAGTTTTTCATAATGAATGGTATCATTGCAGGAAAAAAGGAAAACTAGGTTGGATTACATAAATCCTGTAGCAAATGCAGTAAAATGACTACAATTTCTTTTAAGTAATCCTTCTATGTTGAGGCATTATTTTTTTCAGCACAGTTTCCCTTGGAACCAAAGTAATAAAGAGGTAAAACGAAACCACAGTTACCACATTAAGGCTATTGATCCAGAAATCTTCACATGGATCCACATACAGAAATGACCACAGGTGAACACATCTCCATCTCTTGTGTGTGGGAACTGAGAGACAATCATCTGAAGTGCTGTGCCTCTCGCCTTTAAACTTTAAACACTCTCCAAGGTCATGGACCTGTTGCCTGGCATGGCAAGTCAGTTATCACTCAGTACAATTGACAAAAGTACAAATCTGTTTGCATTTTCTTGCAATGATTCTCAGATCAGATAATTATGACAACTGAGTCCAAGGATGACAAAAGCTTATATTTTGTTCCTTAACAAAGTGTCTGTCAAAGGCATGGATACTGTTCTATTTTGAATGAGGAGTGCATAACTGTAATGTGACCAAGACCGTGTGTGCCACTTGAAAAATGAAAGTTACTTATGGGTCGGGAAGTGGAGCAATTAATCTCTTAGGTCTTCCCTCCACCATTAAATCTGTGAAGGATCCTAGGAAGGATATTTTCTTTAGCAAAATAAAACATATTTCGCTAAAAGCAATCATACTGAAAAATAAAAAAAAAAAATTCTTGCTTGATTCAACTGTGTGTATTTAACATATGCTGCCACCTGCATGAAAAATTCAACATTCTTATGAAATAGAGAAAAGGTCACAGAAGGCCATTTCAATTAAATTGTAATTCTTGGAAAATTAGACTTTTCTTTGACTCATATGTTTTCAGGTGGATAGAGACCTCAAAACAGAAAGTAGTTTTAAAGCATTATTTTGGAAATTATGTGTATGCAATGATATGCAAATGAGTGGTCTGGTCGATTTATCTTCCCTTTCTGAGTCTTTTGAGATCAATGCCTTCCAATCTAAAATCTCAATCTGCTATGTATGAGATTATTTGAGAACAGTAATGAATTACCTACATAGGCAAAGACTATCCTGAATATTCTCTATTTAATTCCCATAAAATTATCACTGCATAACCTGCATAGAAGAGAAAATTACTATTTTTTTTCTTTCTCTGGAATTTGATTTGGACATAGCCTCAGGTTTGGCATAGTCACTGAAGATGTCATATATCCTAATTTATAATAGGTAACAAATTCAGATCTGGTTCTACTCTCAGTGGAATTTCATGTTGAGAATATTATTTAATTCTTCCTTTACAACCTTAAAAAAAGGAAAAAATGCTGATCTACTTAAAAAGTCTGAACTCTATAGCTTTATTCTATTTTAGTGAACGTAGCAATATTGTTGCTAACCCACATGTGAAATGAAAAAATTCTAAAAAATTAAAATGCATTAGAACATGCCAAAAATCAGTTTTCCTCCAAGGACATGATTTTATTCCCAGTAGTTAAAATATAATTATCAAATAAAGCTGGGATTGTTTTTGCATTTGGGAGTGATATTTGCTATATTTTTATTATCTATATAATTTCCAAAATGTTAATGTATGCCTACATTTGCAGATCAAGTTTATTTTGTTTAAATTAATTATGTTTCCAGTTCAGATATTTTATTTTTTGTTGGATTTTACTGTGATAGTTAATTATTCTATAAGTAAAAGTGACCTTGTTCCTTAGCACAGAGGGGGATACATATTTATTCACAGAATCAAGCTTTTGCATCCTAAATTAGATAGTAAGTCTTGTTGCGTTCTGACAGTACACACTACTACATTTTGTCTTAGAAATGTGGCATTATCTCAGTAATATCATGCAAATACCAAAGAAAAAAAAAATGGTTTTATAAAGCAGAAGAAAGAAGGAAAAAACAGCAGGATAATGTGAAAGAGTTTCAGACCCTATATTCTTCAGCAACTGTTTGATAAATTGGCTAGAAGATACAGATTATCACTAACTGCAAACACCAATGTAATATCTGGCAGTACAGAATAATCCTAGTTCTACTATCTTCAACTTTAACTTTTTCTTTTAAACTGTTTTAACTCAAGCATCCACAGAAACCCTGTGTTCCGTTAATTTGCATGTTGCATAATTTCTTTCATTAACAATGATTAGTGAAGAAATTCTGACTTTGGACTCTTTTTCATTACATTTGAGTAATGGAACTGTGAGAATGTAAGTTTGGACTTTATGCAGAGATAACTACACTTAATGTAATTTTAAAATAAATTAGTAGTATTGCAAATGAAAAGGGTTCTATGAATCATTGTTTAAATGCATGACAACTATTATTAGTATATGGATGGGACACAGTTATAAATTACTTAAATTTTATGTCATGGCATAATTATTACACAAAAGTAACTTTAATTATGTTATTAAGAATTCAGATACATAATAAGCAATGACAGTATGGAATCCTAATTAAAAACAAATAATTAAATAAAACAGGCATCACCCAGTTTTTACAAACCATATACCAACCATTCTCTGGTTTTTGTCAATCAGTCTGTCCAGTCTTTCCATACAAAGAGTCATATAAACTGATTCCTATGAATATCTTCCACTCCCAAATCTCTAACCTCTCTAATTCAGTTGTCAGGGATCAGAACCATTCCTCTCACTGCACTAATTAATGTGTAAAGGGTATGATGACAGGACTGGCTAAGTATGGAAGCAAAGGATTATATACAGATGTGAACACTGGCAGTAATTTGCCAAAAAAAACCCCCCAAACAATATCTTTTGAAATGTTTTCATTTTTGTTCAGCCTCTGTTCACTCCTGCAAATCTATGTTTGCTGGATAGATAATATAGAATGGAAAATGGCTCCATGACAGGTAAGAGAGAGCAAAGGCACTGGAGAGACGGCCAAGACACAAAGGCTTTTGGAAGCAACCCACCAGGGTCCTACACAATCAAATAACTTGGTTCCCTGTCGCTTCACAATTTGTGCTGCCTAACTTTCATGTTTAGCTCATTTCCAAATATTATTCTGGAATAAACTATCCAGTTTACTTTGAGATGAAACATAGGTGAAATTCTAAAGATTACTTGCCTCAGATACCCCTCCTTTTCAGCAGTAAGGAAGAGCCTGTACCAGTTTTCTCCCTCTCTGTGATGAATCTACATGATTCTCTATACAACCTCAGCAAGACTCGCGTCTCAAATGTCTCTCTCTGTATAGGAGTGTGTGCTGTCGTTCACATCCCAAGAAACATGTATTTTCAGTATCTGCCACAAAATATGTCTCTAGCGGTTGAGATATAGTCCTTCTCCCATTACATTAGCAACTATGAAGTTTAAAAGCACTTAATGGTGTACCGTAATGAGCCAAGGTGACTCGATGTTTGACTCTTGGTTTGGCTCCTCCACAAACTCATATAGAAGTAGATAGCCGACCTATCCCTGACTGCATTTTGTGATAAGAACTAAATGGAACTGTTTTAGAAGTGAGGTGGAGGTGATGCAACTCATCGCTGATGACAGATACACCCCTGTAAGAAGATTGGGACAGGCCTAGTCTTATGACTGTGGGAGGGTGACAACTAACTATCCATCAAGAGGACCCTCGAGACTAAACAGAGGTGCTTGTGTGTGTAATAAACTAGTGTGAGCTGTTTATCAGGTCCTTTCATATGAATTATTTTTGCTCAAGACCAGTTGCTGTAGTCCTTCACACAGAAAAGGAAATAACTATTCGGTGAAAGTAACACAAGTCACAGTGAAAAATTCATAATTTTTAATCCTGAAAGACTGCGCTTTCATTCTCAAGCATTGCTTAATTTACATATCAAAAAGTGGGTTTGAAAGTTAAGAAATATTCCAGGAAAAAAAATGTAACTTCTGTGAGATTGTCAAAATAATATGTCAGTTATTATGATGTTAACTGGCAGTTAAAAACATGTTTAATAGGAACTAGAGAGAGATTATCAACTCATTTCCATGAATGAACCTATTTTGTATTCATTTTTAACGATTATTCAAACAGAATGTAGTATTATAGAATTTAGATTTAACATCCATCTGTGTATTAAATTCTATCGGACATAAAATGTGAGATTTTCATATTACATAATTTTCATGAGCAGTGTGACATCTATACCTGAGGTCACAGCGTCTATTTTAGACATTTGTTTCACCATAAAATGAATTGTACCTAGTAATTGTCTGTTTCTCTTAATAGATTATAAGAAAATGTGAATTATCTATTCATGAGTAAATACACTTATTTAGGGTAAAGCAATCTTACCCAGCATGTCTGAACCTTCTGATAAAGTATGTCTTAGATACTCAGGAATCCGCTTCCAACTAGGACTGTATTGTTGCAGACAGGACTGAGACTTTGAGTTCTCCAATTTACAGGGAAAGAAAAGAAAAGAGAAGAGAAGAGAAGAGAAGAGAAGAGAAGAGAAGAGAAGAGAAGAGAAGAGAAGAGAAGAGAAGAGAA
>JAVJGG010000008.1:23310331-23323196 GCA_035590195.1 Aviceda cuculoides | reverse complement strand
AAAAGAAAAGAAAAGAAAAGAAAAGAAAAGAAAAGAAAAGAAAAGAAAAGAAAAGAAAAGAAAAGAAAAGAAAAGGGGGGAAGAAAGAAGAAAACAAAAAAGAAAGAAAAAAAAAGCTGCAAAGTGAACTTTCTTATGGCTCCCTTGCAGTTTTAAAATGGGACACAAAAATATAAAGGCTATTGACGGTTCCAACTAGGATATCATCTCATGGTCGGAAACATCAACATTTTTTTTAAGTCATTAGGATAATATAAACAGTTTCATCATAAATACTTATTACAAAAATAATTGCTAGATGTAATAATATTCTAACATTGTCTTGTCATAAAATGACTTACAAACACATTAAGACCCTGTAATGGATGGTAATGTGAAACACTGTGATAAAGCAATATGCACATTTTCTTACAACAGTATATGTGCCTTCTATACTTAATGTATGACTTCAAGTTATGAAGTGTACTATAGAGTGCTGTATAATTTGATAAATATAAAGAATTATGTACACGAAACTGCACATACAGTATAAGTAATTTCCCTGAGGAGACTGGTGACATAATAATAAACCTCAAGAACTCAGCTCAAATGATTTGTTAATGTCACAAGTAGCCCCAAATGGAATTACAGTTTCTTATGTACACTACATGTGTATGCAATTTTTATAAAATAAAGTAAAAGAAATTATTCTTTCTGATCAACAATACTAGTTTAAAAATAAATGTAAGCAATATTTTCTCCTTGCTATTCCCTCAAACTGCTCTTCTCCTCTTCTTCTCCAGCCTACTTTCGCCACTTTCTCATTCCACTGTTTCTTCTGCTTCTTCTCCCCCTATTCTCTATCCTCCCCAGCAAATAATATTTTCAATCAAATCCACTTATTGCCATGAATTTCCCTGGGGGAGGACATGAATCAATAGCAGATTAATGTTATTCAGAACCTTCAGTGAGCTACTAATAAAACTACTGAATACTCACAAAAGAGAGACATTTCTTTGCAGAAGGAAATACATTTAAGAGTATTTTCTAGGGACCTACCGGGGATAATCCCCACCCAAGAAAAAAGAATTGAGTAATTCTCTATGGTAATGCTTCCTTTTCCATCAATTATTTCTCATATAAGGCCTTAAAAATGAGAACAGGTTTCCCTTTTTCTCTCTACATCCCAGAACCTGAAATATGCTTCCTTCCCTAACAGAAAGCCAGCCACTACTTTAGAGTTTTAAGGCAATAAGCTTAGAATTCACTCTAAACATGTTACTTTCCCTCTCACAATCCATAATACCAAGAAACACTACACCTGAAATGAGTATTCAATATTTGATTATTTGCTCTAAGTTAGGGAACAAATAAACTGTGCTGTGTTTGAAATGAAATGCTGTTTGCTACTGAAATATTTTTACTGCCTACAATATTTTATTATTTTAATTTCAACCATCTGTTCAAATCAGAATGCAATACAGAACATTACCTGTGGCATATATACATTATAGTAATCTTCTAAAAGAGTAAAATTGAAACATGAAAAAATCCTTATGCACTAAACATAAACTTTTACTGTACTAATCATATAATAAACATGTATGATGGATAGGTTCTCCTTAGAGTCCTTTTTCCTCAAATCTTATAAAACTTCTTGAATCTTATGTAAAATGTTCTGCTTTTTCAAAGACAAAAGCCAAAATTTATGTTTCAAACAAATATATCCTGAGTACAATATACAGTTCTTCAGTTTTCAACCAGGATGTAGTAGAGAGAGAGATGGTAGAAAAAAACACCTGAAAAGATCAATTGGATTGAGTTTCTGACTTACGAAATAGTACTAAAATGTCTAGGACTGACCAGTTGGGAAAGAAGGTGACTGAGAAGAGGCAGGACTCAAGTTTACAGAATCATGAAGGCAGAGGTTAAGATGAGTATGAAGGTATTATTCACCAAATCTTGCAGTGCTAGACCTCTGAGGACATTTGATGAAAGGAGGACAAAATACGTTTAAAACACATAGAAAAGATTTCTTCTCTTACACAGCAGGTAGTAGTGAACTTCTGGAACTTTCTTTGCCACAAGAATTTTTGGTGCTAGATAAGATCATCGGGTTCCAAAAGGGATTAGACAAACTCGTGGACAACAGGTTCCTAACCAGAAAGGTGGAGATCTGCCTTCTGATATCCATACTACAGCAGTCGTGGATGCCTAGGGGAAGACAGGAGGAAGCACAGCAGAAAGTGTCCAGGTTCACCTGCTCTACCTCAGCAGTGCCACCTGCTCCAGCCATCGGAGACAGAACGCTGGGGTGGATGGTTTCTTTCTCTGATCCAGGCATGGATGAGCAGGACATGGTTTGTGTTACTGTGTACTGTCCTGAAGCAATTTTTCTCATTTTATCAAGATACATGTCAACCTCAAAAGCAACTTAAAAGGTAATACAACTTTATCATTCTCTCTTAAGAAAACCTAGGAAAAAAGAAGTCATGGCCACTATGGAAGAGAGGGGGTTTTGTTTGGTTTTTTTTTTTCAGTTTAGACAAGGAAGATTGACCAGAACAATAACAAACAGTGGAACGTAAAGTCCAGCTTAGCTGAGGTAATCCTATATTGGAAGTTCTCTGCTGCAGACAGAGTATCAGAAAAAACATACAATGAAAAGCTCTAACTGAGCTCTGACTGAGAATTTTTATTAGGTTCAACCAGAAACCTTAACCTGTCTGGGAATGCTACATATTTTCAGTTGTTAGTATGGCAGTTCATCTTGGACAAGTTATTTCTTTATTTTATATTCAGAGATCTCTGAACTATTACTTTTTTTCAAGCAGTTTAAGATACATCCCTGGAATGAACAATTAAAGTTGCAATTATTATTTTCCAAAAAAAGTTTTAAGGTATGGAAAATGGGTTTCTATCATGGGAAATGTTAACTGAACATCTGTTCATGCAACACCAGACTCTTTAAAAGATTTGTGGATACTATAAGCGTTCTTCAAGATTCAGTAGTTATTTTATAGGCTTTTCAACATTATCAAAACTCTATTTAACAAAAAACAAAAGAATAAGATTGGGGTTTTTTGTCTCACACTGAATTAAAAAAAAAAAAAGCAGTCTTGAATGAATACCACAAAGACCAAATAAAAAATATGTATGGATAATTGAAGTATTTAAAAATAAAGTAACACAGGTAAATGTTCAAGAAAAAATGAAATCACACTGAAAAATTTGTCACCTAAGATTGTAAGTTAAGATTTAAACTGAATCCTCTTAAAAGAATAGTTTCCAAGAAATCCTTCTTAGTCTACATCATGATATTGAAGAGCACTAGTGCAACAAATACAACAGACAGCAATGCAACAATTACTTAGTTGTTCTAGATAATCGAAATCAGAATTGTTCTGGAAACTGAATATACCTACTTTTCTAGTTATAGAAGTAATACAGATTTTACATTTTATATGATCTATATGGTGTACTAAAGTATACAATCAAAAATGTAATACATTGTAATACATTGTGGTTATAAATCTCCAAACACACAGTCTTGTATCACATTTTAAAAACAAGGCATTTATTTGCAAAATATAACATTTAATAGGGAGCATTTTTATTTCTTTGATATTTGGAATTAGTGCACTATATTTTGTCAGAAAATTAACTCTATAGACAACATGCTTTTCTTTAACTGTTTTTCAGTCTATTTCTTCAAAATAATACAGTTCTAAAATTACAAATTTTTTCAGTAACTGTACAAAACTAAACATCGAAGGATGAATCATTTCTGTGACATTAAAGCAAAGTGTATCCCATCCAATCTATTATTTATTTTTCAGCAAATTATTATAAGTGGTCTGCGTTGTATATTTATTTATAATATTGTCATTTTTTAGGCCTGTTATTTAAGAACGCCAAGAACTGGATTGAAATAAAATGTTGAGTACAGAAAAATAACTGTAAAGCTAACATATGTGACAAAATATTGTATGCTACTCTGTGTAGAAGAGCTAATAAAATGCTGTCAACTTAAATATTACTTTTTGACAGTTAATTCAACTTTTTTCCAAATAACAATGAAATACAGCAAGAAAGCATGGATTTTTTTTTCTTTCTGTTTTGCACTAATGTAATTTACTTGAATGATAATTCAGAAAATATTCAACTGTTTTTAGAAAAGGCTTACAGCAAAACAAGCTCCCTAAAATTAAATTATTTATAAATAGAATCACATTTATTTATGCATTTATTTGTTATATTCATCTAGATTAAGGTGGTGCAAACTCCAGGAACCATGTACATTTTTTTGTGAGAAAACAGTATCTTTTTAACTGTGAAACCAATGTAGTTCTTCCAAGTAGCTTAACATCCCAGTGTAGCCTCACAAAAATTATGTTTTTCTAGTGTTTACTTATTCTAGTCTGCTGGAAAACTTTTTCATGGATTGTTGGCACTTAGAAATTCTTAGTGGAACTATGACTAGAAGCACAGTGCAGCTAAATGTTTTTTTGTTGTTGTTTCTTCTCATTCAGTTGTTTAGAATATGAAAAGGCATTTTCCATCTTCTACTTCTGTTTTATTCATGCAGCTAATATGTGTGGGTCTAAATATGCAGGTAAATGGGAGGGATTTATTTAATATCACATAAACATCTACGTGACTGTTCTGACAAAGTTGTCTAAATGACAGTATTTGTCATTATGTGATTTGTATGTTGAAACTTCTGAGCCACCAGTAGACAGAAAGCAAACAAGATTTTTTTTGAGAAAAAAAAGCATTTCAAAACTTTTCCATCTAGAGACCAGAATTTTGAAAAAAACAACAATGAAAGCATATTCTCATATTTGTTTTTTCTTGCTAGATTTCTTCAAACTGAGGATGGGTGGAAGGCAGAATAATTTAAATTGGACTGGAAGCAAATGCATGAGTATTTTCTTTCCTCCTTTTTTTTTTTTTTTTTTTTTTTTTTTTGGTTATAGAATCCACCAGAGAGTATCATCTTCAAAATTCAATTCATCTTCTTGAGTGTTAGTGTTTGCTTTGGGAGCACTACATTATTAGATTGTATGGTGTATGTTTGGAGCTATATAACTCCCTATCTCCCCAGCGTATTCACATCAGAAGAGTCTGTGCATGAACTATTCTACCTAAAGGCACATATAACATTCACCTCAACCGGTCTTTTAAGTGAATGTCAGAGTAGAGGAATCCGATTCAGGGATGCACAGACCTAAGAACACTTTTTTTTGGTAACCTGTTAGATTTTGACAGAGCCAGATGAGACTGTCTTGAGGAAGAAAAAAATTAGATCTTTGGAATATATAAGTTTTTTATTTTTAAGTCAGCACTTGAATAATATCCTGACCAAGGAGGAAGAAGGTCAGATGTGAAGAACTTAGTTTAATCACGCTACGGTTTTATTAATTTAACTCATTTGGGAAAGATCTAAAATTATTTTGTAAAATACAGGGCATTATTTTTTCTAAAATCATTCCACCTGGGAAAGTGCTGACATCAGTTCCATTTTCTCCACTGCTGGTCTCTGGCCTAAAACTCATATCTATCCATTCTCCCATTAAACCAGAAAATAAGAAAGGGAGAGATTGTTTTTCTTCCCTCATCCCCCAGTTTTTGATAAATAGGCTTAATAATCCCTAGAAACAACATCCTACCACGTTCCATTTTCCAGTGGAACTTTAAATTATGAGATTTCTAGTATATCTGAGTCATTTTGTGTATCTTGCAAAGCAATTCACAGGGCTCCTAAAATGATAAATCTAGGCAGCTCAATCTGCTGATGGACAAATTTTATTTTCTATTATAAATTTTTTTTATATAAATTTATATGCCCAAGTGTTTACAAACACACACAACTATGTACGATTAAGCAGTAATACGTAGTCCCCACTGACAGCATACTACCATTCCATCGACCAGATATCCTTGGAATATCAGAAGGGTGGAGCTCATATATTCTAAATCTGAGGATGCAGATCTTTTAAATTCAAGCTGTTTGCAATCTTTTCTCAGTTTCCTGTTCCTTGTGCAAGATTGGTAACTTCTGCTCATCTCTCTTCAATGACTCAGTGTGAAATAGGGCAGTATGTTGGTGCAGTGGGTTTTGTTGGTTCGTTGGTGGACTTTTAATTTTTTTTTAATTGAAAAGGACCATGTTTATCTGGATGAAGTGAGAGATGATATGGTAATAAAAATAGCATGAAAGTTAATATTAATATTGTAATCAAATTAAGTAACATCAAAGAAGAGTAGAATCTTAGTTCATTTTTAATTTTTGTTACTATATTCTTATGAAAATTTTATTATAGAATTTGATTATACTTAGTTGCCTGGAAATTCAGTCAGTTTTCATTTAAATGCTGTTTAATATATTATTTCTATGACATTATTCTTCCTGAAGGACTATGTAACATGCATTCAATTCACAATTTTTAAAAATTGATCAGTAATTTCTAAAATTCTTTTTATTTATACATACGTGCTTATACGTTAGAGCCAACAGAAGATTAATCCATGCAATATATTAAGTTCTGTCAACTTAGAAACTCCTGACCTACTCAGCATGGATAGGGAAGGTGAAAGAAATCACTATGCCTAAAGCACTTTGAGAAGTGAATCAATCTTCTCAAATCCCCAAGTAGACTAGCACAGTCACTACGTCTAACCAGAAAATTGATCCTATGCAAAGATGAAATGAGTGTCTGATTGACAGGAAAGGGTTTATGCAGCTTTTCAAATGTCCTCAAGAAACAAAAGCTAATGTGCAGATTTTTTTCAAGGTTGCCTTTTGCAAATGCTAACAGGGGAAGGGAAATCCATAAAAGCAGCAATACTCTCGGCTGCAATTCTAAACAGAGTCGTAATTTTGTGGATAAATATGATCCAGTTTTATAAACATTTGCCTGCTTTTCAAATATTGGATATGAAAAATGAATACATAAATACCAGTTGTGGCTGGCAAAACCAGTAATTTGAACATTCAGAGAAAATACTGGAAATTTGTGAATAAATATATATTTTTAATGAGAATGTCCAGTTTCAATGTGTTTTCTTGATGTTTCTTGGGTCAAGAATAGAATGCCTGAGTTATTTTTGTGACTGTCTTTTCTCAGTGTTAGGCGTGGACACCACCACCAAAACCAGTTATTTTAGTCTCTGTAGAAGTATTTAGAAGTATTCTGAGGTAAATGAGTGTGCCTGTCTGTCTCTGATGTTCCATGCAAAGTATATAGTACCCTATTTGGCATTACAAACCATGTGTCCAAGAAAACTGGCATGCTTGCTATCACCAGTTAAGAGGTTAAAACTGCATCTTACTTCAGTAGTGACAGATGCTTTCTGCAAATTGAGTTTAGTAATCCCATAATATTTGAATAATTAGTATATTAGACTATTTGCTTCACTGCAGCAGAGGTAATAATGGGGTCTGTAACAAGGAATACTATGAAGATTTTCCTCTTGCTAACTTAAGATTTTAAACCTTAAAAATCACATTGATATAGATGCTGTTTTGTTAGGTCTGTATTAGATTATTAAGAGCCACAGAAACTAAACTTGTTCTTCAAGTTGTCTAATGAGTCAAGATCAAATTTAAGCATGCTGTCCTAGACTAGAGCCACTTTTCTCTATAATGGACTGGAAGGTGGCAAGCTGTTCCACTGAAAATGACTGAAATGCATTTTAAAATTTTTGATAGAAGTTTAAATGAATTTCTGTATCTGGATAAATTCACCATAGTTATAATTCTTTTATGTACAGTACTTGTAGCCGTGAGATCCGAGGATATTTGCCAGACCTTGTCTGCAGGTGAAAGCAGTATCTTATATAAGACCTAATAGTATGGCTAGAAAGAAGTAGCTAAGACTTCAGGAAGGCAAGATCTTCTTCAGGATTGTGTAAATAAATTACCTTCCTAAATCCTACAAAAATATATTAGCCTTTATGTACAAACTTCCTTCTAAATACTCTAATAGACTGCAGTTAAACTTTATTATCAGCCTTGCAGACTCCAGTAGCA
Organism: Aviceda cuculoides; assembly: GCA_035590195.1. Taxonomy (NCBI): domain Eukaryota; kingdom Metazoa; phylum Chordata; class Aves; order Accipitriformes; family Accipitridae; genus Aviceda; species Aviceda cuculoides. The sequence goes on along the minus strand of JAVJGG010000008.1, from coordinate 23,315,182 downwards.
CCCATTCTGTCTCTTCAACCATGAAACATCCCATAACAGACTGTGCTTTCACTTCTTTCTAGTAACACAATGTATTCTACGCAATCTTGTTACTACCGGTTGCTGTGTAATATTAGCTAGGATTCTTCACTGCATATGTCAAGTATCACTCGATTTCATGGTAAGGAATACAGCTTTCCAGTTTGTTTGTTTTGTTTTGCTTTAAATTTGTTAAGAATTGTGATATGGTTCCGAATCTCACCCAATCCACCATTTAAAATTGAAATGCTGTGGATTTCTGTCCTTCAAATAAGAACTTCTGCATTTTTAAATAATTAAACATTTTACCAAGTTAAACTACTATTTAGATATTTTTAAATTAATTCTAAACATAGGACTGAGAGGCTTGGTTTTTTTCGTTTGTTTATTTTGGTTTGTTGTTGTTTTTTTACTTTTTATTCCTTTTTCTTTGTGTGTTTTCACTGCTTTAGAATTCTCAGCACAATATTATACAGACACATTTGAGCTCAGTGGCTATTTCTGAAGCTCCAACAGACAAATCCAGATTTAAATGCAACTCTCCGGGCACTGGATGCATAATTTAGCAATCAGGTTTTGTATTTGCTGCAGCATGACCTTGACATGTGTGTGCATAAAGTTTGTTATATTTTGTACATATTTTAATACCTAGCAGTAGATACTTATATGAATTTAACACTGAAATCTATGTAACCATCTCTGTTTTTTACTCATGCATATTAATGATAATTCACTACAAGTATTTTTATTATGGTCAATAATCAAAATCATAGATATTTGTCTAATGTGTGTTAGACTTTTTTCCCCCAGTAAAATTTGTTTCAGTATTTATCGTCAGTTAGTATCGTCCAGAGTTGTCCTTACCTTACATGGGTGTATTTTCCTTCAGGTTTTCTTTTCAAATAGAGGTAATACGTGCAGTTTAAACATTTGTGTGTGGATTGTTTTTGTTTTATTTTCTTTCTTCCACCTGAAGAAATCTCCACAAGATGCACTTGACTTTAGGATGACAAAGTGCAACTTGTAGTAGTTCTTACTAAAATTAAACTTAAAGTCAAGATTCACAAGAAGTAAGTGAGGACAGAACAGAGACCAAAGTCTTAATCTACAAACCAGACATCTAACTCACTTGACATGCAGTATCTTACTTGGATGTCAACAGATGGTTTCAAACTGTAGCAAAGGTTGAATTTCTTTGACATTTGAAGCACAGTGGTCTTTAACATCTGCTGTCCCCTGATGTGTGCTTGACAGCTCATTTCAGCAAGGGATGCACAACATCGTATAGGTATTTTTTTCCAGCTTGTACAGCTGGGAATAAACTGGTCCACAAAGGATAATACCTTTTAAAGTATTTGGATACACCATTAGATTTTCTAGACTTTTTTCAATTGTTTCAGCAACTTCTAACACTTAGAATTAGAGATCTAATCTGCTATAGAAAAAAAATATTTGTTTACACAATAGCATGTCCTTTTCCATTGCTCCAAATAGTCGAACTAAATACTGATTTTCTTCTGTAAATGTCAATCATTTACAAGCAAATTGCTTCAGCAGTAACATTGATGGAAGTAAATAATTCTGATAGAGAATATTAATATTTCATTTATTGAACCATGTTTATAATTATAACCTATTGTTGCAGTTAATTTATTTTTTTCTTCTTGTAAAATAAAAGTGAGAATCCAAGTAAAAGGGGATACATAGAAGCTTTTGATATCTTATCAACATAGTAAATAAAATCTGTTGAAATATGTGTTTTAACTGTGAACATTTATTGCGTTTTGAGTGTAAGCAACAACCAGTGCAATTAAAGACAACATTAATAAGATGGAGATACATTGAATTCATGACTTTGCTCCCTACTTCCTTTGCCTTGCCAAAATACTCCCATGCCCCAAGGGGAGTTGCATCAGTGAGTTGAGATAAATGGCAGAACAGTATTATGTATTCATTAATTTCTGCAAGAAACATATCCCAACTGTGAGATCTCCAATTTATTTGTTAAATTATGAGAGACCTCCCCCACGTAGGGTGTTACTTCATGGTTGCCTTCAGCTTATCTAAGACTGCTCTGCCATTTCCTGTCATCTCCAATTACTGACCCTACTAAAAACTCCCCATGATGGATGGGAAGCGATGATTTTTTTTTTCAAGCCAATTAAGAATAAAAGAAATAGGAAAAATGAAGATTAGAAGATGTTACTTTCCACTACTACCCTGATCTGCAGTATCATCAAATTCCTTTCATCAGCTTCCCTGTTCTGAAGAATAATTGTTATTCAGTTGGGCTAAATTAACTGAATTTTATGACCACTCTTATTTATACTTTTCAGTGACCCTTCTCTAAAATGATAGGTGACTTTTATAGAAAAAAAATGAATAAACACAGCTGACATAGGAAACCTAAGAGGTGAAGACAAATTTCTGGGTTTTTAGATATAACGTCCTTAGAAAAGCACCAAGTGTTTAAAAATAATTCCAGAATCTCTTTGTTCTAGAATTAGAATTAACACCTAATGCACTGAATTTATTTACTTCAAGGCAAATTCATTGAAGAATTTTCATAAGAAATTGGCCATGACCTAAGACATGTCCCCTATAGGTCTTTTGTCGTATCTCTCAGTCCTGTGTCATTAGTCTTAGTCATTCCAGGTCATTCCAGGTGGTACTAAACATTGCTGTGAGGGTAACTGAATTAAGCCAAGAGTACAACCAATGGAGGCTGAAAGCTGACAAATCTTACTGAGAAGTGATTAAATTCGATGGATACCTATTAAATTCAAGGGTTGCCCAGCAAGACAAGATGCATGACCAACCTTCCACTCTTAATCATTATGTGATTTTTGAGAACACACTGGTAACTGCCTTATTTAGGTTATATTGTGCTCTGAAATGTATGACCTTTCAGCTCTCTGAATTCTGATGCTGGTCAAGTTCCTCAGGTCTGTTTGATTTATTAGTAGAGACATAGCCCAAAGAACCTATATGCTCAATCAGTCTGTAGAATTTTGTGGCACTGAATGTGTACAGAATAACTCCACATCATGTGTGCAATAGACGAAACCTGCTCAGTACCTATTGCCTGCTGATGGTAGACACCTATTCGATGCCAAGAGCTGGGGCTTTGGCAGTGCAGGCCCATGCATTAAGACAAAACTGCTACTCATGCTGACTGACATGCATGATCATTTTGTCAGAGCATGATTTTTTAAAAAAAATCTGATCTCTGCAGCCAGTCTTTGTCATAAGACATAATATAAACATTTATTTTTGTCTGTATGGGAGAAAAAAAAGTCATTCAAACACTGTCAGCTTTAATCCATGACTTTCTACTGTCTGATATTGAGCACACCGAATAGATAACTAGTTCCTATGCAGATACCTTAGCAAATTTGAAATCTCAGCTCTTACATTTCCTCAGAGAGATTTTTACAAATAAATACAAGGCTTTTACTTTGTCATATCAGGCTTGCTTAGCCTTATTATTATCACATACAAACTTCTGGCATTCAATAAAGCAGTTGTGCTGTCTTTGATCTCATTATATCCATGTCAGAGTTTCTACCCTCAGGCTTTCAGTCCTAGCCTATGCAGTTTTTTACATGGATGAATAAAGTTCATGAACTGATACACTATATTCCTCGATTTCCAATCATTCCTTTTTTATAAACTATGTTTTTAATGTTTGGTGTTTTAAAATGTGAATATCACAGAATTGTAAGTAAAATTTTGAGTCAATTTTATTAATTCCTCATTTTTTCAGGACAATACTCCTGCAAATTGTAGCACAATTATCTTTAGATGGTAAAGAGCCTTAAAAATAGGAAACAGCTTCCCCGTTAATTAAACATTTAAATATTGATGAGTCAGGACTATTTATTTTGTATTAAGTGTTTGAACATTTTTTATAATGAGCTACTATCATTAACTACAAGATTAACTTGAAGCATGTAAAAAAAAACCCTTGATCTTAAAGAACTTAGACCATTAAATGGCAAACAAAACCAATGTAGTTTGGAAACTGATAACTCTTGCTTGTGTGCTGCTGTGTTTCTGCTGAAGGCCAGTACATATACATAAGTGAAACATCCATATGTGCTGCCTCACCTATCTGTCGTGTTTAATTGCTTTAAGTGATTGGGAGTATTCAGGGAATAAAAGTTTCCTCTGCAAACTTCCCACAAACTTCTAATCTCTCTTTACTAAAGGACTTCTTCACTGCACACATTTATTCTAGCCTTCTGGGACTCTGTGGGGCTGGATTTTCTCCCTAACGTATTCCTTTCCACACCAGTCTTAGAATGCTAGAATATTCCTATATTTTAACAGGAATGTGGTCAATTCATAGTAAATGTCATCAAAATAACACATTGTCTGACTCATGTAATTTATTGAAGAGACGGGAACTTTTACCATTTCTAAATTTGAATAAAAAATGCCATCACCACTGGCAGCAGGGATATAACACAATGAATCACATCACATATCTGGTAGGTACAGAGTTGTTTGAAATTGCCAAATGGTTTCAATCACTGATGTAATAGTGGTCTCCTGTGACAAGACTTTAGACAATTTAAGCTTATATGTCTTGCCATTATCTCTTAGTACCTAACTCTTGAATTTGAGCAGTGGAATGAAGGAAATTCTTCTAATCCACATTTCTAATATGACAGGATGTGCCTTCTTTGACATATTCATCTCTTTATCTAAGTAGATTTCTCAGAAATGGTGATTAGGTTTAAACCATTAAACTATTTTTTTTTAAGTATTTGATGATTAAAAACAAGTTTCCAGTTTGCTCTTGTCCTTTTTGACTGAACAATAAAAGTA
>JAVJGG010000008.1:23239933-23257593 GCA_035590195.1 Aviceda cuculoides | reverse complement strand
GAAGAGAAGAGAAGAGAAGAGAAGAGAAGAGAAGAGAAGAGAAGAGAAGAGAAGAGAAGAGAAGAGAAGAGAAGAGATCCTTCTAAGGATAATGAAGATTGCAAAATGGGGAAAAAAACCCACAAAACTAAAATAAAATTTCCTTAAGAATCATGACAACACTGGTTTCATGAAAATAATTCAGATGTTTCCCAGTTTTCTTATTTTTATTTAATCTTATCTTTTTTCACACTCCAGACACCTTGTTGCCCTTTCAGTAACAGCTTAAGATTCAGTGATCCAATTCAACCTCTTTTCTTCCATAGAACATTTATTCCTGAAAGGTATGTAAATCATCAAATTGTGTGAATTTGAAAAGTTTCTAGAAAGTTAGCAAAAACTAGTGGGGATGTAATTTTCTCCTTCCTTTCTTTTTTCAAGGTCAGTTAATGGGCTTTGCTCAGATACTCTTCTAACCAAAGAAAGTGACTTGAGATTCCTCATAGCCTTAAATGAGATCTGCAGGATCAGTTAATTAAAACCCACCTGTCTCTTTCTGTAGTTTCGCTGAGCATTAAAGCTGGAATAGCAGGCAGAAATAAATTCACAGGGGAATGTTTACAGCTGTTGATGAATAAGACTGTATCTTCTTGACTTTTAATATTTTTGTTAGAATTGAAGTAATAAGCTTTGTTAACAGAATTGATGAGCTGGAAACCAGGCATAAGAAGGAGAATGGCATAAGAAGAATAAAATTTCTTTGCTTCTGTATTTAGGTGGTAGGTATAGTATGCACCGCTCAGTTTAGAACACTGTAAATTGTTGTCCCAAAGCATTTTGGATAGCTATAGTCCAAAGCCATAGACTATTTTATGAGTTTTGTTGAATGGCATCACATGCTTTGCCTTTGTGATCACTCTACTTTGTCACATTGGTTTATTTCATCTATTTGTTGCCACAGGCGTCAATATGGGATCTAATACTAACCTTTCTTTCTGTGTAAATTCAAAAAACCCAGGTACTGAACTGTGAGAGAGGGTGGGCGGGTAGGCTGGCTGGCGGGAAGCTGCGGGGCCTTCAGCCAGCCCGTGCTACCACACCGATCATGCACCGCTCACCCTGTTGTAAAAGCCTGGAAGCGACTTTCTGGTTTGTTCCAGCTTTTTTTTTTTTGTTTTCTTTTTGTTTGTGTACTAAAGCACAAAAATGCATCACCTAAAAAAGGATGCTAAAATTTCGCTTGGAAAAAATCCTACAGGAGTTTTCCTAATTTAGACCAGTAAGTCCATCGAAGTTGCTAAGCTTATTTCCAAGTGCCGAGTAAGTTCGCCTTTCTTCACAAGCCTTAAAGGGACTCATAAATCATAGTAGTAGCCTGAAACACTTTACATAAACTCTTACAACTAAGCCAGTGGAATATTAAAACACTATAAGCAATGGAATCAGCAAATATATTGAACGCTTAAGTTATAGAAAAAAATAAAGCTATTAGACCAAACTCATTTTCACTACATTAAAAACAAAGGGGGGTGGGGATGGGGAAGTACATTTTATTACTTTTTACAAAATAGTTCTAAAATTAGTACAATAAAGAAGTGCCTAATAGAGACAAGGCTGTAATCAGGCTAGTAACTTCTTCAAAGAGATTGGGATAGGAAATGCAATGATAAAGTCCAAATAGAATGCTTTAAAGGTAATTGCTCTCTCCTCACATATACATAGAAAGGTCAAGTGTAACTAGATGCTCAGAGCAGATTTGATTTCCCGTAACCTGTATTATCTAAATAAGCAGATCTGGCAATGACACTAAGGAAAGGGCTCTAAATCTCAGTGCTAAAACCTACCAGGCAGATTTCAAAGGCGAATGCTCTTCTCTGGAAGAAATGAATCAAACCCAGAATTAAGTCCACCCCCGATTTGAAATGTGCTGCTGTGTTTCTCTTCTATTGTGAAACTTACTTGAAGAAAAAAGCAGAAGTGCCTTTAAAAAGGAAAGCAAATGCGTGTTCTTTTCTTTGCAATAAAAATAAACAAAACCAAAGCTTATCTATGAGCAGAAAAAGAAAGAGGAAAAAGGAAGATCAGTTTGATCAAATGACTATCACTGATGACAAGAACAAATATTTAATGTTGGTGTTTTGATTCATTGAGTGTTCTAAGCCTTGTAATTTGTATGTCTTCCTGGAGTTAAATCTTGGAGGTACAGAATTTATGTACCACAAGAACATAAATGCCACAGAATGACATCCCTGAAGCACGTACTAACCCATCACTTATTGTATATCACGCCTTATGATTTACTGATTATGTTTCCATGGATTTTTCTAAAGAAACTTCCATGTCCTGTTCTTTAAATTTTATACAGTGATTTTTCTTTGTTTAGACCTTTAGGGATCCCCTTAGATTCTTGAAAGAAGAGGAGAGATTAGGAGGAGGTAGCAAGAGAAGATAAACATTTTTTTTTTAGTTATGTTTTATTGAAGAGATTTATATAGCCAAAGAACATGTAGGAATACTTTTTAATTAAAAGAACCCTCTTTCCCCTTTGAAATGCTACATATTTATGGGAACACATTCTCTGAACAGGTTTTTTTGAGAGTTTTCTGCTTTTGCTTGTTTTCAACACTATAAAATGTAATAAATAATTCCACCTACATTCTATGATGGCATAGCATGAGAAAATGAATTATAGAAAAATTATTCTCCTTCCATTACTGAGCATCTTTTAATTGAAATTGTTACAGAAAATTATTTAATTTCCAGGATGTCATAAGTGCTTCAGGATCACTTATCAGGTATAAATAAATAAATAAATAAATAAATAAATAAATGTAAAAGTCTTTTGAAGTCTTTCGGTAAAAGGCAATTATAGGTAAAGATTAGCAACTTCCTTTCAATAGAATCCTTGAAGAAGCTTATAAAGTTTGTGTGCATAGCAACATTTTTCTCATAGTGATGATAAAGAATGACAGAAGTACTTTATAACAGATCAAAGTGTGTTAAAGTGGAAGAGTATATCCATATATCTCAAGAGACAGAGATTTATAATGCTACTTAATCATTTTAATTTTGACAGAGTTTCAAAATACTGCCAGACCAGATGTGAGGAGGAATTTGAATGGTTGCAGGTTGCTTCTGTTGTTGTTTCTATTTGCCCTTCTTACAGGCTGATGCCAACATGGAAGGTCTAATTTAGGAAGATGTAATAGGAATGTATATGACACTACTTTGGTTAGCCAATCATACCAGTAAATATGATAAGTAGGAGAGAGTAGGATTATGTCACAGCTGGAGATATAATTACTGTATAAATTACTCTTTAATAGCTTCTGTGCTATGTATTAGGGAACATGTCTCTCAGTTTTACCAATTAACCTACTGAAAAAACCTCCCAGTAAATTCAGCTGTGTAACTGAAGAGACAAAGTATTGGTCCTGTTATTTTTACATTGCTCTATCTGAACACATATTACTCATTAATTAAGTTCTATAAATTTCCAGTGGAACAACAAAAAAAAAAGAATCTCGTATAACTATAAAATTTTCTGACACACAAGATGAGAACATATTGCATTCCCTTGACCTTCTACCTTTCAAAAATCCTCAGCATGAAAAGAAATGTGTTTCTACCCCAGAATGACATTATCCTGGCTAGTGGCTGTAGTCATCTTGCTCAATATTTAGATCAGATTCTGTAAGCATTAGTATCTCAAAAGGATTGGCCCAAATTTAAAATCACATGAAGCCAAACTTCAATCCTAGAGAAGCACTAAACCAGTAAACCACAACAGGATAACAGGATCCTTTTTTTTTTTTTTTTTTTTACTTCACAGAGAAATATTGTCCTTCTGTCTTTTCCTTGTTAGGTTTGGTTGGTTTTTGGTTGTTAATTTTTTTTTTTCCCCTGTCTTTGATGAAATCCCATTTTTAGTTTCTGTTGAAGGATTAATCCTGTAAGTCAGTCAGTCTATTCATGATCCAGTAAATGTCCTCAAGCAATTGTTTAACTTAAATCATTATGAGCTTAAAAATGAAATAGTTGTCTACATGTTTTCTTGGTCTAATGCTTAGCACTTCAAAGGCTCAACAAGATTTTGGTGCCACTAAGAAGCTCTTGGTCAGGCATGAGACTTACTTTAAAGACATTTGAAATAGATCACATGAACTTTGCTGAGAAGCTCGGTATTTCCTCCACTGACTTTAAAGCTGGCCTAAGATGATTAGATTGTACATCTCAAGCTCAGTTCAGATGCCAGATACAGATGTCTAATGTAATTTGGGATGCCATGAGGTACTTTAGCTGGCCTCCAGCTGCTACTCCAGAACCACATGGGTCTTCCATAGATCCTCAGTTATATATGTCACTTCTGAAGTATTCTTGGTTATTTCTAAAGACCTTTTTGTGGACAACTGAACTGTGCTCCAGCTTCTTCTATGAGGAAAGTTCTCTGCCTTTGTTGCACAGAAGACTTTTAAGTTAAGGAGGAAGTTAAGTAGCAAGTTTTAGATGCCTTAAAAAATGAGCAACCCTTGACTACAGCTTTTTGGATTACATTTTGATTTAAGTTTCGATATCTGAGGTGGGAACATTCTGATGTAAAAGCACTGGGTTTTCCCATTGTTTATAAAAGAAGAATGTATGGCTTCTGATGTAAACAGGACCTTATAGGCATCTATTTTTGTATTGAGATGCTTACACATGGAAATCTAGTGTTATCTCATATGATCTAGAATATTACAGCTGGCCTCTATCTGCCTCTCCAGAGGCATAGTCACCCATAGATCCTAGGCTATATGTGCTAGTCTCTCAGAGACATCTCAGATTCCCCCCCAGGGAATCTCAAATGACAACGAGCACCTGTATTTCAGTAACTGCATCCTACTCCAAAAGCTAGGTGAGCAGGACCCTACCACTGTGCCAGAAATAAAGGATGACAGCAGTCACAGATTTTTGAATGTGGTTGGTTTGGTTGTTTTTTTCACCCAGAGTAATTTGGAGTAAATTCTGGTATATCTGGGATCAAAGGTTTACAGGAAATGTAAATATGTATTCCAGTTAAAAACAAAAACAATCAAGCAAAAACAAAAATGCCAAAGCATTACAGAACCTCACAGACCACTACAGGGAAATCTCTGCAGATAAGTAGGAAAAATGAAAGAGCGTCAACTTACCAATTTGTCTCACTTTCTGTATACATGATGTTTTCTTGAATCAGTGTCAGATTATATGCTCAGAAAAGTTGCCTTGGATTTTTTTTTTAAAACATAATTATGTAAGCAAGTAGATCTTGTTATTTCCAGGAACCAATGGGCTGGATAGATTCTCTGAAGTAGAAGGAATTGCAAGCTAGGAGCCAGATCACTGTAGAAATAACTATGGAAAAATACCAAAGGCTGAGGAGAAAGCTGAAGTGTAATTTATGCTTTATTACTGTTATTAGAGCACCTATAGAAGTCCCAGGGAGGATAAGTTTTAAGAATAATGTGCAGACTCAAATCGGACTGCATACAATCTTCAGCTGGTTACTGTCTACTAGAATAAGAATAATGGAAGGAAACCATTGGGAGTTTAACATTTGCAGCCTTCAACTGAAGTTTGTCCAGCTCTCTCCTGTAATGTCAATAATCTCAGCTACTGACCATAGTGCATGGATCTTTAAAATCCTTGCCTTTGTCAATAAAAAGTTGTTCAAAAACTTCTAGAACTGGTTTTAGAATATTTCCGCAGCTTTCCTAAAATAGGTAGGACTCAAATAAATTTAAGCTAATTTGTTAAACCATGTAATGAGTATCACAAATAAATTGTCAGCATATCCATCTCTGCGTCAACTCAAAATCAATAAACTGAAACAAAGAAAATATTAAATACCTTCTATTTTGGGGGGAAATGAATAAAACTTTTTCTTTCCTTCTAAACCCAGTGCTTTGTTTAGAGAGTGGATGTACAGAATAGTAATTATCACATTTATTATTCATAGGTTTTTTAGGAAACACAAATCACCTTTAAAGCATACTAGGGATGGATAAAAACTTTTTTTTATCACATATTTAAAGCTGTTGTCTGGAATGGTAAAATCCAGTCATAGATTGACACCAAAAGTAGACTGTAACTTTAGTAGTCAATGATAAAATCTGATCATTGTAATATAGAGCTCTACTCATACATACAGATAAGGGTTTTTTGCTTTCTTCTTTTCTTTCCTTTTTTTTTTTTTCAGTAGCATATTGAATGTCCTGTCAAAAAAAAGACATGTCTGTACTGATAAAATGTCAAGATTTATATATTTTTTCTGAAAACATTAGATTTGTTATAGGGATGTGTAGTGCTATATGAGACGAAGTAATGCTTCTTAAACTCTTTTAATACTTTTTTATATCTTGAATTTATCCATGGAGCAGTATCTTGAAGAGCTGAAAGACTGATGAAGTTAGATACAGTTATAATATTGGTCTTATATTTTAAGACTTCTACTTAGAAATACTAAATACTTCAAAAGCTTAGTATGATATTTCCAAATCTGTTTGTTTTTTTTGTTTTGGTTTGGTTTGTTTTTTTTTTCCCAATTCTTGAAATTTGGGAAAAGTAATTGAATTTGGGAAAAGTAATTGACAACAAAGTTTCAAACTTTTCAAAAGGTTTCATTTACTCTTTGGAGAAATTTTCCCTTTGTTAAAGGTTTACATTACAGAAGGAAATTCATTGGTGTAATTATTATGCAATAATTCCATGACAGATAGATAGGTAGGTATGTAGGTAGATAGATAGATAGATAGATAGATAGATAGATAGACAAACAGGAAGATATGGGTAAAATACATAGCTATATATTCACACATATGTATGCGTAATACATTTTTATATATATCTATTCAGATAGATGATGTCCAAGTAAAAAGATATTTATACGAAAACACACAGCATCTGTTATGCTAGCTTATGCCATTTGTGGACTTCAAAGATCTAGACAAGACAACAAAAAACCTTTAGTGTAACTAATGAAATTAATGAAATGAACATTATTAAGCAATGTCATGAAGAATCAGCCTTTAAATAAAATAACTCCACTGTTTATGTGGTACCTGTGAAGATCAATTTGGCTCAACACCAGACCATCTTGTTTCAATACACTGATCTGGGTCTTTTCTGCTCTCAGAGAACTCTTCCTTAGAGAAAAGATGAACATTTTCTTTATGATCAGCTCAGGTTTGGAGGATGATCCTTTTCCCTCCATCTTCTTGTTCTAATTCAACATTGAGCATCAAGCAGCAGTAGTAAAGTCAGTTTGATAAATATTTTGTGGCTATGTCTTTTGCTGTCATTCTTTCTCACTATGAATGGTTTTACTCCCAATCACAATTAACACAAGTATACTATATAGTCACTTGATTCTTGCCTATGGCAAAACTAGAAGTGTGACAAAGAATTACAAATGTCCCTGAAACAGCTACTCATTATTAATGTAACAGTTTAGGCTTAAAGAATTGACAAACCTGTCATTTATAACTATATTTGAACACTGTGAATATGTGTGAGGACCCAACTGCCACCAAAACCAAAACAAATGCTGATTCTATTGATTAAGTCAAAGTAATGGACATGATTATACTAGCATATTTTAATCTACATCTTTTCACTCTCCAAAACAGACACAAAATACCATATAATATCTTTTTTCTTACAAAAGGTAACTTTTCAAATACGATTACATTTTTCAACCTTTTTCATCCTTTTTAGAATGGTTTCCATAGGCTTATGAAGGGTATTTCATTTTTTGCATGAAAAGCAGTAATATAGTAATATACTTGTCCTTGCTTAGAAAAAATATGGTGGTTTTTATGTAATAATTGGATTTCACATCATTGGAAATGGAAAAATAGAAGAGTCAGCAAATTTTGGCCTACCCTTCTGCATGTCTAACTTCTTTATAATGACTTGAGCAAGCTTTGAGTCAGTCTCCTGAAACTTTATTACAGGATTTTGCTTTATTCAATCACTCATGTGTTCATTTATTTATTTTAAATCCACATTTCTTAGCTCCTTGGCATATTCACACTATTTCCTAGGTGACTAGGAAGTTCCCATAACTTTGAAAAGTTTTCAGAAATATTCAGAATCTTATATGTAGATCGCAGAAATAAGTACATTAAAAGCAAGTGGGTGACTAAGGTAGAGAGATTTCATTGCAAATCTTTTAAAATATTTTCAATTGTTGGGTTTTGGTTTTGTTTTTTTCTTATAGAAAATTGATCTGAATTTTGATCTTTTGGTTCAAATGTAAACAATCATAGATACAGGTCACTTTATAGTAGAGTGGGCAAACTTTAATAATCATAAATCAACTTTGAAAGATTGCTATATGTCATTTCCTTCCAAATAACACAGGCAGAATTTGTCCAGCTCACAAAAGAAAAGGTAAGGTCAGAATTTTTCAGTCTTGTCTGTGCAGAAACTTAAACCCCTTGGCTTGCTTTTGTCTTATAGGAAGGACAGAAAAATAGGATAATATTACCAGAATCACATAAATTGTTTGAATTACTAAATTCCTACATCATATAGGTGATTGATTTGTTTTTCCTTGAAGCAACAGTCATGAGCTTCAGAGTCATTTATATCTATCTGAATGTCATTAATGTTTGTGGACCTCTTATTGTTCACTACAGCCAGGAAATGTGAGCTCTAATACTTGAGTACACTGAGATCATCATATCCCATTCTTGCCCATCCTGGCAGTAAAAATGGCTTTAGGTAGTAAATTATGTATTTGTATTTTCTAAGAAAGATAACAGGTGGTGCTAATGTGAATGACAAATAGGATCTTGGTTACTTTGTTGTTTGTTGCACTGCAGAACACTTAAACGATTACATCAGATTTGTTGGTTTTGTTTTCCCTAAAGGGTTTCCTGTGACACAATTGTAACTTTGTCCTTGACAAGAAAAGTCAAATGGAATATTAAAAAGGTAGCAGAGCATATACCTGAACAACTGCAAATGAGAGAGACAAAATGAAAGCTCACCTTGCAAGCGGTATGGATTTAGCAGCCTCCCTAGGCTTAAAGAAGGCTATGAGGCAAGTAAAAGTCAACACACAATCCCTCTCTCCCCTTCTTCCTCGAAGGAAAGAAATCAACCCCAACAACCAACCCGTCACGGTTAGTGCACTCAGAGATAAGTAACTACTGGCAAGGCAGTAATCTTTTCCAACATTCATCTGCAAAGTCTTTTGAAGTAAAGATATTTTTCAAGTCTTTATGTATCCCTCCATTCAAACTTACAGGATGAGTTCTGTTCCAGCATAAAAGGTATTTCTATACATAGGTAAACAGAGATGTAATTAAAGAAATTCAACATGTTTAATTTTTGCCTAAAGTAGATTTCCAATACTAATCCATATTTCTATCACTTTCTTCTGAAATTATGGAAGGGTCTGAGGACAAGAGTGAGATCAATTTGGGCTGTGCTCCTGCATACTTTATGTCCTGGTCCCAAGTGCAATAATTACACAGTTTGCAAATAACTTTGCCTTGGTATGTGAAATGAGACATCGTTAAAGTCAGATAATTTTATTTAACTTTCTGCAAACTGATCGTATGTAACATTTTCCTGAGATTTTCTCTTTCCAGACTATTGTGCTGCAATCCAAAAAAGGTTTTTCTTCCCCAAAGATATAACTATCACCTTCCACATGCCTGATGCAGTACTTGCCCTGTTCATTCATATGCTTTGTTCACTTTCTATTAACCTCTGATTTTTTTTTTTATTACTAAGGATAATAAACATGAGTAGAAACAGAGTCCAGATTTCAAAATTATTTGAGTACTTAGTGGAAGCTAACTGCCACAACAGAAGCTAGTGTCAGTGCTGCAATCATAATATTTTAAGGATATTAGTGACAACTTTACAGATATGTAATTAGTTTCATAAAACCTTGGGCACACGAACAGTTTGGAGGAACTCTGCATTTGGATACATTTCTCCAGGAGTTAAAACTTATACACACATATATAAAATCCACTCAGGACAGGAGAAAAATACTGGGTTTTACATTAGACTGAAGTATTTCAAACACATTCAATTGTCTCAGGAGAGCTCAGCTGCTATGACAATCAAAAAGGTCATGGAGTTAGTTCTGGCTGTTAGAGGCATGTGGGTTGCAAACATGGTATCTATAGTGATAAACCACCTACAGTCTAAGGTACATTGATAGAAAAATAAGGCTACGAGGTGGGAAAAGATATTACTACTTCCAAACACAGCAGCTTTGCCCAAAGTCACTTCATATTTTATAAACTGTGTTATAAAGTCAAGAATTCCCCAATCAACCAATGCACAATTCAATAACAGCTTGGAATTGGAAACTGGAAATTATAACTCGCAGAGAAGCCAAGCATCATTCCATTACATATTTACAGTAAATGTGCCATTTGTTGCATATAACTGGAGAGGTGAATGTGATTAAATACATAGACTATGTACATCTTCCAAACTTCTATAATAAATTTCATTTATGCTTATATATAGGATAGTTTATCTATCATTGATATGTATGCAGATTTAAAAAGTGACAAATATTTTTGAACTCACTACAATTTTCTGTTCAATTGAGTGCATGCAAACACAGTTTCATAGTTAATTTCTATCACTGAGAATTTTATAAATGCCTTTAAAAACTCTTTTAAAACAATATATTACCTTTGGGAAATGTTTAAGGTTTAATAACACAGTATTCAGCAAAATGCATGTTGTTATTTTAGGTCTCCTAAGCCCCAACTTGATGTTACAGACTCACATTTCTTTGCATAGCATGTGTGCTCTAGCCATTAAAACAGACGAATATTGAAAAGATCAGTTTAGGCTAGCATATTATTGACTTTACTCATGTAAATTGAGCATGATATTGTTCTGTCATAGTAGAAATTTTGTGCAGTAATAGAAACAGAAAATACCAGAACACAGGACACATTTTTAAATCTGAGGAGAATTCTAACTGAGTTGCTCAGGTACCACTTGTGTAAACAGTCCCACTCACTGATAGTAATGACAATGTAAGAACGTGATACTGAACAGATCTTAACCTTGAAAGAATCTCCTTCTTGGACGCAGTCGGACAAACCCAATTTGATCATCTTTGTCTGAGTCTTACTCCATCTAATCATAATCTCTATTCAAACTGTTACTCTGATTTAAATTATTCAGTTTTTAGCTTTCAAGTAACAAATCTGTAAACCTAATGAGATTTAGGAATATTGAAAGTCTCCCGGTTGAAGCATTTCATGATTAGACTGAGGTAAAAAAGCATCATCTAGATTAACAAGCAAAACGGGCTAACCTTTTGTCTTTCACCACAAGCACTTTTTACAGGCAAATTTCTTGTTTTCTAAGTGCCTTCCTAGCTTTATCTTTAAAGTACAGCATTCCAGTGATTGTTTTTTTTCAGTGCCATACATACATATAATGCATCATCCCCATTTGTCTCTATCTCAGACAACATATTAAAAAATCCAAAGATTTGCTTTTCTTCCTTTCTAGTAGTAACACCTTCCTTATTATCCCAACTAATCTTTTACTTGGTATTCATTAGTGGACCTGTAGTAGCAACCTGATCTTGAACTTTCAGAAACCTTCTGTGGGCAGTTGCCTTGAGCTGAAAAGCCACACACATTTTAACAGAAACTATGCAGTTTTCAGTGCATGATTAGGCTTTTAAATCCCATTGTAATTCTGGCAATGAGCCCTTCTTGGAACAGAGTCTCCCATTATACAAATATTATTTAACTTTGTGGAAGCGTAAAATTAATTTATACAATTATTATGGTAATTTATTAATATAACCATCGTATGACATATGGAAGAATGTTAGAATATTGGGTGATTATGGACAATGTTTTCCACAGAAAATAAAATCACTAACTGCACCATCTAACAGTAAAAACAAAAAGCAAATGAACAAAACCTCTTACCTAAATTCATTGTTTTCAAATCCAGTCCTGCAACACTTTGTACATGGTAATACTTGCACTCGTGTTATTCACACTGGCAGACAAAGACTATGAATAACAGCTTTAAAACCACGAATAAGCCTGAAAAATTTACGGTGTGCATACCATATACCCAATGGCAAAATAAATATATGTATTATTTCAGTAACAATGACATGAGCCAGTCTATTTAGCATAATGAGATTAAAAAGACTCAATCCTATTGAAATAATATGGCATTTCTGTGACATTCAAATCCAGCAAATTCATAGATGCAATATGTGTGGTGGACTAGTCTGCCTTGTGGAAAGGTCAGCCTAATACAAAAGACCAAAGCAAAATACGCAAGCTATGAACCAGGAAGCTGCTGAACTAATAGATAGGCAGTATCTGACAAAATCTACCTAGACATTTAAGGCTAGGCATAACTCTCACTGAAGTGATGATTACTTAAGCTGAACATTTATCAAACAATGAAGAAACATATATATTTTATATATGACAATGTCTTCATTTAGACTTGCTCTTTTGCTTAAATTCTCTGGAATATATGCACTCAGACTGGAAAATTTACCAAACCATGACTGACAACAGTATTATTTAGAAATAGAGAGAAAAACATTATTATCTTTGGATGAGCTATTGGTGAGGATCTGGAGAATATCCTACACCTTTCTATGTTTAGGCTTGGCTGCTTTTGCTATGTGAGCATATCTTAGCAACAGTTTATACTCAGCAGAATTTATAATTACTAAAAACTGAGGAAGGCAATGAAGCATGCATTTTAATTGTGGAGAAATGTAACCCTTGAGAAAAATCATACATGAGAAAGTGTAAGACTAATAGATTCATTTTAAAATGTGTATTTGAGTGCTTTGGTCACACCCAGGAGACAATGAACTGGCAAAACAGAGAAATGAAAATTTTCATGAGGGCAGATTCAAAATATTTGGAGAATAGTAAATATCAGTAAATATGTCTTTGAAAATATAGGATAAGGGATTCTGAAAATGAAATACTGCTTATATAAATTAGAGAATGCAAAGAAGGCAGGCTACAGAAATGAGTTCTAATTCTGTCTGTTTGACATTAATTTTTTCACTCATTCATTCTTTCATTGATTCATTTCATCTGCCTTTTACCTCATTTTCAATATTAAAAAGTGAAGTGTAATAGTTTATTTCTTTATTTCACAGAGTGCTGTGATGATTAATAAGTTATCACCTTTAGAGCTCTATGGCATTTACAGCCTAGAAATATTGTACTCTATGCTGACTGCTGGTTGTGGCATTTACAGAGATATCATGAGATTTTTGGAACTTCTGGTTAATATTTATATTGCGTGTATATTTAGAACAGAGATAAGCTGTGCAAGAAACCTAACATAACAACCTCTTAGCTTTGCAGATCAAAGACAAAAAGTAGACTAGAGGGCAAAAGTGAATGTCTAATCTAATGTACATCTCTTTCTGCAATGGAGAATTCAAGTAAAATTTGGATTTTGGGGTTCATTTACAGAAGATCATGGATTTAAGGTTGCTCACTTAACATATAGCTGCCTCTGAGAAGAGGGCATCTGCTTTAAGGACATCTGATTTTAATATAAAGTGCAGAGTTTAATTTACAGGGGACTTAATTTGAGCAAATGACCATCCATATGAACACACCAACCAATCAAATTATGAAAACTGAAACCAATGCCTGTTCACTCAGCATGTTAGGCATGATAATGTGACTTAAATATTGAACAAAATTAAAATTTCAGTTGCAGACAGCAGGAGAAATAGAAACCTGATGATGGTGACTAGTCAGAGGGAAACACTACTTTTACTTTTTCCACTATATTATATTAAAAATAAAAAAAATTATAAGACAATTCTAAAGATAGAACCAGACTGTTCCCGCTGAAATTAGGCAATTAGGGTAAACAAACCACATAGCATACAATACTTTATTTCTGAAGAATAACTATAAGTATTCAGTGTCCTCTCCTTTAATAACGCAATTACCAGGTCAGCAGGAGCATCTAGCTGATAGTTTAGTATTATCAAACCTTTCTGGGTAACCAGGCCTTACTGTGAACACAGCTAATCTTGTAGCGTGTGACCCAGGTAGCCACTGCTCTCCTCCATCCCCCAATCCAAGGTTCATACTGCTCAGTGGGCAATATGAGGCAGTATTCCTCACTTTGCTTACCAAAACGCTGCTACTTAGCCAACAGTTTCTGCTAACCTAGGTCTTTGCCAATGTGTTAGCACTGGCACACATCCAGCACAGAGGAGACCTGGAGCAGTCTCTCAGCTCACGTCAGACTTCCAAACCTCTTCTTTCATCTCACAGCTTATGAGCAACACCGTTTTATCTTCCTCCTCATTCTTCCTCTTTTAAATAGTAACATTTAGCTTTTCCAGAACCGGAACCTATTGCCTTAAATAAGGTTAAATGCACACTCATGTTTAGGCACTGTTTATTTCAGATTTTTATACTTCATTGCAATTAGGACATCTTTCTTCACTTCATTTTTGGCACATTTTTTAAACACAAAAAATTAAAAACATAAAATAAATGTGCTTATTGGTCCATTTAATGTAACTACCCTTCTCTCCACCAGATGCTTCCAGAAGGCTCCTTCTCTTACTTCTTCTGGAATCCCCCCTGCATTTTTGTAGTGCAGAGGAATGGGTAGATACACAAAAAGGTGCTGCTTTTTCTTAATGAAAATCTCACAACAGAAAGAAAATAGCAATGGATATGGGCCTAATCCAAACACTTTCATGAAAAAAAAATCGAGAGGAAGAATATGGTTGTACTTTTGCCATATGACAGGAGCTTTCACTATCTCTAGAAGAGCTAAGAGGAGGTTAAGCTATAGCGTGTTCTATCTGCATTACAATTAACCTCTCTGTTGTAAAAGCGGAGCATTGAAAGGATTTTCTGATTCCTCTGCCAATAAAATATGTAAAACTGGTAAGGTTATCACCAGAGCTATGTTATTGGCATAATTTTTTTTTTATTAGAAAACTGTAGAATAAAAAAACACACAAGAAAAAAGAAATAAAAATATCCATTCCTTTGGTATCAGAATTCAGCCAGAGAAGGAACAGAATGGCTAGTAAACTCTAACCTCTGACTCTTCTACTCAAAAAAAAGGGAATATTCCAATCAGGTTAACAAGTAGCCTTTTTGGTGCTCTTTGCAGCTAAAAGCAGATTTACCTCTTCGTTTGCTGAATGCAATATAACAGTGTTCCATTTGCACTTCAGGAGTAACTCCAGAAGCCCCAGAGGAAAAAGACAAAGAAGTTTTCTAGCAGTTTTCAAAAGCAACAGCAAGAATTGAACTATATGTGAGGCTTGGGATATTGTTAAAAGGGGTGAAAAGGGAAAATGGGGAAGAGGTCAGTAATTGGAGAGCAGAAGGTTAGAGGATGCTTACTCATTTGGGGGATTCGTACTGAGAAAGAGACCAGGCTTGTTTAGCTGGTTGACTGATTTCATCTGGGAGATGTGATTTTCAGCATGTACTGGGTAGAAGGAAAGGGAAAATCAGGAATAATTATTTTTGGCAGAGTTAGGTAATTCCCAGTCCCAGCCATCTTCATTTGGTCACCAGCTGTTACTGCTGAAAAGTATTTTGTGTTACACAGTATTAAATCTCCATTTGTGTTCCCTTTCCTGATTGCTGTTGCTTTCTCTGTTGCTTTTACTCTAAATTTTCTGGCTTTTAGAGATCCTGCTTTGCAAACTACTGCTGCAGCTCTAGAATATCTACAACTCTTAATTTATTGATATTTTTACTCATAGCTATAATTCCTTCTGAATATATTTTTGGTCTGCAAATATGTTAGTCTTTTTCGGTTCATATAATTAATGTGCCGCATATTGGGCATATTGCCTGAAGTTCACCCTGCTGCTGAAAGCTAGACTAAAAGACCTGCATAGGGAAAACCAGCAATGAACTTAGGCTGAAAAGTTTATGATACCCTTAATAATGTGGTCACATATTATCTAGAGTATTTGCAAGCAAACAGAACCATAAAATATTCCAAATCTCCATCAAAACAAATTTGTACCCTACACACCTTTTATGTCCCAAAGGAACTGATTGATAGCTCAGTGACTAAGGTAGTCATGCACTGAAAGAGAAACTGAGGCCAGGGCTAAACTATTCTCTTTACTACAGTTTAAGTACATATTCAAGTTTGGCCCTCAATTATCCCTATGGCCCATGTATTGGTTTGCTCTCTGACTAATCTTGGCACACGTGGACTGTTTCTACAACTGAGAAAAATGGTTTGGAGGTGAGCAGTACAGAGCAACTGAGTCAGGCTTGCCAAAAGTTCACTCAGCTGTGTTTCTCAAAGGATTTCTCAGTAGAAGTCTCCCCATGTACTCAAATTCAGTATTCTACAAGTTTATTAATGGAAGAATGCTTTACAACTCTGTATCAAAATGCCTGACACCGGACTGATATCTAATGGCCAGAGGGGGCACTTGTGTACCAGAAAAGCACATAGCTTAGCTCTGAGGAGGGAAAATAACAAACACACGGCAATGCAGAGCATCTTCTGGAACACCTTTCAGACTGTTACAGAACAGTTAACTGATTCAAATTTAAAATAAAGGTATAGCCGAGTGTATCTGATTTTTGACATTACTAGTAAAGGACTCAAGTCTTTGTTGATCTGTTAGGGCAGGGTCTGTAATACATGTCTGTTCTTGCTTTGGCCTAAGCTACTTTCGGCTTGTAACAGTTCGTTAGAGATCAAGTGGCTATTGCCAATCTGTTGTAGCTGAAGCCCTGAGAACATTGTATGGAGTAAAGGTTTGACACTCCGTGGCTGCCCTCAAATAGTACCACTAGCAAGCAATAGCCCCTTTTTTTCATCTGAGGCTGGCAAATTGTGCAATTTTCAAACTTTAACTGAGTCAATGAGAAGGAAATGGTCTGATACAAAACACGCAGGAAGACCCCTAGGTGAATTTAAAACCAAGGAGGAAAAAACCCTACCATGAAAATTGTGTCAGTCTTAGTGAGAACCTCGGGATACTGCCAGTTCATAATAATACTTCATTCCCTCTCCTGATACTTCCTGAGGAAATTGTCAACTCCAATGCAAAGCAAGACAAGGAAAGGATTATTTTCCAAAAGATGGTCAGCAACAGATCTGTGCAGCTTACAGTGTTTAAAGTGAGCGAATGAATGTATCAGGTACAGCTTGTTTAATTCTAGCTTTTTATTGTTCCTTAGCTCTGAACTGGCAGAGCACATCAGACAGATACCTTACATTTTGTCATGTTTTAACCCCAATTGCCAACTCAGCACCATGCAGCTGCTCACTCACCCCCCCACACCCCCCCAGTGGGATGGGGGAGAAAATTGGGAAAAGAAATAAAACTCACGGGTTGAGATAAGAACAGTTTAATAGAATATAAAAAGAAGAAACTAATAATGGTAGCACTAATAAAGTGACAGAAGTAATGATAAAAGGATTGGAATGTACAAATGATGCACAGTGCAATTGCTTACCACCTGCTGGTCGACGCCCAGTTAATCCCCAAGCTGCGATCCCCTGCCCCCACTCTCCCCAGTTTATATAGTAGACATGACGTCACATGGTATGAAATAGCCCGTTGGCCAGTTTGGGTCAGCTGCCCTGGCTGTGTCCTGTGCCAGCTTCTTGTGCCCCTCCAGCTTTCTCACCGG
>JAVJGG010000008.1:23214608-23228724 GCA_035590195.1 Aviceda cuculoides | reverse complement strand
TTCACTCCTTAGATATTATCCCTAGATACGTAGGTAATTATAATGAAATACGTTGTCAAACTAGTTCAGAAGTATGCTTTATCTTTTAGGTATTAAAAGGTTATAATTTGTGATAAATCATAATCATTTTATCTCCAAAATGAGAAGACTTTTGAACAAGCAAAATAGATCAAAACAGAAAGATACTTTTTCCTGTAATCTGCTAAGTGCAGCTATGTTGGCAGGTGTATTCAGCTCAAAAACCACAATAGATGCCTGTGGGCTGAATTCAAAACAGTCCAGAGATCTTAACAAATCTCTTTGAAATTAGCTTTGAGAGATGTAAAAGAAGAGGGAAAAAAAAAAAACAAACAAAAAACCACAACAAAACTATCAACAACTCAGAATTAGGACTTCTAAAGTCCTAACCTTATATGTATTTCTATTTAAGGCTAGGTGGTGTCAGAACTTGGAACACGTAGGTCTGAGAACACATTCCTTTCTGAATTTTGCCTTACTGTGTCATATGTGATTTAATTTATTTAGCTAATAGTGTAACAACATGGGGACAAGGAAGACTAACAAAAACAATAGCAATGATAAAAAAATAATAATAATCACAGATTTTAACAAAATTTAGCTCTGAATTGAAAGCCAGTCTTAAAATACTTATTTTAATGCAGAAAGCATTAAGCGGCTGTAGTGGGTGTGTATTCAGACCTTTTCATTGAATCTTTCTTGCCCAGCAGGTCTGAGTTTTCTTGGTTTAACTTGTAGTATATATAGTCAAAGAAAATCCAACTGTAAAGATCACAGGTATTCATAAAATTTTTTAATGTGCTCATAGAAGAAGTCAGTCCACTAAAGAGGGTTGTGCTGGGACATTTCTGAATGATCTGTTAAATCTATACACTACCTGTCTCTTCTGTAAAGTCCAATTCCTACTCTTGGTGTAGGAAAAAAAAAAAATCTGTTTCTGGGCAGTGCAGAAAAGATCTTTGTATAAAAACCCCCAACCTTTTATAGGAGCAGCTTAGCCGCTTTAATGGGCAACTTATGAAAATAAAAGGGGGGGGGGTGTGGTAAACCCTTCATTTTAAAAGTTAAAGTTTACAATATTGCTTAAAGTTCAATAACAACAAGACTCTAAAGACAATTCCTATGTATCCAGTATCACCTCATGAGTACTAGAAGTCTTAAAAAAGATCATTATTAACTAAATCTACAGGTTTACTCAGTCTTCTTCATTCTATTACTGACAACAAATAAGTCAGAAAGTTTGACTCTCGATTAGAGTAAAAAATTATTTTTTAACCCTCCCTGGATAACTCAATGGGAGTTCTAAAATAAAAAAGTCATAGATAGATAGATTTCTGCTAGTAGTCTGTAACTGACTAGATACTAATGGATGTGGAATAGTTTCTACACTGTGGCTGAAATGAGATACTGTTTTATTAGAAGATAAAATGAAGTACATATATTGTACTGTTTCTATTGTTTAAATCACACTATTGTAGAAAATAATTTACAATAATATGTCTTCAGTGTAGATTTTCCTCGTGTTTTCCCATATTTCTTGTGCATTGAGTAGAATTGTAATTACTATGTTTTCTGTACCATCATGGGAAAGCGAGGCATCTCTAGACAGTTATTCAGTTGATCTGATTTCGCAAGATGGAAACAGGATCCTTTTGATGCCAGGTTGCAGGTGAATCAGCTTAAAGTATTTATCAAAACTGCCATCAGAATTAAGTGTCCAGAGCTGGAATGAATCTGAGCATTGAGTCAGAAAGCACTGTAGAATTCAGTGCCAAGTGAATGATCCTTATGGCTTTAGTTAATGGAAGATCCTTGTTTGCTATAGGATATTGTATGCATACATATTGTATGTAGCAGGTAACTGCTAGTTGTTTAATACATATGTGCCTAGAAATTGTATAATCTAAAGTTAAACCAAATAGAAAAACACAGAATAGGTTCAGAGATGCAAACAGATAGAATTCAGGGAAGCACTGAAATACCATTCAGTGATAGAGGAGATCAGTAGTGACTTGTTTCCCGAGGTGCTATTTTCCAAAGAGTATTTTCAGCCATCAGCCAAGTGTGAGTATATCAATATTTACTCATAATTCTTTTTTGGATTTTCAAAGAACATTTTTATTGTTATGTTGGAAAATATTTGTCAATATGTAAGAGCTAAAGCATGTAATGCAGAGTCAGCTGAAATATTTCATGACATAGACATATAAGACATTAGGTCTAGAAGAAATTTATTTAATAAATACTCAAATTGAAAAAGAAGAAATGCAGGTTTTATTAATTTTAGTGAAATTGATTATTTAATTCTGGTAAATATTTTTGGTCACATTTTGATTCTGGAGGTGAGTTTATTAGGGAAAGAGGAGAAGGGAGGGAAATGATGGAGGCATATAACAGAGTAGAGAAAGATGTGTAGCCTGAGGTAACATTGGATTTTTTTAACTACCTTTGGAAAAGAAATACACACTCACCAGGAGATGAAATTCCTGGAGTCAGCATCTTTCAATATCTGAAGATATTTGTAACCATACCTTTCATTTCATGGGCATTTGCTAGCAGGAGAAATTTCCAAGCTCTTTGTTTTTGATGAAGATCCACTCTGCTTGAATAGACATTCACTGAAGCAAAGACTGAGCTCAGCTCTTCCAGCTTCTGAACACACTGCAGTGCTCCAGGTTTCATTACCAGGAATGTATTTTATACCAGCAGAAAATTTCCTAAGAAAAAATAAGAAAGGCCCTTCTTACAGCACTACTTCCTCTGATGCTTTGACATTCATTCTTCTGCAGCAGCTGTAGAACAGCTCTCAGTTACTGAAGAAAACAGACAAATGTATATTTCTAGTCTAAAATATTTGAGTTCTTGTTAGTATTTAAGTGGGATGACCAAAACAAAGGTATAAAATACCATAGTCTATTAAGATTATCTATATTGCCCATATTAGCTCAGTTGCCTCTAAGCTGAGAAATGGGACTACAGATAGGTTGAGGAGATGTTATTGTTTGTATGTTCTTTAAAAAGTGAATAATACTGGATTGATCAGTTGTATTAGTTTAGTTTTGTTGTTCTTTTTCTTATAGTCACCCTTTGGTTGGGTAAAATAGAATGACTTTCAGTGAGATTACACTCTAGATGCACGTATTTAGATGTAGTAGTCTAAAGTACATGCATCTAAATGAAGAGCAGGTGACTAAACACCTGTCGTCAGTTAAACTTTTCTGCTGACGGAATGTAGATGTCTGCTGTTGGATAAGACCTAGACCTAGACCTCCCTGACAGTCTCAACTCAGATACCAAACATGGATGTTTGTTGCCACCTGAGATGCCTTAGGATATCACACTTGGTTTCCAGTTGTTGTTCCAGGAACGTGCAGATTTTGTGTAGATATGGTATCTTGTTTGTAAGCCCTGTGAAGATAACCTAAGGCATCTCAGGTAGCAACTGATATTCAGTCGCAGTATTTTGTTCCCCATTTGATTAATTTCAATGCAAAAAAGTAACTGACAGTAGAACAGAAACAGCATCCAAATTTTTATGTGAAGTGAAAAAATGCAAATTTTGTATGAAGACAATGCTATACATCATCACTTACATCAAGTGATGTTGGCACTCAGGAAATTATTGAACAAATCCCATCTGATCTGTGACAATACAGCATTGAACATATCCCCTGCCTATATGAGATAGCATCTTCTGATCTTAAAAGCTGCAATGATTTCAGTGTAATTTTGAATTAAAAGTTGATTACCTACAGCCTGGACTATGTTTAAAATACCTTTATTATTAATGATTATATTTCTCAAATGATTCTTTTTTTAAAATCTTGCATTGGACTGATGAACTTAAACTTTCTGTAACACTTATGCCAATGCCAGTGTGACCATATACACAAAAAAGGTCATATCAAGAAAATCTTAAGCTACAAAGATCTTTGTTTAGCTGATGGATTGGAAGTTTGATTCTGCTTCATATTAAGCTATTTATTTACTTTTATTTATTTAACATATTTCTCACATTAGAAATATGTATATGACAGTTTTAGAGAGTAGACTTCCTCATGAACTCTAAACTTTTCTCTTGGGTCAAATACTGTTAGAAGACAGAATAAATAACATCTTTATGATAATTAGGCCAGCTGTACAACGTATGTACATGAAACATGAAAAATTACAGCAGTCACAGTGGAGACCTACTAATAAATACAGGCTTTAATACCATGTGATGGGGTTTTTAGAGATAGCTACTAAATAAAAAAGTTTTTGTAAAGTAGAATTGTTTAGGCATACAAAATAGGGCCAAATAGCATCTAAATATTTTCTGTGTCTGCAAATTTTCTTTTGATGTAGCATAAGATACTAGGTTCCCACTCTGGTAAGCTAAGCTTAGTCACTGGAAGATATGCATGTTCTATAAAAAGACAAAGTTTCAGGAAATTAATTCAAGCACTTGCATCTTGAGCATCCTCACTGCTTAGATGTTACCTTATTCCATAGCTCTGCTTCTGACAGCTTTCTCTAAAACAAATCTGCCTTGTGTAACATTCCTGAGGTAAACCTAATCTCTAGGTGAGCTGGGGCAAGTCATAACCCTGATTCTGTTGCAAGCAGTGTAGGCAGAGGTAAATTTACACACTTTGGTCTCAGGGACAAGGACTAACATTCGACTTTTTTTTATGTAGCAACGGTCTTAACTTCCCTTATCTGTGATAAGCATACAGAGCATACCTGACACAGGAGATCAGGATGAAGTGTTTCAGAAAATGAAAAGTTTCTCATCTATTTTCTAATGTTCAGTAGCAGCAGAGCCTTCATCTTTTATACAGCAGGGTCTGTGTTTTGGAGTATTTCTGCATTTTCCGTTAAATAATCAGTGGATGAATAAAAAAATGGAATACTGAGACTGAAGGACTGAAGCCAGAACTCCCCATTCCTACCTGAGTTCAGTAAATTCCAAATAGCTTGGTCTTTGCTTTTCCTTTTTTTCAGGTCAAGCCCCCCCCAATCTTGCATACTTTTCTGTCTGCTACACTGTAAAAGATTTAACAGGAGGGATGAAGGCACCTCAGACATACACTTTTTAATCAGAGAAGCCTGATGATGAGCTTGAAAACTGTTTTCCTTCGTTGTTCAAAATGTCATAGATCTCTCAGTTCTCTAACAGAAAGAATTACCTCAATAATTATTAATACGGTATCTTAACATAATAGTAGCTGAAACTTCAATGTGAGTCTGAAATGGCATATAAAGGCACTGCTAGTATAATAACCTAGGCATTTTACTGACTTGACAGTGCTGGGTATCATTTTACTTTTTTGGTCTCTGCTTGGACTGAGATGGTTTGAGCTTGTAACAAAAGTCCCTAGTGACCAATTGTCTGTTGCTTGACTGTTGTAAATGAAGCTCTCAGAAAACTACATATGGCAAATGTCTAATGCCCCCAGGCAGTCGCTTCGTAACAAACAGTAGCCCTTTCTGTCAGCTAAGACTGGGGAGGCTGTTGTGCAGCTTTTAGACTTTAGCGGGGAACCAAAAAGAAGGAAGAAGACTGGCAAAAGAAAACGTGAAGATGTGGGTTCGAAAATTTAATAGTGTGTCATAAAAGCTGGCATAACCAGAAGAAGCCTCCACTGTGAGCATTATACTCCTAGCAAAAACCACAGGATGCTGCTGAGTTGTTGCAACCTTGCACCCTCAATCGCGCTCAAGGAAAAACAGGTGTGTTAACTGCGGGATTCAGAGGAACGTTACCTGGGTGAACATAATACCACAGCAAAGGGGGAGGTACTAGGATGTTTTACATAGCAAGTGTAACCATATTATTAGCAAAGCTTTTCCATATTAGTTAGAATTTGACTATTCCACTGTTAAAATATTAACTGGATGAACAAGGAGTTCTTGTTTCCATGTGTCTGATAGGTTCCCTTTTGTCTATAACAGGGCTTGGAGTGCAGCCTCATAACATATCTACAACAGATCCTTTGTGGACACAGGCACTTTTTTTTTTTTCCCAGTTTCTAGATCCCATTGTGGTTTAAATAGGACTTGGGGACTCCCCTATTTATATAGGTCAGTTTTAGCAAAAGCAAAGCATAAACATAGATACCAAAGAACTTTATATTTTAATAATGGAGGAATCTTCTATCATCGGGCACCTCTGAAGGTAATACTCACCGTGTGAGCTTTTTTGTGCTGCAATTTCTGTCCAGGTCCTACTTTGGACTGAGCTTTAATTTAATTTTAAAATTGACACTACATAATTGATGGAGGAAACAAGAGTTTTCAGTGCTGAAACGATGTATGAATGACTGAATCTTACAAACTGGATAATGTTCAAATTCAGTTTTGGGGCTGGTCTCAAGCTACAACCTTACTCAAGAGTTGTTTGGGAGAGTGCTGTCTTGCTCAGCCAGATACTGCCCTAGGGTCACATTAAACAATTTGACTGCATAGACAAGCAGATCCTTGGAATGCTCCTTCACTCCCTTTAATTCACTATTGTAGATGTAACCTCCATGTGTTTCCATTTGGCAGCTGCCAGGGAACAAGGGAGAGGGCTCAGAAAGAAATCAGGGAGCACAGCTTCAATATTTTGCTCACCCAGCTGAATGCCATGTTCATTAGATGAAAGAAATGCTTTCATGTCTGTTCTCCTTCTGGTCAAATGAATGTAAATGTTTGATTATAAGATACGCAAGCTTCACCAAAAGACATGTGATGTACACTTGTATAGTATAGACTAACTTAGAACATGTGCCCCATCAATTTTAATTAGCATTCTTAGTATTAGTCTATGATTATGCAAAAAGTTCCTCCTACATTGTTGTTTTCAGCTGGACTCAGTAAAACCCAAGTGTGTTAGGACAGTGTGAGCACACTTCTGGGAATTTAATTACAGAATGAGAAGGCTCTAAGGGATCTCAAGAGATCATCTAGTCCATCCCTCTGCCCTAAGGCAGGTTTATTTATGCTTGTCATGCCTGACAGATACATGTCAAACTGGTTCTTGAGGACTTTTAGTGACAGAAACTCCACAGGTTCTCCAGGCAATCTATTCCAGCTTTCCAACACCCTTTATTACTAAAAGCTGTGGGATTTCTGTGTGGTTTTGCTGTTGTTTTTCTAATACCCAACAGAATTCTTTCTGACTGTCATTTAAATCATTATTTTCTGGTTTATTTACAATTCATATGGAATATGAAAATACTGGGAGGTTCCCTTTCTAGAAATTGTGTAATCTCAGGTGCCTTGGTACTTCATACAGCAAATACTACCTTGTGCCTTTTAGTCCCAAATTATTTTTTTTAAAAAAACTTAAGGAAGAATTAGTCTAGATCTGTGTATAAACTAAGTACCAAAGGGTTTTTTCACAGACTGAAAGACAGAAAACAGTTGTACCTGGTGCAGGTGCCCAGGTGCTGGCATTCGGGGGGGGCTGTGGGGCGGCCTGTGTGAGGAGAGGCCGGGGCTGCCCCGTGCCGGACACAGCCGGTTCCAGCCGGATCCAACCCGCCCGCCTCAGGGCACCGCTCAGCCCCGCACACAAGGCCGGGGTGCCTCGGGGAAAACGTGCTCAGGAAAGGTCAAAACACTGCATGGCAGAGGGGAGAGTGAGGAAAAAAGAGTTTTCATCAGGCTAATTTAGACAGCGAACACCAGGTTAACAGGTATAAATACAGTGGGCATCTGTGGGCAGGTAACAGGAAGTTCTTCATCCTTTGCTTGGGCCTCTGTTCAACTCCAGGAATTGTCTGAAAGCTGAAATCCAGAACTCCAGTATTCAAGTCTGCATAACTATACAATAATAAATCACTTCAGCATTAGGGAGGATAATTCTTCCTAATAAAGAAAAGAATTATTGCAGGTCCTCTGATGAAAAATAAAGGCAACAAATAATTTTAGTTATTACTGGTTTACTTTTATATGAAATATCATCTAGACTTCCTGTAGAAAATGTTAGGCATGTGGTGTTTTATTTTCAGAATTATGCAATTTAAACTGGCCACAAAAGATGTGTGTATAGAAACAGGAAGAATAATGATGATGCATAAAGTGCAGCTTTCAACAGTTATTAGGCACTTGTATACACAGACCAGTGATTATTTTACTTAAAATTATCTACCTATGAATTAGCCATTTATTTTATGAGCACAGTTAATCTGTATTCGTTTGCATCCCTTTCCAGGCATATTTTGCAGCCTGATTATGAAAACTGTCAGAAAAGATCAGTAAGAAAAGTCTATGAAGATAGCAGAAAATATTTTGGAGAAAAAAAAAGCAGAGAACAGTATTGATTGAAATTGAACAGAATTAAAGAGAGAACAGAGAGAGAGGACACAGGGGAAATGTAAAGTGTTCAAAAGAAAATTAATATTATGCTAAGGGTTATATGTGTCCTCTTTCTATAAATATATTGTGAGCAAGAAATAAATGAGCAAACTAACAAACAGCATACTGTGTGAATATGGAAAGAAATGCCATAAGTAATAAAGAGAAAGAAAGTGCCAGTTGCAATGCCTTAAATGTCAGGAAAAAAAGGAAGAGTTATAATGACTGTAGAGCAAACTGCAAAAAAAAAAAAAAAAAAAAAAAGAATAAAATAAAAAAATATAATATAATAGCATAAGAAATAATATAAAAAAAAAAATAAAGAACATGTGAAAAAAGATAGGAAGTTTCACAGAGGCTGAGAAAAAAATAAAAATGTTTCAAGTACAGGAAGAAAAGAGGTCACTGAGACTCCAGAGCATGTAAGAAGTAGCCAATTCATTTGCCTTGTATAACATCCTTAAGGTACAACTAATCTGCAGGTGAGCTAGGGCAAGACTCAATCATTTTAAGGCAAAATTTCCAAACAGTTAAAGGTTTTGGCTCTCAAGGTATAATGCTGTTTTTCACACATCCTTCCACCCAAGATTCAGTACAGTAAATAACTCTCTTGGACAGTGTTTGCTTACATATATTTTAAACATGAAATAGCTAGAAGATAGAAGGAATTGTTCCCTCTGATGTTCCTTTCGGTATGTTCAGTTGGTTTTTTTTTTCTCCTCTGATGTTCCCAGCTAGTGTTTAAAATTAAGCATGGACCCAGCTCCCAGTGTTTTCTTTTTAAGTTTTATAGGAAAGATGCATGAAAAATAAACTAAGCTTTGGTAGACGGTGTATACCCAGATAACAATTCTGAAAGAAGTGGAATAATTTCTCTGTTATTTTTATGATGTTATTATTTTAATATTAATTCATCAGTGCTAGAATTCATTGTTACATTTGGAAAATGTAGATATAGAGTGATCACTGAACAGGCTTTGCATCAATTCTACATATTTCTAGGCAGTAGTTTGCTACTTCATCAGTATATGTCGGTAATTTGGATCAGATCATCTTAAAATAGCCATATATATATATGAAAGCTAGCAGTGAAATACTCACTTATCTTACTTTAATATTTGCCCCTTGATTGCTCAACAATGGGAAATTCTCATTCTTATTTCCATCATTCACAAATATCCAAAGTAATTTAAATCTTCTCCACAGCTTTTGCAAACCCTTAAGAAGTAGCTGCACTATAGTATTTGAGCCATAAACTGCACAAGTCAGAAAAAAAGCTTCCACTGGAAGTATTGTGATGGCTAAGATGGCAGCCCAAGACCTATAGAGAGAAAAAAATTGCCTTATTTAATTCTAATTTTTTTTTAATGCCAACGTTTCCCTAAATTCTTTGCTAAAATGTTCAAATGGCTAAGAACTAACAAGGGATTCAGAATTTCTATATTTGATAGATTGGTTTAGAAAGAAGAACTAGATGTTTTAAATCTGTTAGAAAAAACCAACCAAACAAAATCCTCTTTCCATAGGTTATTTGTTTCCACAGATAGAACAGTTAGATTTGGTTTACTATAATACAATACTTTCTCTATTGATAATCCCAGACAATACACATTTCAGTTTTCTAAATGTTCTTTATTACAGAGCATTTATTATCTCAGAATGTTTTTGCACCAGTTTAAGTAAGCCATTGGCTGGTTTTTAAACAAGGAAGATCATATTACTGATCAAGTTACAGTTCTTAACTTCATGTGTGTATTTCCATGCATAGTATAATATCTTGGATCCATAAAAATTAATGACAAAGATTATCTGATGTTTGCTTGGGCTGGGATTTTTTAAACAAGCCTGTTATATTAGCTTTGGAAGCAAAAATCCTGGTGTGGAAAATTAGCTTATGGAGTGATCTGAATTAGTTTACCACCAAGCTCATGCACAGCAAAATCACCTGCACAGACATCTGCTCAGTTTTGACCCCTGGAGTTTGTAATTCTAACAATGTTTTAGGGTTTCGTTTTGATTTTTTCTAGGTATGGAATGTTTACACATACACATACACTTTTATATATTTATCGAGCCGGTATTATACTTCCTTTAATCATGACACTAAGAAATATTTAATTTCTAAGTTTAAACTTAATTGGTGGTTGTATAGTTAATTCTCTCACCTCTATACACCTGAATCTCCACTAATTCAAGTGACTTGCAAATCCCGGGAATATTTTGTATAGAGTTGTGGAACGTTTCTACCACTAGAAAAAGAAAAATAAACATGAGAAGGGAGGGGGGAGGAGCTAAGTAAAACAGTAAAACATGAAGCTTTGATAGATGTCAGGATGTATCCAGAACAATTTAGAACTCTGTCTTTACATAGTAAAGATGAAATAGTACAGCAAGACTTATATTTAACAAAAATAAAGTAAGCATAACTTCTAGTGTAAATGATTTATTGAAATTGATTTTCGTAAGGGTTCTTCAAAGCTCAATTAACTAGGTAGAATAGAATTATTACTCTCCATCAAAGAAAGCACAAAAATATTTACCTTCAAACAATGATTGGAAAAAACCATGGTTATTCTATATCTGGATTTAAAGAATGAACAAATTTCAGCAGAATCAGATTTGACAGAATCTGTTTATGCCTTATTCCACTACCAGAAATGTCTATTGTAGTATCTGGATTGCACATAGACCTCGTTAAGCAGATTTTTAATGTCATTATAGTTTAAGAGGGAACAAAGTTGGAAAATAAATGAACTGTTTAAAAAGTTCAGCATTGACAGGGCATTATTCAGTTGTATGTCTTTTTGTATAACAATATTTATAAAATTTAAAAAATATATGCAGATGTTCAAATAAAGACAATTAAATTATAATTATTAAATTCCTGCAGTTGCTCTCTGTCTCTCAGTCTGCAGGGTATTGTACCATAGCAGTGTCTTGATGCTATTGATCAAGTGACAAATTAAGATAGATTGTGCTGGGCAGACAGGGTGATTTTTAAGATGCTAAACCAGATTATTGTAGAGATTAAGTTGCAAAAACAAACTTTCTAAGATAATTCTTTCCTACCTTTATTCTTATAGTCATTTTTGTCCCAGATGTTGAAAGATATTTATGATAATATTGAATATAGAAACATGTGATGTTAAAGCATATAAGTTACCATGACTGTTATTTCTCATGCTAGTAAAATACTCCTTTTGTAAATCCGAAGAATTACGCTAACTAGATTGCAATAGCAACAGCAAGGAAAGTAACAAGACAAGTAAAAATCAACAACCCATGAAAAACACCTAACCTCCTTTCATACTGACATAAGACAGAGCAATTTCTTACACCAATATTGAAGGGGTAAAAAAATGAAGAGTATTGTTGTCTTTATCTCATGCAAGATTCTTTTTTATCTAGTTTTACATAGAATTTTTAGGTGCTTGCGTAGCAACCTTTGCACCACGTTTTCACTGTGAGCCATAGCCTACAAATTTGTTGTCCATATTCAAAATCATTGTAACTGCATGAGACCAGCACTGAAAATGAAAAAAATTACAGCTCATGTCATATGACATCGAAAGAAGGCAGATGTAGTCTTATTGCCTAACACCACTCTTATGTCCCAGCTATTTTGCACTGAGGTAAGGGTAAACATAGAGAAGCCAAAAGGAACCCTGTCAACAGACAAACTCTCAATATTTGGTTCTTGATTACCTGAAAATCAGAATGCAGTGTTTGATAAATGTGTGAAATGTATGAAACAGAATGAAGTGTTATAGCAGCGATAATAATACTTAAAAGTATGATGAAGCTTATGCACTGACCCACTGCATTACAAAACCCAAGCGATTTTGTTCAACTGTAGCCATTCTGATTATCAAAAAAAAAGTATCTTAAGTTACAGATCAGGAGAGCCAGTAATTATATACAGTTAAGGACAATTAAAGAGAGAAAATATTTAGCAATAAAACATTTAGGAAAGCCTGCCCTTTGCAGAACTTTCATTATATCTAAATTAAATAGTACAGTTCATACAAGTGTGATTAAAGGTACTTTTGTTGTTATTATATACTGATATATTTATAATCAATAATTTCTTCTTACTGATATCTTTCGTATGCAATTTATGTTTTGATTATCAGTAATTGTAAGAGAATGGATTTTCCAAAAAAATGAAATAACGCATTGTTTCTCATTTCTTCCCTATGAAAATCCATTTTAGTTTTGAATGATGGACTACATGTTCTTTTTCAGATATAACTAAATTATACCAAAAGATTTATCAAAAGTATGTAAGAACTTTAGAATAATATAATCAGAAAGGCCTTATTATTCAGAGTTATTACAGTGGTTAATAATAATGATCCTTGCAGCTCTGAAACTTTTTGAATCTCTAATAAATATTTATATACACACATTTACCCCTTTCTTTGTTTTTTTCCTTCTGATACAGTAATTCCTGAAAAAAAAGGGAAGTTCTGGTATGAGGTGCCTGAAGTAATGCTCTGAAATTTATTTTACATTTTAAACAATCTACCTTAGTCTCATCTGATAATCTTTCTTTATTTCTAGCAAACTGTGAGGTTTGTCTTTAGTTAAAGTCCAGCATTTACTGTGAGTAAAAATGAAACCACCAAATTCATTATCTGTGTGACCTGAGGCTATACTTGAATGTGCATCTCCAGAGGACACAACCCACTGGTATAACGGACCTTAAACTTTGATGTTCTCTCATCTCACTTGTGTACTTCTGCCATTATGCTGAAGGACTTTTATATGAAAAAAAGATTTCTCTCCCTCAGAACACATGGATACTTAGTATATTTTAATGCATAATATGAATAGTGGTATTAGAAAAGGACAGTATTTATTTCCTTCTGTTTTTCATATGGGTGTTTTTCAGTCAACTGATTTTAAAGGCATTATATTCATTATATGTAATTACTGAATTTTTATCTTTAAGAGTCCTCTCATAAGCAAAGCAAGAGATAATTTACCTAGCATAATTTTTTTTATTTCTCAAGGTTGATGAAATAATGAAAGCTGAGAAACAAAGTATTTCTTGGTTCTTTCATCACTTAAAGGTTTTAACTCAGTCCTTTTCTCAAATGTGTTCAGTACCACAAGAGAAGGAAGAGGAAAAAAAAAAAAACAATAATGGAGAAGTATCATTAACACAATAGCATGTTGTCATGCATCTATTAATAAGGATGTTATAAAATCCTTTACGTTATTTAGAAATATTTTACTAATATACTACATTGAAGATTGTGGTAAATGTTCATAAATGAAATCCCTTGAAGTTCCTCTTGAGATATAATAATTTATTATTGTTATATTGTTCATGAACTTTGAATATGTTGTTCAAGTTGAACAGATACTTCAAGAAGGTCCCTTCCTTTCCCCCTACTCTGCCCCATTTTCTTCTCCCTTCTCTTCGCTACCCTTTCCTGCCCTGACCTGCTCTAAGCTGCCTTCCCATTCTTGTGTCGTGGGTTAATCCCAACCGGCAACTAAGCAGCATAGAGCTGCTCTTTCTCCTCCCTCACAGTGGGATGGGGGAGAGAATCAGAAGAGTAAAAGAGAAAATTCGTGGGTTGAGATAAAGACATTTTAATAGGTAAAGCAAAAGATGCGCATGCAAGCAAAGCAAAACCAGGAATCCATTCCCCACTTCCCAGGGGCAGGCAGACGTTCAGCCATCCCCAGGACAGCCGGGCTCCATCACGCCCAACGGGGACTTGGGGAGACAAACGCCATCACTCCCAACGTCCCCCCTTCC
>JAVJGG010000008.1:23146956-23202481 GCA_035590195.1 Aviceda cuculoides | reverse complement strand
CATCGATCCAGCCTGTCCAGATCCCTCTGCAGAGCCTCCCTACCCTCAAGCAGATCCACCCTGCCTCCCAACTTGGTATCATCTGCAAACTTGCTGAGGGTGCACTCAATCCCCTCATCCAAATCATCAATAAAGATATTAAACAGGACAGGGCCCAGCACCGAGCCCTGGGGAACACCACTTGTGACTCGCCGCCAACTGGATTTCACCCCATTCACCGCAACCCTCTGGGCTTGTCCATCCAGCCAGTTTTTCACCCATCGAAGAGTACACACGAATGATGATGAATAATGGAAGATTTACTGCAGGCAAGTAGGAAAACCTTTCCGTGTTTTTTTCAGGCTGCTTCTAACGGGCTTCAGCACTGATTTCCAGTGTCTGGTGCGAAGGAATAAAGAAATCGGGCATGTCCAAGGTGCTCAACTAGGCGAGGATCCTTGTGCAGTTTCTCTTCAAGAGCAAGGTATTTCTGCAGTGCTGTCTGCTTTTCCCTAGAACAAGAAAGGGGATATCAGAGGAAAACTGCAGCAGGATATCGAGTAAAGTATTTTACAAAATAGCTTCTGTGCCAAGTTCCTGGGGGGCTTACTTATAGACCACCCCTGGGTGCTACTCAGGCAGTCATTCCCAATACCTGTTGAGTCTCAGTGCTAGAATGTGGATACGAAACGCAATTTCAGAGTAACGGGTGAGGAAGTCATCCTCCTCCTCTGCGCTGAGCTGATTGTGGTTTTCCTGAAACCACTGGTCCTTCTTCTGCAGCTCTTCCACTGCCTGTGGGGAAAGCGAGCAACTAGAAGTCAGGGTAATTCAGAGGAGAGTGAGGAACTAAGGCACACAAAAGTGCAACTCAAAGTTCAGGGAGCCAAGATGAAGGAAACCACAAATCAGAGCCGGTTTATTTTCATGGGAGGCAGTAAGTGAGATGAGGTCTCACAGAACAAGAAAACAAGGGGAATCAAAACACCTGGAAGAAAGAGAGGCAGCAAAACCTGAACATGTTGCCTCACTGTACTCAAGAAGCACTGGAGAATCAAATCGGCTCTGATTGAGATAGGGACTAAACTTTACCCTAGAGCTATTTTGTTCTTTGATCTTCACATGCTAATGACAAAAAAAAAAAAAATACAGGCATGTTTATGGCTCTGTTAAAGTAATCAAAGGTTTGTTTCCTGCCTGCTGTCACAATGAGATGTGTGTTACCCTCCTGCCAGTGCAGAAGAGACTCCAGTAACATGCACATCCTGTGGAGCAAGGCTAGGAATACCTTTTCAAAGCGAGCCTGGATGATGTTGGCTTTATCAATGAGACGATGCTTCAAATCAGTCAGGCAGTCATCTCTGACACGCAGGGCCTGCCCCTTAGTCATTTTCTTTCTGTGGCCAATTTGAAAAAGGAAAGGTGCCAAGTAATCCAGATCCTGTTCCTCTTGTCCCAGAAGCTCATCCTCCGTTGTGTTCTTCTGGAGGGGAAAGGACAGAGAGAGTCATGGTCCCATTTACCTGCTTCCCCAAACACCCCGTGATAAAGCTAAACAAAAGCAAAGGCCAAAACGCCTCTACTCCTCACCTCTGAGAGGAAATAATGTTTCTTCTTCCTATAGTTTAATAAAAACTACTGCTTTGCATTAGCTTTGCATACCAACCATTTCCTAATGTGGTTTTTATTCTGTAGTTTACTTTCTATCGTCCTTTTTAACATTTCTCCTGATTTCCTTGATTGTAGAGATGTCTCTTACACAAAACATGTTATCCAGTGTAAAAGGCATTTGTATTTGGACAGAAAGAGATTAAGATAGGGTATTTTGAGTGATATCAGCTTGTAGGCTGGCAAATAGCTGGTTCTTGCGTCTTTGCTCCTGCTTGTGTTTCACGCCAGAATTTTGGCATGTAAAACCTAATATCACCTTTTATAACCTCTCCATCCAGGAAAGCTCAGTCAAAAACCATTTACAAGAAGCATCTTGGAGATCTTGAAAAATTGCAAGTAATTATTCTTGAATCTTTTTGTATTTGTCCAGAATATTAATTCCTTAATAGAGATCATGGAACAAAATTGGCTTTGCAAGTAATAATGAAAACTAAGAAAACAACGGATTCATATCACACAAAGAAGTGCATATTTGCCTAACAAAATAAGCCCTGACTAGAAAGATGCAGCTTGGAATCCATTATCATACTCCCCCCCATAATCCCTATTACCAACTAATTCTTGTTAATTATTTTCTTTATTAACTAAACAAAATAAACCAATAATCTTTCTTTGTCATGTGAGTTTTTCCAGAAAGTCAGAAGGTCATAGCATGATCATGTTATATTTTCCTGGGAAGTCAAGTGAAGCTGTGCTGACTTATACCTGCTAGGGATTTGGCCCAGTATATTTTAATGATACTGAAGCTTGTCAGAGATAATTCCTCAGAGAGAAAAAGCTTACTCTGGATTTCTTTGTGTACACGTAATAAATACTGGGATTAACGAAGTCTACCTACCATGGCTTCATACTGTTGTCTTCTCTTTTCATTCCTCTCTGTATTATAAATTGAAACTGTCAATTTAACAGCGGTTTCTTCATTCTCACGGATCTTCAAAATATTTAACACCTTCCAAAAAAATCAGAAGAAAGACCCCTCAGCTTTCCCACAAAATGACAGTACTTTTGCATGCTTGAAGTGCTAACAGAGCAGATACTGCATACAAGAACTGTAGCATAAGGTTAAATATAGAAGATCTATACAAATATGTTGATATCCTGCTGACACATCAAGCTGATAGCAGTCTTATTTTTAGATTGCTGCTCCGTATCAAATTCTTGAACACAATTATTGATATTATCTGTTAAGAAAGCTCTTCTGGAGTCACAGTCTTGCCACTACTTTTGAAATTGCACCGATAGCTTTGGCTTATTGTTTGTCTTAACTGGATATACAGCACAAGCAATGTGAATATTTTGTCTGTTGATACATCAAGACTGAGAAATTTGGCAAGGTAGTTCATGAGGTCACAGTGAACTAGCTTCAAATTTCTGGGGAAAAAAAAAGGAATTTTGCAATCTTGTTCTTAATTACTACTAGTATTCTGGGCTAATATAGTTGAGTACTCCCTCTCCAGCTCCTTCAGGGGTTCCTCTTCCTCACAAAAACATAAAATAAAAATATAAAATCCAATAGCTTTGTCTCCATCTGCTAGAATAGTTGTATTTATCATGAAGTAATTACAAAGACTTCTAAGAACATGGATTTGTTACACCAGTCACAGTGTGATTAGCAGTACAAGCAATGTATTTTATGAAGTATTTCCCTACAGTTGTTCCCACAAAAAGTCACTTCAGTATTTCAGATGAGACTTCCTGGAAATGCCTAGCAACTAGATACACCATTACATACAATATACTTTTTGGTCTCATTTCCAGGCAAAAGGCAGACATGTTTCCAGATGCCCCGATTCATATGCTGTCATTTGCTCTCCAAACTGTCTTCCTCCCAGAGAATGAAGAGTAAGAACAATGGCTGAATTGCAAGCTTGATAATTCAGCATGGAGACCAGCTTTGTGACACTAGAGTTTTATTTTTATTACAGTTTATGCTGAGGATGCTTTGGCAACCAGTCAGCTGAAACTGGTTCCATGCCTGACCAACTTTGACACCATGTGGACACCTCTCTGTTACCTCTGCTTCAGATTGCCGGACTTGTTGCTTCAGCTGCTTCTCTTCCTCTATTAGCTGCTGAAACACTTTGTATAGATGGAACAGCTTCTTGTCTTTCTCATAGGACCCCGCCTGGAAGCAGATACGCTAGTGAAAGACAGTAGCTTGCTCTGGGTGCACGGACCAGGTATTCTGATAACAGAAATTGGCACAATTCTTCTATAGTCAATAGTGACACTGATTTCCATCACTGAAACATCTAACCCATGGTCAACAGTTTATTAGACTTCATTTTGATTTTGAATCCATCGGTAATGTGAGCCAGATGGCACGTCTTGCACTTTGCTGATGCTGCTGTTATATGGTTGGAACTGGTTTTGCAGGGTTAGAGATGAAAGGATGGCACTCCAGCAATTGTGTTCTGTGTATTCTCCCCAGTGGGAAATAGAAACTTTAAAAAAACGTGCACAACATTAAATAATCCTGTATTTGCAATCTCTCTTTGATTTTCCTAAGTGTAATTGTGCAGCATCACTGAAGAATTTACTGGCAGACTTTTGCCCCTGGTTACAGACTCACATCAATGATATTAGTGGAGTGACCCTGCACCCCAAATGAGAGAATCTGGCTTAATGACAGTGCTCCACGTTTTTTGGAACATCTTTTATTTAAGGCTATCTATCTATCAGCAATGCAATAAGCCTCAGCGTCTTGCTCTGCATCTGCAGGGCAAGCTCTGGGAGATTTAAGCAACGATGTGACCCAAGTCCATGGCAAAATTGGAGCTAGAACCCAGGATGTCTGCTCCTGCTTTTCTGCTGTAGTCTCTTCTTCAAGAAAGAATGGCAGAGGAAATTTCAGCTTCCCTGCCATGAATCCACAGGACTGAGCCCAACAGCTGCTGAACAAGCATCTTGCAAGATCCCAGTGGCTGTGTCTACACTGCCTGATGACCAAGTCTGGGAAGATGACCTCAGGCACAGCTAGAGCAAGCCTTTCACACTGCACTATGTCGTGCATGCCAAGTCACTTTCAGCATGGCAGTGCATCTCCAGGGGCATTCGCAGTGTCAGCCTTGGAGGCTGTCTGTGAGGGAGGGATGCAGATGGAGCAGAGCGGGAGCATGGAATATGTCATGCTTGTAGTTCTTCTATTGACATTTCACCTTCCCTTTGTGTCTTGTGATCTAGAAAAACATCAAAATATAAGTAGTTTTTCTCCATACCTGGTATGCGATGCACATTTCTGGGGTCATGACGATTTCATTTCCTTTCCTATCCCTGTCTGCTGCTTTGAAGAAATCCTTCTTTGAGGCAGTAATGTATTTATCCTTGAGATGGTATGTCAGATGGATCGTCTCCTCTGTGATTAGAAAGATACGTTCTGCTACATCTTCATCAGCAGGCTTTTCTAGGTTTCTGTGAAAACACTCCTTGATTTGCTAAGGGGGGTGGGGTGGGGGGGAAAGATGGAAGCAGGTTAGACAACATAAAACTGGCAAGATTTGCAGAGTTGGGTAAAAACTCAGGGTTAAAATTGGGCTTTTCTGCCTAGACTACAATGGCATCTCTTGGCCCATGGTCCTACTGTTCTTTCCTCTGCCTGAGAAAAAAAAGTACAAAGCTGCTTAAAGCAATACAGAGGTCTCCTATTTGTGGAGCTGAGTATGCTCTCCAAGCTCAAAAGTTAGCTTGGGATGCATCCCTGCCCGAGGGAACTGCAGGAAGCAAGGTATTTTGGAGCACAACAGTTTCCCATATTCCCCAATATAGGGAAAGAAAAAGGAGCATGTTGGGTGCTGGTCCAAAGGCAGGCCACTGCATGGCTCTGTCTTGGCAGGTGAATCATCTGAGCCATACTGCCAGATGTCATATTTCCTCCCTCTTCTGTTCTGCAAATCAGTCCTAACTAGGGGAAGAGATAGATTACCTGCTTCTAACAAATCAGTGATGGGACACTTCATCATTAAAACATTTGACTAGTTTTGAGTCTTGTAAAAATTTCATTCCAAAATCATAGTCAAGGTTTTTTTCTTTCCTCTGACATGCACTTTCCAAGTCTTAGTTTCCTAGTTTCATTCTAGCTACTCAATGCAGTTCATGACAAGTGGTCACACTGTAGCTCTCTGTCAGGCAAGCAACTGTGAGACACAGCAGCTGAACAAGGCTTGGACATCCCATCTGGAGATTTGCCTTGGCTGTGCCCACTGAAAATGAACCTAAAGCCCTAAGCAGTATGTTTTGCATAGTATAAATATCACAGTGACAGATATTTTTCTGTTCCTGCCTTGGCCATACCACTATAGGCCGGGAGTTAATATCAGTTCTAGTGCTAGCCAAGTGTATTTTCTTTCCTCTTTTGCCAAACTCCATGTGCCGAACATGCAGGAAGTCATCCCGCCCTACGAAGTACTCTGTCATCTCGTTAGCATTTTCAACACGTTTCTGGAGGCCATCTACTCGCGCCTCGTTGTAAAACTCCATTGTATGTTCAGTCTCTGGTTCCAGTGACGTATAGGTGTGAGCTAAGGACATAAAAGAGAGTGCATACGTTTTCAGAGTTATCAACCATAATACAGTGAACACAAGCATGTCCAGAGAAGTCTCATTTTCTTCAGTGACCAATAAATCAAATGCACGTAAGAGTGTAAGAAGGGAATGTTATCTCCTCACTGCTGTGTACCAATATGTCATGGCCTGAGGACGGCAGGACAGCTTTGCAAGGCCACTGCCTTCCTTACACAATAAGGCAGTAGTGAGTAGAGCCTGGATCCTGCTCTTCCCAAACCAGGAATGGGTGCAGCCTCTTGGGATGAAATGCTGCTTTAGCAACAGATCTGATGCAGGACTTTCCCCCAGCTGCACAACACTGAGAGACCAAACATAATCTGAAGGAGAAAGTTTCTACCTCTATCACCTCTATGGTAAAAGTAAATTAAATCACCCTATATATGTTATAAGTATGTATTTTTCTTCCATTATGCTGAGGGGGGAGCACTGTCCAGGACTGGAAGCCAATAACCCAATTCTCTACTCTCCAGTGGAGACCATATTATTTATCTAGGCAATTCATCCCAGAAGTTTGCCACCCCCCACTTTTGCCACTGCTAGAAGAGATTCACATGAAGTCCTATCAGCTGCAGTGGCTGCCCAGATGAGCTGGAATACCTTTAAGATTGAGGAGGTGTCCTGGGCTGAAGTATTCTGTGGTCAGCTGTATCTGTTTATTCACTTCTCTCATATCCAACATGTCTTCTCGGTTTTTGAACCACTCCTTCACCTCCACTACTTCAGTACCTGGCAGGAGACAAACCATTTCACAACCTTACATCACTGTGTTGGAGGTGGTAAGATTCACCTGATGAGCTCTCAGTGGCTG
Source organism: Aviceda cuculoides (assembly GCA_035590195.1). Taxonomy (NCBI): domain Eukaryota; kingdom Metazoa; phylum Chordata; class Aves; order Accipitriformes; family Accipitridae; genus Aviceda; species Aviceda cuculoides. The sequence goes on along the minus strand of JAVJGG010000008.1, from coordinate 23,195,460 downwards.
TGCAAGCACCCTGTGCTCCTGATACAGCTGCAGTAGACAATGTATAGTCACTGGAATTGGCCTGTACACAGGGGCATTTTGTGGATGAATCCTAATCTACATTTGAGTAGAAGAATTACACTTTAAGACAGTTTATTCCTCTCCATCAACAAGAACTAAAGCAATCAGCTCAGGGGGAGAAGCTGGCATGGCAGACAGCTATGGCTAGGCAAGAGAAATTCCATCCCAAATACTTAATGATAGTGTCAGGAGGGAAGGGAAATGAGATAGGGGCATTACACTATCCAAGAGCGCTGAGGATAGGACACCGTATGTCCAGTTAGGAATCTGCAGTTTCCTGGACCAGCTGTTGAAGAATAATGCTTTCATGTACAGAAATATCCACAGTCTGTATCTGCCCCTTTTTATGGCTCCTGTCAAGACCAATGGGAATAATGATACTATTGGATCAATTCAAACCAGTCTTCCATTTCTCTGGAGACTGAAAATCCAAGCAGCTGACCTGCAACACTGAACAGCCTCACCACTGGGGTGTAAACCAGATTCAAACTCTTGGAGGAACCCCTAGCAATGCTGGGAAGTTCTGGGGCTTGTCAGACAGTGAGCAAGATGAAGTGTTTGAAGATGCAGTAGCTAAGTCCCCCACAAATGTGAAAGGAGGATAAGAAAGCATGAGAGACACTCTGGCAGAAAGGGGACCACCTGCCCCTTCCCGTCAGCACATCCCAGGCTGTGTTTGCTGACTGCATTGAGTGTGTTCACTCGTCTCTCTTACAGTCTAAGTCTGCGTAGACAGTGAGACGTTTCACCAGCCCATTTCCATTCAGGTACGGTACCCATTTCTCCAGTTTTGCTTTCTTGTACAGGATCACCTTCCTCCCCTGGGAACAGCGGGTCTCAAACTCTGCAGTGGGCAAGAGAGGTGTCAGAAAAATTGATTCCCTTGTACTCAGCCCAAGGAAAAAGAATTCAAGAGGGAGAAAACCATGGTCTAAGGGAAACCACACATTTATTGATTGTGTTCAGCTGCCAGTAAAGCTGTTCAGACACTGCCTGTTGTGCTTTAATGTTATAATAGTATAATAACTCTTTTCTCTCCCACAGGACATATTTGATAATGCAAGGGCAGTCCCTTGTGCATAGCGGTAACAAAGTCCATCCCAGGCAAAATCGTTCAGCTGGCAGGAAAACACTGTGTGTGAGTCTGTCTGTCTGCAGGGGGCTCCTACCCAGTATGAGACAGTGCACTGAGGGCAGGCATTCAAACCAATAGCTGTTGCTGCCTTCATCTACTGCCCTTCACTGCTGTACCTTGTCCATCCTGAAGGGCGAATTCTTGAGTGAGATAAACAAATATTCCAAATCCACTAGAAGGTTAGCTGGGGGGCAAGCAAAAGGCAAAGGAAGAATACATACCTCTGGGAGATATCTGAATTGGGGCTACCCACGATGGTGGCATGTCAAAACTCATGTCTTCTTCCTCCTTTTCCAGCTGAAACAGAAGCAGAGATTTGCATTTTTGGCAGCTTCTCTTACTGTGCCAGGAGGCATTTTGGTTCTTGAGAATGTGGTGCAGCAATCAGAGCTCAGCTCGTGCAAGGCTGCGCTGGTCCTGAGGAACACAGTGGCGCAGTTATGAGAGCTGTGTCAGTCAAACACAGCCTGAGGACAGAGGCAAGCAGCACACTGCAGTTCACATGGAAGGAGAGCTTTATTGCATGCCCACACTCTCACTAGTACACCTCTACTCAAGCCTAATGAAATGATCTTCCGGCTAACACTCATGCTGGACAGGGGATGAATGTGACAATCATCATTCAAACCAATGACCAGCTTGTTTTCTGTAGACTATGGAGGGCACTTTGCTTCCTGTTTATGGGCACAGGCTGAGGAGAGTAGATAACAAGAGGGAACATACTGTTACTGGTGTTTCTCCGTCCTGCTGTGCTGGTACAATGCCTGCTTTATCATGCTGTGTTCTCCCACCACCAGGACAGCATACCATTTTTTGCTTCCAGTACACAGCATTTTTTGGTGTATTAGAGTACATACATTTCTACATTTGGTTGGCAACTCCACCTAGCAGCCAGGAGAGCAGGGTGCCAACCAGCAGAGAAAGAGCATCTAGAAAAAATTCAGTTTGGATTTTATTTTTTTAAATTATTTCATCCCAAAGGTCAATGCACTGGAGGCCTACAGAGATCCCTAACCACTTAGGACACCACAAGTACCACTTGGGGTCCTGCTTCAAAGAGCATCAGAACTATTCAAGACTGAGAAGGAATCTAAAGTGCCAACCAAAACCTAGCTAAAGCAATAGTGATCTGACCTGGAGAGGGCAGCAGGCAGGCAGGCATTTGTGGGCCTACAAACACACCAGTTCAATACAGCATCCCCACTGCACAAGAGCCATCATTTGGGTCACTCACCATGTCATCTGTGTCCCTGTCAGATAATTCCTTTTCCTCTTCAGCATCTGGGAGCAGCTGAAAAGGCTTGTTTCTTCCTGAAAGCATAATTTCCCAGCGGATAGTGTCACCCAAGTCAAAGATGAGATCCTAGGCCACACAGAAGAAACACACTGAACTACAGGGCAGTCTCAAGGGCCTGACACTAAACTGAATCTTGCTCCTGCATGTTTGCAGTGCTCTGGAACTGCCTGGATGTCAGAGAGTTAAAGGACTCTAGACAGACCCTGGATGTCAGTGAGGTGGTCTCGTCAGACCCTTGGCTGGCTGGTGGGACCCCAAAGACTGCCCCTGCGCCTAGAGGGCTGCAGACCCCTTTCCCCATGGTACTTCTGCCGCAGATGAGAAGTTGTTACTGGAAATGCTTCTGCGTACTTCCTTGGGGCACACATGGCCCCAAGGTCAAGTTGATCTAACTCAGACCCTTGCCTCTCTCACTTTGTATCAGCTGGGTAGTAGCTGAGTTGTGGGAAGAACCTAATCAAGATCTTTCCTGCCTTGAGCCATGCCTGACAGGCTCAAAACATCCTCTGCCTTAAAAGGTGTTTGAGAGAATGAGTGTCCGGCCAGCCTTAAAAGCTGATATTCTAGCACTGTAGGGGTTTAATTTGCTAGCTGAGGGTCTAGGATGTCCTGGAGCAGTTCCAGAGTCTATGTAATCTGAGTAACATGACCAGAGCTAACACAGGGAGTGGTAAGTGGCAACTGGGATCATTGCTGATCTTGGACTTCCTCAGGACTCGGGTTAGCCCAACTGTCCCTCCCAGGCACAGGATGCTTAAGGGCTTGTTACCTTGCAGCCGTTTGAGCAGTCCTGCATGTTCACCCAGTAGTTCCTGTGGTTCCAGACACTCTCAATCCCAAGGAAGTGCTCATCCATGGTGCTGTGGCTGTTTCCCGTGAAGGGGTTGATGAAGAAGGTCTCAGGAACCTCCCTCTTCCCAGACAGAACCAAAACCCATGCGTGCACCCGTAAGCCATACAAAGGGTCACGCTTGGGCTTTTCCACTTCCTGTAGCACAGAGGACAGAGCAGTAATTATTGCCATTTTATTGCCTCTTTAGTCCAACCCAGTGGCAATCTTATTCTCTCCTCTGCCCATTTCTAAAGTTCTCCAGGTCCTTAACACTCTTCAGAAGAATGAGGTAGTACATACCCAGCACATATTCCTGTGACAGCACACATTGTGTTCCCAGAGGCCAAGTGATCATGGCCATGATCAGGGTTGTGTCATACTTCATGGCAGAGGGTGGTGACCTCCTTTCTTCGGTCAGCCATTACCTATGTCTCAGCTCTTGCTCCTGGAGTTTACAGTGAGGTGGACCTCACTAACTCACCGTGACCTTCTCCTCTTCTCTTTCCTTGTTCTTTTGAGCAGCTTCGGTTTCTGCCACCTTATTGGCCTCCTGCTGAAGTTCAAACTTGCTCTGCAGGTCTGGTGGGGGCTTAACTCTATACTTGTTGAACTTCTTCATCCCCTCTTGTGGTACCTGCCTCTGCAAAAGCAGGGTATTGCTGTGAAACCCAGCAGAGATCAAGAGAAGGGAGACAATGTGTGGCTTACAGGTACCTCCCAGTTTCCAGCCCTTGGCAGTTTGCAGTATTGGACCTGGTGAGCAGGAATACAGTGAAGCCAAAGAGGCCTCTTAAGGAATTGTGGAAAATCACTCAAAAGATCCCTTTGGTGAGGTCCCTGCTTGGTACGGACTGAAACCTAGTGTGGACCTGAAGCTGTTCCCCCTAGCTCAACTCTGGAGCTCACTGGAAATGAACAGGCTGAGCATGCATGTGGGGCTTCTCCCTGCCCGCGCACTGTAGGTCTCACCTCCTGTGGTTTCCTGAGCAGTGGGCACAACTTCAGAGTCTCATCCAGGCTGCATATCTCGTGGGTGGCATACCCATGCACACAGTAGGCATCATACCCGGCCCCAATCAGCATGGAACACAGCAGCACACTGAAGTCAAAGCAGTTCCCTTTCTGGTATTTCAGGATGGTGGTTGGGGAATAGAGTGAACTAGGCTTGAAAGAGAGAGATGCATGTTCACAGTGTTTGTCTTGTGAAGCTGAAATATGCACCAGACAAAGAACAGGAGAGAGAGAGAGGGCATTCCCCATGTCCCTGGGCTCTACACCCACAGGGAATCTGTTACATAAAATTCCTATACAAGCCACAGACCCAAAAAGTCCCCTCCAAAGTGATCTGGGGAAATTCTGACACCAAATCTGGTGACAAATTTAACCATAGGGAGAGATGGGCAGGATAAGCTCATCAAATTGCTGGAAACGTAACGCTAACCACAACTCTGGAGTGGGGCTTACCTCCATCTCTAGCTGGTCTGTCTGCAGCATTTCAAAGCAAAAGACCCATAAGCTAAACTATAGTTCAAAGGAGGGAACATATTCCCTTCTGGCCCTCACCAGTGAGCAAGCAAAGGGATCAATACGCACATACTGCATATAGAGAGTTTCTACATAGTCTGCTCCCAGATCTCAGACATCACCTTAAGTGATCAAGGCAGTCTCCATCTGCTAAACGGAGATACATTCTCTGCGGTTGCAAAGTGCCAGAGTTCTTCTTGAGACCCTGGAACTCCTGGGACACACTTGGCCAGCATGGAGCTGGTGGAGATTGTTTGGGGCACTCTGCAGGACATCAGCAGTCTTTGCTAGCAGTGTGCGCTCCCCTTGCCTTAGCTGACTCACACCAGCCAAGAACTTGCCCAAACTCTGGCATCACCCCTTCTTGTCAGTCTAGAAATCTCCCTTCAGCCACCCCAAAATATCCCCAAAATTGGGATAGAAATGTCTAAAGCCCCTAGGAATGGGTCACTGAGGTCAAGCATCATCCCCTGGGCTTTATATGCTCCTTTGTTCCAAGGCATCTTGGCCTTTGGAGGGGAAGCTTGTCAGCCATTGCAACCCACAGCAGACCAGCTGGTCACCTAGGGTGACATTTGGGGTCAGGCCCAATCTTGTAGAAATGGTGCTTAATTGCTTGACAGGTACAACACCGTACCTGTACTGGGATTACAGGTTGGTCCAGAGTGCACAGGGCCTGGGAAAATCAGGGGGTTGCTTAAGTAATGAGGGGATGATGGAGGACTCAAAGACCTCTGTAATCTCAGCCACTAGGGTTTCCACATTGTGTCCTGCTGAGAGGCCCTTCTGTCACCTCCATTATGTTTCTGATGGGACTGCAGCCCCTTTCTTACCGGTGTGATAGGAGACTTGAGGGGCTCCATGGTGAGGTAATTGGAGACGAAGCTGGCACAGCCATCCCAGTGGTACAGCTCTGTATAAGGCAGCAGTGTTGGCCTTACCGTTGTGCTCACAAACTTCTGTAGGGCCACAAGAGGACTTGGTTAGCCAAGAGATGCCTGGCAGAGTCTCCTCCCCAAAGCCACCTTCAGACTGCCCCTAGATGTTGCAGCTCACATGCAGGACCTCCCTAGAGCATATCAACAGCATCAGTAACCCTCCTCATCTGTTCCGAGATGGAAACTGTGTGGGCTTGAAAGGCCATCTGCTTGTCTATGGCTAAAACTTGAAACTCATCTCAGACACATGACAGATGCAAGCCAGTTGTTCTCTTAGTTTTCAAGCAAGACAAATAGCTACTGCCCTTTCCAGCATTAACATCCTCCAGCATTTTTTGCCTTGCATGTTAATCATATAATAAACGTTGAGGAAAGCTGGTCCAAAGTAGCCATTTCAGATGCCTGGGGAACATCAGGTCCAGAACTAGACAACAGTTGTGCAGCTTGGGCCCAGTCCTAAACAAAACCAGACCACAAACTTCCACATTTACTTCCTTCCCTGTAACTTCTGTGAAGTTCAGAATTAGACCTAACTCTGGATCCAGACTCCATATCTGTGACTGAGACTGAGATTTAGCTATTTCATGTGTTTCTTCTACTTTCCGTTATGTTTCTGTGATCTTTCCTGTTTCCTAAGCATCATGCTGCAGGGCTGCAAGCTGCCTGCAGCCTACCTGGCACCACCACCATGTGCGAGGTACAACACACTTGTGGGTTTGGACAGCTGGCTTGTTCCCAGGGTGCTGTGTGCCTGCTCAGGGTGCTGTGGGCACAGCAAATGGGTTCCCATTCCCTTTGATCAGGAGGGAGGGCAGGAAGGGCTGCTGTCCTTCCCCAGCATTTGACACTATGGAAGCTGAGTGCCCCCTGCACTGTGGCCCAGCCCCACACCACCCCATACCTCCACGCCACACTCGTTGACTCGGTGGAGGAAGAGTGGCTTGCGGTCGGGGCAGAGGTGAGTGTACTGCTGGAGGAAATGGTCAGCGATGTGCAGCAGCTTCTTTTCCTTCACGGAATTTGTCTTGTATGAGGATGGTAAGTGGGATGTGTCAATGGAGCTCCAGTCAAAATCACTTCCAGGGTAGAAGGAGGCAGACAGACACAGGTAATAAGCCAGGAGCAATCTGGGCAAGATGACCAGCTATCAAAACATGGCAGGGGCTCCCTGTTTCCCAGGGCAAAAATGGGGATCATATCCAAGAACATGAATTTGACATAGCCAAGCTTCTCTGGAGTGATGGCAAGCTGACATACACACAGTGGCTCAGGGGATCTTTATATAGTGTCATGAGATAGCATGGAATGAATGTACAATGAAGTGAGTTATCTTCTCTTACGTGCCCACTCTTGGACAAACACACCAGGTCCCTTTGCTGTGCCAGGGGACCACACGTGCCATCCACACATGTGCAATCTCCCCGTGAACCCCAAAAGGACTGTCTCTGCTCATCCCAGTAACTGACAAACACACGTGACTTACAGTACATCACTTGGGACACAGACTTGCTCCACAGACACCTTCGTCTCCACATCCTGGAGGTTGCCACTGATCTCCAAAGCCTTCAGCTCTTCTTCTGTTTGCTCCTCTTCCTCCTTCTCCTCCAGGACCTCCATTCTGTCTCCTCTAGGGCACTACAGAAATGCATGCACCAGGGTGAATTGAGGGCTGGAACCCAGATACACAGCAACACAAACACTTGCATGCTGGCTACAGCGATTTAGTGTATGAGCACGCCTGAGGCAGCCAGAAGCGTGACAGTAAAGGGTGAGCACTGAATTTGAGTTTGGGCTGGGCTTAGTAAATAAGTGGCTGCATGTTCCAGCACGCCCCAAGCACAGGGCAGACGGCAGAACAGTGGGAGCCTGGCTTGTCAGGGCACAGCACATCCCCACGTTCAGTCTCTGATTGTGGTGTGTGTCCCCAGTTCACGTATCCGTGTAAATGCCACGTCCTCCATCCTGCCTGGGGTGCTGCTGGCCAGGAAGCAGCTCTGGAAATCCGCTGGGCACCTGCTGATGGCCCACGCCAAAGCCAGCAGGCTGCACTGAGCCTGGCTGGCTGCTCAGCGGCCTTGAAGGGAGGGCGACATTTTGCAGCAGAGTCAGCAGCCTCCAAGGGCAGAGGGCTGCTTATATTATTTATTTACACCTCAGGGAGGTCGGGGGCTGCTTGTTTCCCCTTCCCTGTGGTCGGGCTGACCCCGTGAGGAGCAGACAGCGAGAAGGGAGGCCCAGACCTTGCACTGGGGGGACAGGGGGCAGTGGGACGGGGGGTGTCCCGGGGCCCAGCACCGCTCCCCGGCCTCCGCACCACCCCGACGGTCTCCCGCCCCCACCGCCCGGGGGCTGGCCAGATCCTCTTGAAAAGATGCGTCTTACCCGTGGGGTAAGGGAGGGGCGGTAATTCGCCAGCGGCGGCGGGCACCGTCCCTCGGAAACCGAAAGCTGTGCTAACGGGTAACGGTGAAACGTACAGCTTAGGAGGCTTTCTGCCTGGGTTGGTTCCATGTGGTGCTCGGTCAGGCAGTGAATACACATACATATATTTCAGTTCTCCAAGTTGGTGATTTTCCTTGCATGGATGTGTGTGGGAGACAGGCCTTTTGAGTATTTTCTGGAACACTTGTGGTAGCTAGTAGCTATTGAAGAAAATGTGTATCAGTCCCAGTACGGTCCTTTCTCATGTGTCAAAGTAAGCACAATACTGAGGGCTGTGTTTAAAGCAAAAATGGAAGGAGGGTGGGGTGTTGAAGGAAGTTTTGTTTTCTTTTTTTCTTGCATGAAGATCTTTATTAAGCTTTCAGACACACCACTTGTGATACAGAATAACTTAAGCTGTTGCTTAAGGTTTGGGGGGAGTTCTTTTGTCTCAAGAAAATATATAAACTTAAGCAGATGGCCAGGTTTCCCCACTAACAACTTCATAAAAATATTATATAAATAAGAAAGGTGTCAGGAAAATACAGGCATACCCCCCATGTGACCAAGTGTATTTATCTTGCACAGGTTGCTTTGTTTGGTTTTTACATTGCCTTCTTATAAGTAACTGCAAAATATTCAAACTTAGCATTGGGTTCAAAGTTTCCTTTTTTCCTTTAACCAAAACAGGAGGAAGAAATGGAGATGATGACTGAGAAACAGAGAGATACTAAGTATTTCTGGAACAATGCTCCTGAAAAAGGCGATTATGAGGCTGTAGAAGCCCTTATTTCTATGAGTTGCAACTGGAAATCAGACTTCAAAAAACATGTGGAAATGAGACCTATAACTCCAGCATCTGATATGTCAGAAGAGAGTGACGAGACTTTGCTTCCTGGAGCAGCAGACTTTCATGCGATACCAGCATTTGTGAGTCTTTTTAAATTTCTACGTGTGCGTGCTTGTTTTTAACGGCGTGGCGATGTGTTGGTAACATGCCCCCGCCCTTACTGTGTCTCTCTTCCCCTGTACAGTGCCTGACCCCCCCCTACAGCCCTTCCGACTTCGAGATGTTGCAGGTGGTCCATCCCGGGGCACCGGCGCCCGCTGCAGCACTTGGCAAGTCACTGGCTGAGGCTGCCAAGACTTCTCTGGCTGCACCTCAGAGAGAGGCGGAGAGGCCTCCAGCAGCCAGGCCTCTGAAAGCTCAAGCCACGAGTGTTATCCGCCACACGGCTGATGCCCAGCTTTGTAACCGCAAAACCTGCCCGGTGAGAACAGCCAGTGTGCTGAAATACCAGGACAGTGTTTCGAGGGAAACAAACAGTAAACAAAACGCCGAAGAAGCAGAACATTCGGTGTGTTCCGCTGGGGTGGCGAGCAGAGCCAGTGATGAGAGCGGTGAACTGCCGGTGGCCGAAGGTAAAACCGCAGAAGCAGCTGTTGGTCCGGCACCCTTGGCGAAGCCCTCAGTCAGCAGGCATCAGCCTGTCCCCGGATCGGCACGGCAGTCGGCAGTGGTGGCACCGCCGTGCCCCACCCAAGGCGGTGGAGCCCCCCCCGTGCCAGTGATTTGCCAGATGGTCCCGCTGCCCGCAAACAACAATGTTGTGACAGCCGTAGTGCCCAACGCCACACCAAGCCAGCAGCCGGCTCTCTGTCAGCCCATGGTCTTCATGGGCACCCAAGTTCCCAAAGGTGCTGTTATGTTTGTTGTGCCCCAGCCAGTTGTGCAGAGCCCAAAGGCTCCCATTATTAGTCCAAATGGCACAAGACTCTCTCCCATTGCCCCTGCTCCCGGCTTTGTACCTTCTACAGCAAAAACCACTCCTCCAGTTGATTCTTCAAGAATAAGAAGTCACATTTGCAGCTATCCAGGTTGTGGGAAGACGTACTTCAAGAGCTCCCATTTGAAGGCTCATGTCAGAACACACACAGGTTGGTTGCTGTTGCTGGATGTTAAAAATTAATGTAGAAAATTGCAGCTATATATGCAACTTGCTAAGGTTCTAGTGATTACCAGATTTGTTCACGGAACAAATTGTGGGGCAGCAATGAAATACTTTTTCTTGCCAGCATGTGTTATACTGCTGCCTAATCTCAGACAGGAAATCTCCCGGAGGGGAATTTGACTCAGCAGTTTGTTTGTGCTGGACTTGCTTCATGTCAGAAGGCGTTCAGTAATGCTTCTTACGAGTACGGAAGCAAGGCTTTGCCCAATGTCGAGTATGCTTTTCCAGAGTTGAAGATGCCTTATTAGGCTTGTCCACAAGAATTGCGTTGTCAGAAGTGGGTAAAACTTGGAAGGGATTCTTTCAAGAAAGAATATGAGGATCCACCCCAAACTATTCCTACCTTGGTTATTTTAGAGTAATTTCTCCATGCCTCAGCTCTTAATTGCAGTAGCAAAAAGAGTCGCGTGCATTTTCACATGGGCTCACAGTGCATTACCAGAGCTCTTGTTACATAAAGCATTATTTCAGAGGGTCGTTTCAGGTGTGCTAAGTGGTCAGGGTCTGCAGTTCAGGTGGAGCTGAGAGTTAAAATCAGCTGTCTTGAGACACAAAGTATTTGGTTCCAGAGAATTGTTAACCCTTTGTACTACTTGGCCTTGAGAATAGTGAGTCTACATGTTTAAATCTTGGTACGTAAACAATTTTTCACATTCTGTATACCTAAAAGTAATTAATATTTATGTAGATTTTTGGCTCAACTGTCATAATAGAAACTTTTCTTTAAAAAAGTCAAATCCTGCCAATCAAGGGCGGTAGTGTTTTTTGCTCAGTTAGTACTCACGGGTTTTTTTTCTTTGTCCTTTTTTTTTTTCTTTTAGGAGAAAAGCCATTTAGTTGTAGTTGGAAAGGCTGTGAGAGAAGGTTTGCACGGTCTGATGAACTGTCTCGCCATCGCAGAACGCACACTGGGGAGAAGAAGTTTGCCTGCCCGATGTGCGAGCGGCGGTTCATGAGGAGTGACCACTTAACGAAGCACGCGCGTCGCCACTTATCGGCTAAGAAGTTACCAAACTGGCAAATGGAAGTGAGCAAGTTAAACGATATTACCGTGCCACCAACACCTGCGACTGCGCAATGAAGGGACTCATTCTGAAGACAGTGGAATTAACTGTTGTCGCTGGAATATGCCAGCTGAAAAAAGGCTTTTGCTCCCGGTCTGTGGCTCTCCCGCGCCGGCTGCTGATGGCGGCGCAGCGGAGAGGCAAAGGCAGTCTGTGCTCAGTCGCAAAACATGTTGCTGGGAGAACTGGTGGCTGACTGGAATAGTGGGTGTCTTTTGCACTGGTAAGGAGAGAGAGAGAAAGGGAAGGTTCTAGAGCAGAGCAGCACACATTGTGCCCGTTTTGAGTTTTGCAAATTACTGATATATATGCTCTAGATCAGTGACATGTAAGTGTTACTGAAGGTTTGCTGCTGACGCTTGCGACCAACTCCGATTTTAACTTTCACTTGTCAGCTTTCAGTACGGCACGAACTGGGAAGACGGCAATGTACGGGCGCAGGCTTGAAAGCCCAGAACGCACCTCAGTAAGATAATCTAAATTGGTTTTCCTACTCCTGCCACCTTTTCTTGGCAGGAATATTTTCCTCCTGTCCACTCTCCGGCCCCGGCCCAAGCAATGATGTGGTGCCAGACTCCTGGAGATTCTGGACCTCCCCTCTGGCGTGGGGTGTTTAACACGCCCAGCCGTATGCTGCTGCCCAGGGGGGCTTGGCCTGGGCGTTCAGGGGCACCACGAGGGGCAGCTGGAGGGTGGGAGCCTTTCCAAATCCTCTCTGGCTTTGTAATATTTTCCCAGCTTCTTTGGCAAGCTTTGCAATTATTACAATTGGATATACCTGGGCATCGTACGATGCTTCTGCTTTTGTGTTGCTTACGGTTTGCTTTATTCGTTCTCACAGTTGTGTACCACTGTGTTTTTCATAAGCGGATACAGTGCACTTTTAAGAGAAACATGGTAACTGTAAACTACTCGGGTTGATTAAGGAAGAAAACCAAGAATCTTAGGCTTCTGGATCATGTTATTCTTTGAAAGATGGTTTATAATAAAAATGAAATGGATATATTATGTATTGTATTAAATTAGAAAGTTGTGGTTCAAAAAGTAAAACGAGGGAGTGAAGACACGGGCCTAGACTTTGAACTGTAGCTTTTGTGACAAATAAATGCATCAACTTTCACTATTTCTATTTTATCATATTATGTTGAAGACACTTATCAGAAAGTGAACAGTTTGAAAATAGTGTATTAGATACGCTTTTTGTGACTACTTTAAAGATTTGCACATTTCTTATGTTGTACTTTATACTTTGTTTACAATAAAACCAATTTTCTTTAATATAGGCCTTTTTTTTTTTTTAATTCACAGCAGAACTTAGCCCTTTGCAAGGAAAATACCCTCAAAACAAAATACAGTGTCCATCATTACGTGTTCTGACCAGTGAAACACTCTCTTGAATTTGATATTTTTTAAAGCTCTATAAAGCCCGCAAGAGCGGAATTCCAAGTCTGCACTTACTACTCCAAGTGTCTGTTTTGTAGTGTGGTTTTTTTTTTCTCCCCACTCTTCATCCCCCCTCCTTTTCTTCAGGCACCCAAAAATAAGTGTGCTTACGTGGGCTGTTACAACGCTGGTGAAAAATACCTCCTTTTTGGGGGTGATGGAACCGCACCGTCGCTCCGAGGGTCCCCCTGCCCCGCTGCCGTGGCCGGTGAAGAGGGGCGCTTACGGTGGCTGTTCTCCAGGGCTGGGGTGTGCCTGCCCCCGTTAGAGCTGTCTCCTGGGGAGGCTCCTAGGGGCAAGGGGGCAGGGACGGGGTTCTACCTTCTTGGGGGGGGGGGCAGCAGGTTTCTCTGCCTTCAGCCCCCCCTGCCTGTGTGCAGGGGGTGGCCACTTAGTCCTGCCCCCGTGGGCTCCTCTACCTCCTGCTCCGGCCGCCCTGCCTGCAGGGATCCCCGGATTTCACAACGGCGAGGCTGTTGACTCGCTGCCCTGCCCTGCGGGGTGTTTGGGGCAGGGGCGCTCCTTGCCTTATCCTGTTGACGCAGTGCCCTGCGTAGGGAGATCGTGAGTCATGGCCCTTTCTTGTTCCAGGGGGAACGTGCCATCATAGCCCAATGCAAAAGAGACGCTTCCCCAGGAGCGCGAGTCCCACGCCGCCATCTTGCTTCAAGGTGGTGTACCTCTCATGGGCACAGGACAAAAAACCATTGTAACAGCCCTGCATCTGAAACCCTTCCGCGGCTGCAACTAGCCATTGGGCTAGGAAGCTGGGTCCCCTCACCACCTCTGCCTGGCAGACCGAACCTTGAATCCAGTTGTGTGCCGTGGCCCCGCGTAAGGAGGGCGTAAAGAAAGTGCCCTCCCGCCCACGCCGAGCTGGCCATGGCTCTCCTCCGCAGGGCGGGCGGTGGGATTTGACCCCCCTCCGGCTCTGCAGGGAGCTGAACTCTAATCTGACTTCCCAGGTGAGTGCTCTCATGCTGTCGGGCAATAAAAGGGGAAGAAAGGGAGTTTCCGTGCCATGGCCGTCTCTGCTGCCTGCATTTTTGGAAGAAAAAAGCAGTCGCTAGTGCTTTTTGTGCAGCATCCGGCTCTGGAGGCGTGGGGGGACATGCCCTGAGAGCACCCGTGGGTGGCACTGCCGGGGAGGCCGCAGAGGGAAGCCTGTTTCTGGCATTGCTGTCAGCTAAATGAAATACCGTTTCTCACTCTAAATACGTAATTTAACAGGGAGACGTGCACTTCTGACTGGTTCCAGGCGAAGGCAGAGCCATAATTGCGAATTTACCTCGCGTGCCATTTCTTAAAGCCTAACCATGGAAGCCAGCTGGAAGCTAAACCAGCTATTTGGGGGTTTAATACGAGTCTAACCTGAAAAATGTAGCTGAAAGGGCATTATTAGACACCTTTTCAATGCTGACTTTATTATTGTGCAATCAAATTTGGGTGCATAGTAGGAAACTTAGTTTTTATGAATTTTCTATGGGTTTCTGTCAGTAATAAGAATTTCCTTACTCCTACATGTAAACCAAAAGCACTTCTCATATTCTGCCCTCCTATTTGTGTTTAACGATGAAGCCAAACAGAAACGCAAACCAAAACACTCTCGGCAAACCCCCACTTGGGATAAGTACGTGGATGCCCACACCGGTGGGCGCTGGCTGCGGCAGGGGCCTGCTGGGGCGGCCGCTGCTGTCATCTGCTGTGCTGACACCCGGCTCCGGGCAGCCGATCTGAAGGGATACAAGAGATCAGCATATATCCTTGGAAGCAGATTTCGGAAGTATCTATAAACTCTTCATCTCGTTGTTCAGCGCCGATCTCCAAAGCGATGTGCGCACATACAAATCGACGCCGCGCTGGTGACATCGATTCCGTGCATTGGAGCGAGAGACGTTCCCCGTCCCGGCGGGCAGGGAAGAGCAGCTGGGGTCTCACAACACCTTGTCCTGGGAAGGAGGGGAGCAAGCCACTGTGTCCAAACCAAAGCCATACAACCCCCCGGTTGGTATGCCTACCTTGCCGGTGGGCGCTGGGGGAGACGGGGACCCTTGGGGGGGCAGAGAGTGGGTGGCTGCCTGCCCCGGGGGTAAGGCAGGCAGCTCGCTCCTGCCGCAGGAGGAGCTGAGCAGGGCTGAGCAGGACGTGTTGGGGGGCTCGGGGTCTGGTTATGCCCCCCCCACCTAAGCCAGGACAGACCAGCGATAGGGGACTGCGGTGCTGGGGTACCCTGCGCGTGCCCTGAGTGCGCCTTTGCCAGTGCTCGGGGATTTTAATCTCTTCGGAGAGGACGGAGAGAAGGCTGGAAAAAGCAAGCATTTTCCCTTGTGGTTTGGAGAAGAATAATTTCCATTACAGCAGGAGTATTTGTGGGAGGTTTAGATGCTCTATGAGTGAACTAATATGTATTCTAAAAGAAGAGGGGTCCTGAGCTGGGGCAGCTTGTCTGGAGCCACAGACGCAGCTGAGAGGAGAACCAGGGCAGCCTGTCTACCCGTCCCGCCCAGAGACCTTGGCTTGCTGAGGTTTTTCCTCACAAGCTTTGCCATCCAGCGGTGCTATTTCGAGACACCCTTAACCAACCGGTCCTGCGATCCTGGCGGAGGGTCCGTACGGCCTTGGCGCCGGGGTGGGTGCCACGGTGCAGATGTGGCAGAGAGCCGGGAGGAAGGGCTTCATCGTCAGCTGGCCGGAGACTTGCACAGCGCGTGCAGGGGCATCGGGTATTCCCCTGGCATCTCCCCGCTTTTACTGTAAATAGATGATTCATGTGTCTGCTTTGGCAACAAACTTAGATCACCAAGGAAACACTCACAAGCTGTCAGAAAAGTTAGAGCACAAAATCAGGTCAAGAGAAAGGGTGAATGAATGAGTATGTGCATTAGGGGCTCATGCACCTGGTTCTGTTTCACAGTTTTTCTGCAGAAATCTTCACTTCTCCTGGAGCATGTGGTCAGAGAGGTAATATTCAGCAAGAAGAAATGTTTTTGGAATATGCCTTACCATGTAATTGAGGTTGTCACACTGAGCTTCCATGTCTTTTCTAGGGATATGGGGATCTGGAACACTTTCTGTTGTCACCAAAAGAAAATGTGATACTTAGTAATAAGAAAACAACAGCAAGACACAGCTTTAGCCATCTCTTTATACTCATGAGAAGACAGGGGCTGAACTTGCTAATGTATTTGCTGTGTTGTGATATAATCAAGTAATAATCATATAAAATGCATTAAATCATTCAAAAGCTTTGTTAGGATACCACAGTTTTGATGAAACTTTATACTTGCTTGTGTATTCTACTCTGAAAGTCAAAGTAATTGTCTGGTGAAAAAAATTCTGCTGCTACCGCTACTTCAACTACGCGGTAGATTTCGGTAGATGTCAAAGTACTCGCATGGCAACAACTTCCCAAACAAACGGACGCAGCAGTGGCGGGGACTGCCCATGCGCTAACAAACAGCTGCGGCGAGGCACGAACACACCCCGCCGCGGCTAAATACTGCCCAGGGCCTCGGCAAAACTTAGCTGATTTTGAGTGGTTGAGGCATTTAGCGTCTCCTCTCTGCCCAGCTCACCTCCTGGCTGCTTCTGACACACGCAGGAGGAACCGACATTTGTCGAGTCCTTTTTTTTTTTTTTTAAACCTTCACAAACTTCTCATTTCATTAATGCCATCCAGGCTGAATTCCACACAGTTTTCGTCATTTCGCTGTGAGGGCTGGGACCTTCGCAGCGATAGGTAGGGGACTGGCAGGGGGGCTTACTGTGAACAGCAGCCTCAGGCAGTTTAAGCGCTTCTGCTTGGGAAACAGAGCTTTTAATGTTTAATTGCCTAGCAGGCAGCTGGAAAGTACAGCCCCCACCTCCCCAAAATGAGAAGAGAAAGAGAGTTTCACATGCAACCTGAGTGGAATTGAAGAAAATGTAGAGTACAGAGAGTACAACAGTGGCCTAAAATGCAGGATGGTCAAAACGTTAATGAAACCCTCATCAAGCAAATGATAAATCCACTCCCCTGACTGCCCGTCAGCCACGCCGTAACCTCGCCGGTCGTTGCACACCAGAGGAGCAGTCGCCGGAGAAGGCGGCAGTTAGAAGCTGCAGCATGGCGAGAGGACAGAGCAGCCATCTTCAGACGAGCTATGCAATCAGCTTAATGAAGACATAATTCTTGATCGGCTGTCATCGGTATTCCTCGAGTAATCCTGACTAAGGGGGCAGGGCGTGCAAAGCCAGGAGCGAGGGCCAGGTTAGCCGAAGGGATCGCCCCGTCTGCAGCTGCAGCACAGAGCGCTGGCCCGAGGAGCGCCGCAGGGACGGCCACGGGAGCCCCTCCTGCCCCGGGGCCGCACAACCCGCCAGCATTGTGGGTTGTGGGGCTCTGGCAGCTACCCAGGTTTAGGGAGCAGTTGCCTCCGATGCTCTTGGTCGAGCGTAAGGGGTTCCATTTCCTGACAGTCACCCTGTCACCCCGTCCCCCCATCGTCCCGTCCCCCCGCTTCTCCTGGCCTTGCACCAGTTTCTGCAGCCCATGGCAGAGCTTGGGAGATCGGAAACCGGCAGCAGCCCTGCTGCGTGGGAGCCTTCGCTGGGGGCACCGGAGCAGCTTGAACCCCACGCTGGAGCCGTGCCGCTGCCCGGCCGCATCCCTCGCTGACCCTGACCCACGGGCTCGCCTTACCCGCCAGCATCGGCATTCACTGAGCCCCCAGCCCTGCTCGGCAGCAGTCGGAAATTTGGATCTTTGCTTCTCACGAAGCCTTGGAGATGTTAGTGTCTCTGGGAGCTCACCTCCCTGCATGGCTGTGGCCGAGGTGGCCCCTGGGCTTCCCAGGCTGCCCGCAAAGCCGGCGGCTGCTCGGAAGGGTGGTGTGATCGCCTCCATCTCCTTTCGCTAGGAAGCCTTGCTGGCAAGAGTCTTGCGATTTTCTGAAATAAAGGGGAAACTGCGGCATCCCTGTGAAATTCTCAGTGCAGTACATGGATCAAAAATACCTGTCATTGAACTAAGGAGAAAGAAATTGTTACTGTCTGGAAGTACCTAGAGGGAAGCAAAGTGAGTGGAAAGGACGAGGACTCACAGATTAGCTGGCCCAGATAGCATCACTTGTGTCTCGCACTGATTCATCCTAACAATAACCCTCCCAGCCATGGGACAGCAGGAATTATTTCAGGTCTTTCCATAGGAAAACATCCTAAGTGGTTAGTTGCTAATCTGCAGCTGGGGGGGATCTTTTTATTTTTTTTTTTTTCCATTTATGCAAGAGATTTTTCAATTCCCTGTTTAAGTGAAGCAGCAAGTATGATGAGTCGATGATGAGTCACCAGGCCAGGAAAAAAGCTGCAGGAAGGCTGGACTATTTATAAACTGTAAAAGAAAGAAAGGAAATATATTCTAGATGCAGACAGATCTGGAAGGTGACTCCGGCTTCTCTTGTGCGACCGTATATTCCCACGTGCCGGACAGCAAACCTCCCAGGAAGGAGGGGGGAAGCGCTGGCAGGGTGTAGATGCTTTTTTGGAAAGGATTCATTGACATTGCATGAAGCGGCACGCTTTGCAGCTCTCCTCCGAGGGACACGGCCACGCAGCCCCCTTCCCCCTCGTTTATCGCCTTTGCGAGCTCTCCGCCGCCACGGCACAAGTGTTGGCTGCGTGCACCGAGGCAGCTCGTGGGGAGTAAGGTCGGGTACCGCCGGTGCCCTCCACGGCAGCCGGAGGGGTTTCCTCCACCTGGCTCTCTGCCGGCTCCTCTGCCGGCAGGTACTGGGCCGTGAGCGGCAAACCTCTCCGTGGTTCAGCCCCCGCAGCTCTCGGCTCACCCGGCTCACACCGCCATTCCGGGAGGTGGGATGCAGAGGTGCCGCTGGGAAACAAATGAACCGAAAGGCTGTCGGGCAATAATTGTGAAGCCTTGGCACGGCTGGCGAGGGCATTGCTGAGTGTGCAAACTGGCCTAGGTGGTCGCACGATCCGGAGATACCACCCCCTGACAGGGGGCTTGGGCGGCGGGAAGCAGCGAAGGCTTCACCTCCGCCAGGCGCTGCCGGAGCTGTCTCCAAGAGCACGTGGAAGCGGCGTGGCGCGGCCTCCTCGCACGGCAGATGATCTCACGTCTCCCTGGGTTTTGACAGTCAAATTCTGGGTAACTGTAGCTGCTCTGGGATGCGGTCGGGCGGGGGTAGAGGGAGGGACCCGTGGCCAAGAAGGCAAAGAGCACCTGAGGTCTTGAAAGTCCCACCTGCAAAACACAGTCGCTGTCTGCCCCGTGGGGTTAGACTGCAGCAGTACCTGATGCTTTTGGTGCAGAGGGGTCTGCAGCCCTGGTCATTTGGGCAGCCGACACAGCTTTGCCCTCACGTCCCTGCCCTGTGCTCACATCGTCCCTGCTTCCATCACCGGGTCAAAATCCAAAAGCCTGTCACAAACCCGTGTCACGGCACGGTTAAACAGGTGCTTAAACAGGACACATGGACTGGAAGATGATGAGCTTTCTTTATTGCTTTAGACACGGATTACGTGCCGGTGGCTTGATTCAGCGCTCATGGTTCTTATCCAAGGCACGGTTTGGTGCTGATGCTCAGCGTACGTCCCAGTTTGTGGGATACCTGCACACGTAATGAGATTTAACGTGTTTAGGAGTTTATTTAGGCATTTGTTTGATTAAGCACTGGATCTGGGGAAGAAGGAAGACAGATCTTTAGTGTTTAAGTGATAATTTCTCTTGACTAAGTGTACACTGGATGAAAAAATGGTCAGTACTATTTGCACACTGTTTCAGGCTTTGAATGGACAGCAGTTTAGTGAGTAGAGTGTGAGTTGAGTGACAGCTCCTCAACTAGTGTATCTTTAAAGAAATCACCTGAATCAGCATGTTTCTGGGGGGGAAAGGAAAGTGATGCCTCACCTGAGAAAAGTTAATTTTTGTTTGCTAACAAAGTTGCTTTAGATTTTAGTTTTGTTTGTTACCCACAGCCTTTAAGGAAAAAAAAAGGAGGCACTCAATTTGTATGTGCTTAAAGTGTTGTTGATGTTAGTAGGTAACAGGAAAACAGAAAGAAACGCGTTCCTGCAAGGGTATTTCAGTAGCTTTTACCACCACCATCAATGGAAACTTTGCAACTGAGCATTAATGGATTTAGTTTTGCAACACTGCTGCTGGGGAGGAGGAGAATTCCTCAGTGGTATAATGTGGTGCTGTCTTGGCTTCATCACGTCATATCTAAGAAGTACAGGCCCTGCCTCCTGAAAGCACTTAAGCCTATGTTGAAAGCCATTCCAACACTAAAGCAAACTTTTAATTGTACTGAAAGGTGTTGTTTTCCTGAATCACTTAAATAAAAATCATCCTTGCAATAAGTAATTGATCTGCTTTATTTCTGTGCGTTGCTAATATCATTGGTTGGCTTAAATAGGCTATAAAATAAACCATTTCTTTCGCTTGAGTGGTGTTGTTGCAGTACACAGCCTGCGATGCCTTGGGAAGGCACTGCCTTATTCCACAGAGACTTAGCAGGGCTTGCAGGGTCTGGCATCTTCAGACTAGGTTTCAGAAGTTATGATACCCGCTGCTTCGCTTTGGTGCCGGGCAGGATATCCTGCGGTGGTTAAGTCTGCAGTTTGGAGACAACCCGCCGTGTCGGTGTCTGGCTGGCAATGATTTATGGTTTCTTTCTCGTGGGCTCTCACCTGCCTGCGTTGAGCCCTGAGCCTTTGGTATATAGTTACTCTGTGAAAACTTTGGTTCTTGTCTCACCGACAGCTGCTCTAGGCTTGCTTGGCAGAGCTGAGTACCCGTGCTGTTTTGGAGGAGAGTCAGGAGGACCAAGCATCACTTGGGCTCGGGGGCGTGGGGTGGTTTTCACTTCCCCCTGTTCTTCCTGTTCGGGGTGTTGATCGGCTGGGGAGGAGGGAGCCCGCGCCGAGCCTCTGCACTAACACACCTCAGAAGTGGGGTGTGGGGAGGAGGAGAAAACCAGGCAGCAAAAATGGAGGTACGGGGCCACCCCTCACCCACCTGCGCCGGGAACCATGGCCACGGCATGGCCTTGCCACTAATTAGTGTAATTAATACCCATGTAATGGGAACTTTTTTACAAGCCTGAGCACCGATTGCAATGTAATTTCAGTGCTGTGTTGGAAGCCACAGGACTCTCTCTTAGTGTCACCAAAGACAAATAAAATGTTGCTATTAATTAACTCTTTTGCCTTTTGGCCTGTTTTTTCCTGGTACTTTTTTGTTTACATGCTGATACTCTCCTTTCTGTTTTCCTCACTGCTTCCTATTTCTTTCTCTCTTCAATATTTATTGAGCAAATTTAATTCCCCATCCTCTCCACAGTCGTTTTGCCACCATTTTAGTTTGTCCCCAGCTTTGTAGGTGCACTGCACAAGAGGAAGCAGGATGCTTTGAAATGCTGGGTTGGATTTTAAAGTTTTGACAAACACTGATATTTCCCATGGCAACAACCCCCGTATGATACAGCACCCAGCACAAACCTTGCTCTTGCAGAAACAAGTGTAGCTCTGCAGTGTCAACTGCTTTCTAAGCAGATGTTTAATTGCAGGTGAGATATGACACGGGGTCCTGGGGCCTGGGCAGGGTTTGGGGAACCCCAAGGGTATGTTGGATACAACAGAATTAACTGTCTGAATTTACTGTATGTGACCTGAAACTCTGCAAAAAGAAGAGTTTGCGGCTTTTGCTAGGACAGTAGTTGGTGCAAAAACATCCTCCAGAAAGTCCCCCTTGGTCCGGCACCCTTCTGGGTCTCCCCAGGCAGAAGGCACCCCCACTTCCCAAAATGCATGCAGTGGGTTTCCGATCTGGGCACTTGCTGCCTGAGACATCACTGCATTAAACAGAACAGTCATCTGAAGGAGAGGTTTTCAAGGCAGCCCAGGACATGCCACCACGGGAGCTGGCTCTCTGGCCTTGGTTTGCCTCCTGGCTGGCCAGGGTAGGCAATTCAGCCACGCCATGCCATTTTCATTACATCAAATTTCTAAGGACATCTTGGAAATCCTTCCTCATCCTAAGACCGCAGGAAGAAAATTAAATCAATTTTATTCTTCCCCCTCACCACTTCTTTCAGACAAAATGTGGTGTTCCCTCAAGCTCTACCTTCTTGTACTACTGGCACGCCAGAGCCAGGACTGACCGAGCCACCTTCTATTTCAGTGTTTCAGGGAAAAACCTATAGTAGTCCCCCTCACCATTTTTTTTTTTTTTAAAGAATGTCCAAATTAGTTTATTCCTCATATTTTATTCTGAACAAGTGCTTACACAGCTGCTTGCTAAGAGGTTCCTGAAAGGGACAGCTTTTCTACATGACGGTGTAGGACACATCAGGTGTCTTCTAAGGCCTTGCAAACCTGCCTTCGCAGGCACAGCTTCAGGCAATTTGCTATTTTTAATGCAGGGTTCAAAGAGATTGTGCTTGTCTTAACCACTGCGACGAACATGGGGATCGGAGCCTGAACTCTTTGCCCTGGGCCGATGAGTTCACGGCTGCAGCTGGGGCTCCTCGCCAGCAGCGGTAATGCAGGGCAGCAGATCTGAGGTCCCCGCACGTCCTTGTGGGCTTCGTCCCCCCGTGTAGCCCCACGCTTTGTGTCACGCAGGGCGCCACGGAGACTGCCGAGGCTCGTGCCGCGGGACTGCCGGGGGTTATGCAGCAGGGAAGGAAGGGAGCGGCAGCAGGGGAAAGGGTGTTGCAAAAGGACCAACCACTTCAACACCGTGTCCCAGTGGCCAACACCTCTGGCGTGGGTGGTGGGCGCTGGGCGGTGGTGGCCGGGCACAGCAGTTCCCAGCCCCAGCTCAGCCGCTGCCCCGGCCACCGCGGTGCGGCAAATGGAGTTACACCGGGAGGAGGTCCACAGGGAGCTGCTGGGGTCGGGGAGGCTGCGCGGGTGACGGGGGTCTAATCGTGGTGCAGGAGGGTTGATGCCCCGAAGGAGGGGGCTGGAGGAAGGCAAGAGTGCAAGGCAGGGGGCAGGGATCGCAACAGGTCCCTGAGGAGTGCAGGCTACGGGGTAGGAGGGCACGTCTCCAGGGATGCTGATATTTTGGAGTGGTGGCTCGTGGGGTTCGAAAATGTGGTTCCCTAGGACTATGCAAAGCATAAAACCTGTAGAAATTATGAATTTAGATGTAACTCTGCTTCCCTCTCTAATGACAGCATTTTTAATGAGCTTCCTGGGAAAAAAAAAAAAAAAACCCCCAAATAAGTGTTTTCCTTTTGCTGTTTTCTTCCTCTGCTCTACTTCAGCGTGTTGGCATTCCCCACACATTCCTCTCGTTGACTCAGGCCCCTGGGAGAGAGAGCCAGAGGAAGGGGCCAGGGCGAGCTGCGGTGCCTCCAGCCTGGCAGCACCGGGGTCCCCGCTGCTGTGCCCCCCACGTTCGGCAGAGGCGAAGGCCGGCACCGCGATGCAGGGCTGCTGTTCGGTGCCATCCCCGCTCCTGTCCATCACGCGCTCTGGAAAGGAGCGCAGGGAAGAATCGTTGTTCAGAGGTTGTTTTTCTTGTAGTTGCTCTTCTTTTTTCCCCTTTCAGAGTTATGAAATCAAGGGCATGAACTCTTCCAGACGGGGATCCAAGACCTTTTGATGGGAACATCTGTGTGTCCTCGGCATAGGGAGCGATGGGGAAGAAGGGCTGAAGATGCCTGTCAAGAAGGAAGCGGAGAACAGGGAAGGCAAGAGAAGCAGCTTCTCTTCTGCTGCTGCTGAGCTAGGAAAGCTGCTGCCTGTGGTTTCTCGAACATCACGTGCAACCTCAGGCCTCCCAGCTTTGAGGCTTGGCCTGGAGAACGTGCAGCTGGGATTCACATCTTGGCAAGGTCTTCGATTTTCTTCTCTCCCCCCCCCCCCTCCCCAGGTAATCCCAATTTTTTGTGTCCCCCCAGGTATCACAGTTTAACCTCAGCTGGCAACTAAGCACCACGCAGCCAATGACAGCTCACTCCTTGCCTCCCTGTGGTGGGATAGGGAGGAGAATTGGAAAAAAAAAAGTAAAACTGGTTTGAGATAAGAACAGTTTAATAAATGAAAAAAAAATAGTCATAATAATAATAGTAATGAAAAGGAAGATAACAAAAAGAGAGAAAAATAAAACCCAGGAAAGACAAGTGATGCACAATGCTGTTGCTCGTCACCCACTGACCGATGCCCAGTCAGTCCCTGAGCAGCGATCTGGGCCTCCTGGCCAACTCCCCCCAGTTTATATACTGAGCATGATGTTCTATGGCATGGAATATCCTTTTGGCTAGTTCAGGTCAGCTGTCCTGGCCGTGATCCCTCCCCTCCTCACTGGCAGAACATGGGAAACTGAAAAAATCCTTAACTTAGGATAAGCGCTACTTAGCAACAGCTAAAACATCAGTGTGTTGTCAACATTATTCTCACACTAAATCCAAAACACAGCACTGTACCAGCTACTAGGAAGAAAAATTAACCAGCAACCAGGACACCAGGTAATCCTAAAATTTAGCAAAAAGGGGCTGAGAGGGACTTTCATAACACACAGCATCTGCACAAAGCAGGTAACAGGCTGTGCTGCCGAGGCTTCGCTCTCCATCCTCGCTGCGACTGCTGCTGCCTGCGTGTTAGTCCTCACGAGCCGCTGTGGCGAGACAAAACAGCGTTTGTCACGTCTTGCCGAGAAAGGGCCTCCCCGAAGCGCTCGGACCTCCTCCTGCAGCTCTGAGCGTCATGCCTGGATGCAAGGCAGCCTCCTCCTCCCCTTCGGTTTGCCACGTGACAGCCCATTTTGCAATTCAGAAGAACATCAGATAAAAACCACTTGTATTAGTTTTTATTTTGGTATTAGAAAGGCAAATTGCAATTCTCAGCAGATTGGACTGATCTGATTAAATTTTGAGTGGTTCCTGTGCTGATGGCAGTACTTGAGGTAACTCAGTGGCAAGTCAAGAAAGTACTGCTTTACTGAGAAATCTGGGAGGCCTATTTTTCAGTCCTTGCTTTGAGGATTTCTCCTTTTTTAAAAAACCCCACCACTTTTCTGAATATGAATATACTGATTTGAAAACAAAGCCATAAACTATGAACTCACCCATCCTTAGACCTTGGTGTCTGGAACACAGCCACGGTATTTTAGAAAGAAGGTCATTCCATTTCATGAAGTGGGTTTTTCATTAGTCAAAGCTGACAAAAAGCCTCCGGCCTGATTCTTATCATTCTGCTGGAGCTTCCAAGGGCATTTAGGGGATCATAGATACAAGAAGAGCCTTTAGGAAAGTTTGTTACAGAGGCAGTTTTTAAGCTATGGTTGACCCCAAAAGGCATGAAGAGCACTGATAATTATATGGATGCCTGAGTTTACGGAGTTAATTCTCTAGTAAAGTCTGTGCTAGTAAAGGATGAAAAGGCAGACCTTCACACACCCCAACACCACCGATTTCCCTGCCATTGCACTGCTGGAACAAATTTAAGCCAGCGCATTAGCAGCAGAAGGGTTATTCAGCGAGCGGTGCACCCCGGGGGGGGAGGTGGGTACCTCCAGGGCAATCCAGAGCCCCCCAGCGAGGGCTGCATCTCTCTCCGTGTACAACCCAGGTCACCCCACTTGCCGTTTGCAGCTCCTGGCACTGAGCCTGGGAATGGTGAGACACTGGAACAGGTTGCCTGGAGAAGCTGTGGATCTGGAAGTGTCCAAGGCCAGGTTGGATGGGGCTTTGAGCAACTTGGTCTAGTGGAAGGTGTCCCTGCCCATGGCAGGGGGGTTGGAACTAGATGATCTTTAAGGTCTCTTCCAACCCAAATCTTTCTATGATTCTAAATGTACAGATATTTCAAAACAAAATAAATTGCTTATAGCTAATTTATACTATAAAGACTTTATTGTTCTGATCTTGTCAGTCTATAAAATTTTCATACATCAGTTATAAAAGTCAGATCTTCTTGATTTCATGTGCCAAAATTGTCTTCTTTGAAGAATAAAAGACTGTGTTCTTCTATCTACTGGACTCTTTCTCATTTCGTAACTAAAACAAATGATGGCAGGGTAAAGTGAAATGATCTCAGTCCTTCTTTTTAATTAACATCTATGATTCATAAATCTGCAGATAAAACTGAAAGCTGAAAACTTTTTGTTATTGCCTGTTCAGGGAAATTGAACTGCAGATTTAATCTAATGTCTATGCTGGAAGTTAGTGGATATTGGTAGCAATCCACAATTTTCAGAGCTTCCCGCTCGCATGAGGTAATTTTTAAGCTTTGCCTTCATTTCTCTCTTTCCATCTCTGCAAAGCAAAACTAGAAAAGCAAGATGATTTGCAGCTGAATTTATTAGGTACCTGTTGTCACTTCAAGGAGCCTAACAACACATTCATGTTCTAGTTTGGATCAGGATGCACTTCTTGAGCAAGTCTCCCAGTCATCTCCATGTACTGAGCTCTGACTGACTTCACTGAGTGATTTCAGAGCAGTTCAAATTCCTGCTGTCTAAAAATAAATGGAAAGCTGCACTCTCAAGACACAGCTGTGGTGCTCCAGCTCTGATGGGCATTCAGTTCACTGGCCCCAGCTCAGGCTGTTCACTGGTAAGATCCCTGAAATACATGTCTTGTGGGCATCTGGTACTCGGCATCAACTGTTTTATTCAGCACATCCATTGGTATTCTGCTACCCTACCTGCTAGCATTTCCCTGGTTTCCTAGGACCAGAGAACGTCACTCATTTCAGGCTGCACTTCCACTGCAGGGGACAGGACGTATCCCATACCCCACCTCTCTTAATTTTAGTGGCTATACGAGGAGGTGACTAGTTGGCCCAGACTATGCAGCTACCGGTGCCTTGAGCAAGGTAAGATAGATCCAGACCTGAATATTAAACCAATTTTAACTTACTACTTTACTATTCAGTAAAGTATATGCATAAACCACTTTCTGAACTGGTGCTATCCTTGAATCAAGTCTCAAATGTATCCAAAATAACATTTTAACTCCGCAGTCGGACTCATGTGGAAAGATGCCTGTGCATTGTTGTAACAAAGATAAAAATTAAGGGAGAAAGATGCTTCTTGTAAAATGTTAATTAAGCTTTGGATCAGCTACTCTAACAGTTTAACATCATCATGTATAAATTTTGATAATATAAATATTTCTCAATCTTTCTTCACAAACTCACTTAGAGGGCACTGACCAGTTTAGACACCAAGAAACTGTAACAGATACTATGTAATTACGCAGATAAAGCTTGTTAGGTTTGTAGGTCATTGTGAATATTTAACTTCAAGAATGCTTGCTAGTTGCAGGCTGTAACGAGACACAGCAGGATGAAAAAAAAAAAAAAATTAAAAGGACACCTTTGGGCAACTCCAGGATTTTAAATGAAGAAAAAGTTCAGTAACATTTCCAAGGGCCAGTTGAAGAGATTATTTTTAACAGGATTAGCACTGTCAGCATACACAAACCAGCATTTTGAAGTTAAACTTTTGAAAGCTTTAACTTCAGAGTTCAGAAAAAAAAAACAAACAAAAAACAACCAAACAAAACCGAATAAGAAATATAGTGATTTAGAGAAATATTAGCATGATCAGTCTACAGACCTGATCTTTATCATTATTACCATTGTTAATGTGTTAATACCAAAGGTCTCCCAATCTTAAAAAATCCTGTGGTATCATGGTATCAGTAGAAGTCACCCTGAAAGGATATATTGGAATGTATTACTTTAAATTGCTCTGATGTGTATTGACAGCTTTCATTTCTAAAAATATATTGTGAATAACTGAAAGAATGAGCACTGTTTATTGGTAAGAAGAGAATGATTTTCTGTCTTGACCAAACAAATAGACTATTTCATTTTAATATCTACCAATAGTCAAACTGACTACAGTTAAATATTACATCATACCTTTAGGAATATATAAACTTTTCATAAGTTTAGAGATGCTGTAATCAAGACACAGGAGAAGAAATGAGGCAGTTCATTTAAAAGAATCATCTGGCTCCTGAATAACTGCTGCTGTGGAACACTACAAATCAAAAGGTATAAAAAACAGACTGTTGAGCTGCAGGTCTTTGTTAAAAAAAATGCATCTGTGTTAAACAAGATCGATAGTAGTCAAAGAAATGCTGGTATGTTAACATTTCTTTTTCAGGAATGAAGACACTGTTCCTTGATTTCTTGACCTGCTTTGATATTTACTTTGAGATTCTCACTGAAAATTGCTAAATATTATACTGTCAGGTATAGTTTCATTTTAATCGCATTCATTTCACTGACTTATCAAGACTATAATTAAAAATCTTTCCACGTTTGCTTTGTATAAGTACAGGACAATGATGACATTTTCTAATTGTTTCTTTTATGCTTGTTTTAGCTGGGAAATGTGTTTTCCATGTCTTCTCTGTTCAGACTGACATTTTACCTACTAACTAAATATTTGTTTTTAATACCTGCAAGATCACTTCTGCTCAAAAAAGAACTTTCTTTTGCCCTCCCTTATACAGCAATATTATCTGAGAGCCTTTTGCTGACTTTTTCTACACCTTAAAAAAAAAAAAAAAATCTTTGATGATATTCACTGCCAGTTCTGGACTTGTGGTAACTGCATTGTGAAAATTCTTGACCTGAAGCAGTTACTTAAAGATAATGTTCTGGTTTTTAACATATTTTGGAAGTTATTTTGTCAAACTTGCTAAATATGTTAACCAGAAAGTAGTCAATGCTGCTACTGTCCTTCTTATTAATTCAGAACTGATCTGCCAAACCAGCCAGCGGTACAGAAATACAAACTACATGTACAGATTTCTCAATTTTATTTCAGCACAGGTTATGCATTTACAAACATAAAATAATATACAGAAAAAAATATTATCCTTGGATAGATTGACCTGATATAGAAAAATATTGAGGATGCCACTCTTAGTCATATGATTTAGTTTTAGGTAGTCCTGCAAGGAGCAGGGAGTTGGACTTGATGATCCCTGTGGGTCCTTTTCAACTTGAGATATTCTATGATTCTGTGAAACTGTGATTCTATAATAATAAAAAGACAATGGTTTACTGTCTCTGGCCTAGTAAAATATTTACAGGAAAAGCCCATTCGATGTGGTACCTTTAGGAATCAAAAGAAGTAATTTGCTGCACAGGAACAGAAGATTACTCCTCATGTAGGGCATTATATATGCTGGTTTACTGCTTATATGCAAAAATACATTTTTCCCTTTTTTTGGAGACTATATGAACATTACTATTGAAATCCCCAGATGTGACTTCTACTATAGAAAGGAAGAAACAAAGAAAAATAATGTATTCTTTAGTCTACTTTTGTGGGAATGGTGTTTTTAATTCTCCAATTAAAGCAGCTGAAGCTTGTAAATAGGCACTGAATAAAAAAAAAATGAGATTCTAGCTTTACCTCTCTTTTTTCCTCTTTCTGTATTCTGTTTACTTCTTAGTGATTTCTTGGGATTCTTCTCATGCTGTAGACTTACAGAGCATGAATGCAAATGTAGATATATAAAGATATTAATACACATGACTTACAAAATGAGAACTGAACTGAAAACTAAAAAGGCAAAATGTGAATATTGCAAAGTTAAGCAATGACAAGCTATTAAGTATCAGTATTACAATTTCCTTCTCGATCTTAATTTCGATGCACTACATTTCAGTCTTTAATTCTATAGTGTCCACATACATCACAAATATTCATGGAATTATTTTCATGAGGTGAAGGGCTTTTGTTATCCAGAGTTCTCATGTAGGAAATTAATGTATTTATATATTCATGTGAAAAAAATGCATAAAAGGAGAAAAAAAACTTGTCTCGTCTCTCTCACTCTCTTGTCCCTCATCTTTAGAAGGGCAAAGTTTAGTTTTGTTCATATCACGAACAAACAATAACTAGACTCTGGATTATGTGGTCTGAGTATGTTCATTTCATCACACAGTTCTCTTTTCCTTTTTTCCCTTTCTTTAGCTGCAGTAAGTGAAAGAGATGTCACTGAAGCGTGTCACAGAACAGGAAGAGTGGACAGCGCTATAAGGGTGGGTCAGCGTCTGGAACCGAATCCGTGAAGGAATCCGGGCAGGACTGCAGAGTCGCGCAGGCAGAGACCAAGGGCCGGGGCTGGAGTTTAAATACAGCTGCCAAGTGAAGGTGAGGTGGAGGACCCCGCTTCCCACTGCTCCTTCTTACCGCAGCCTGATCCAGGCTGCCCTTGAGCACAGGCAGCCAAAAACACTGCGGAGGGCAAGGTTGCACTGGGGACCCTAACAAAGTATGATTTAAACACCAAATGTCAAAACTTTTTTTCTTTTCCAGGTAAGTAAAATTTATTATCGCATAATCTGAGTGTTAATAAACCTTAAATGTATTACTAACAATGTATTTTTTGTCTCAACTTCTGTAAAAAGGAACATAGGTGATATAATCTGATTCTATTTAGTGGTGGCAAGTCAATGCCATGAAACATATTTGTATTAGTTTCTAAAATTAAAAGCAAACTCTTTAATTGCTAACATGCTACTGAATAATTAAATATCCACAATAGATTTTGTTGATTAGCTTCCTGAACTTGATATTTTTCCTTGTATGACAGAAATGCATAATCAAATCTGAGAAATCTTCTATATACTGCAACAACTTGTCTCTTATTTTGGCCACTGCTAGACAACTCACAGGAAATAAAAAGAAAACAAAACAAAAAAGTAACAAAATCATTGGACATGCAGTCTAATCAACTTGCCAATGCAAGAAGCAAAAAATGCAGAATATTTCTATAAAATTCATCAGCTACTGCATATATTTATACTAAAAATAATTTGTGTTTATTAATATTAAATATTTTTCCTTTCATCCCTACTGAAACCACACCCTATAAGTGCGTTATTAGAGGAGGTAAATAAGAGTTTCCAATATGCTGAGTTTATTTTGTTTTTAATATATATCTACCAAGGGGCAAACTGAAACTGCCTAGGTTATTATGGTATGGTGCAACACAGCATGGCAGCCTCCTATTCTCACACTGATAATTACTTCCTTGTCCTATGAAACATCTAGGTAGGAGACTTTTTTCTTCAAAGGGACATAATCTTCCCTCATATGATCCCATGTCCCCCTGCTCGGAACTTCTTCTCGGGATGTGATGACTTAGTTCAAATTCCTCCTCTAAGCCTGGTCAAACTGAAGTTCTGAACTGGCCTAGATTTTTATATTTGGGTGGGATTTTGCATGTATGTAGAGGGGGAGAGGGAGACAGAAGAATGAAGAGATATAACTTGGATTAATAGCTCCAAGAAAGTTCAACTCTAAAAACCATAGCACAGATCCTTGCATTTTTCTGGTTTAGGTGAAATGCATAAACATTTTTTCCTATGCTGTTCTTTATGCCAAGCCATCTCTTCAGTATATCTTAGCTGGTAGTTTTAGGTTGCTTCACACTGCATACTTTGAACCCCATTTTGAGATACGTACCTCTCCCCATGTCTTGTTATGCATGCCTAAGGTGTCGGTTCCTCTAGCACTTCTGTAAAGCTGAAGGGTTTTTTTAGGGTACGGTTTAGCAGAAGGGGCAGTTATTTCAGACAAAGAAACACCTTCAGAGTACAGTTTTTTTATCTGATGTGGTAACTTCTCTTTATCATTCTGTATACTGCTTTGTAATTGTTTAAGATGCCAAGCATAGACTTGTTATAGATTTACGTTATATAAGCTCTTTTTAGTTCTTTCCTGACCTTCTTTGAAAAGTTATCCCTTGCAGTATATTTGTCAGTGTCTTCTCTGACTTACTTGTCTGGCAATCTGTCCGTTGGCATCCTCATAACATCTGTCATGAATGTCTATCTGCACCATTCTCCAAGTCCTTCATTTGTTGCCTTGTCTGTTCACAGTAATTGCCACATTCATCATAGGTACTTCTTTTCAAGTAGAAAAAAATTCATTCTCTGATGCTGCATTTAATGTCTTCTTTGTAGCTATTTGTATTTTATTTCTTTTTCTATCATGAGATATCTGCACTCAGCAAACAAGTATACAAGTAGTGCCAAAAAAAATATTTTTATCACTTCCTTCACATGTTGAGATTCTCATCTTATCATTGCATAAGAAAAGAGCTCACATCTCTATCACAATTTGCAGATCTACAAGAGGTGCTGCCTTGAACCTGCTTCAAAATAATGTGAACTGGAAATTGAAGCTGCAATTAGCTGCAATGATGCAGTGAAAAGTATAGCTTGGTACTGTACAGAACCTAATAGAAAGAGCAAAAGGTGCATTCACTCTATGGTATAAATCATGATATTTCAGCCCTCTTCTCATCCAGAGCCTTATGGATGCCAGTGTCCTGGTCTGTAAGAGAACAATGGGAAATCAGAGAATGTACTGGAATCATATGATTTTTAAAGGACATGTACCACGTATTCTGCAACAAAACCAATCTTTGCTAATATTTCTTACATGAGAAAAGATATGTTTCTTAAATATGTGGCCTTTGTTTACAGCATCCTCTCGGGCACGCTTATCTGCCAAGAAGATAAGCTTGTCACACTGTTCTGCCCAGAGATACCTTTGTTGCTGTTTCAGTAACAGAATCAAGAATCAGGCAATAAATAAATAAATAAAAGAATGAGCTTACTCCTGTCTGATTCCTTCACAGCTTTCCTAGTACATCTGACATTGACAATTATACAGGTAGATGAAACTCGTAGGCACAAAAGTGGACTGGGAATATATTACTTTTCAAAAGCTGTCTAATTCTTTACTGTTATCATCATGCCATATTAGACTATGATTATGTGCTGATGTGACATCAATATATAATGTTATAGTGTTACTTCTGATGATACTGTCATATGAATGGCCACATAACACTTAAGTAATATCATCTGTTAAATACCAACTGTTCTTGGGAACCTTGACCGTATTTTTGAATATTTTTTTGTGTAGTCTTTTATGAATTTTCTTTTTTTCTTTTCTGTTTCATGTTGAATTTCTATGGATTGCAAAAATAAACATAAAATATAGATACCAAACTATAGGGGTTTATTTTAATTTTGTTTAAATGTATGACTTATGGACTTTTTTTTTTTACCCAGATTTTAAATAGTAATCATCTTTTCAATCTGAATATTCACACTAAAAAACAAAATACTAGTCAAAATTAGAGTTCACCAACATTGCAAAGGCTTCTCAGTCTAACTCAAACTTAACACTGAGAGATTTCCTTCACTAAAATATACACTTTAAGTGTACTTCATAATTCTTACCCTTAGAATCATAGTCTATATTTTCTGGAGGAACAAAACCTTCTCCCTTTTCTTTCTATCCCAGATAACAAATTGTGTAGCTCTCTGGCAAATATGTATGTAATCCCAGCAATGTGTATGAGTTCACCTACACATTATATCCATTTACTTTCTTTACGGAAATTTGAACTAGGACCACGGAAAATGGATCTGTGAGTGAATTATTCAGGCAGTAACTCATTCAACTATTGCACCTAAGGAGCTGGAGATGGAAGGATGTTCACTGCAGACCAGATTAGGTTTTCTGCTTTCTTCTCAGTTTTTATTATTGCCTAGCTTTCCCTGAAGTGCTGTGGCATTCCACTAATAGTGTTCCAGGACTCGTTTTGAGTTTTGGCATTCTGCAACCTTAGACCTCTTAGAATAAAACATATACATTTTACCTATGTGTTCACATAACTTAATTTTTCTCTAATGTGCATGTGTCTATAGCCTATGGTAACTGATTGATAGTTATGGACACAGAAAATCCCAGTTTTTAAACACAGATTGCTGCAAACAAACCATATTGCCTCATTCGGCTTTATAAGGTTTTCACGTAGGTTTGTAAAGTTTAGCTGTAGAGACCACCTTTACAAGTCACAGTATAATTCAGTGGGTGATGTACCACTCTATGCACTATTTGCTTACTTTTTCAATAATGGAGTAAAGTAATACCAACTGCAGCACTAACTCTTTCAGTTGTGGACATTTGCCTGAGACCACCAATTCATTTCACAAAGTCTGCTGAACAGCAATCAGATAATAATGACTTTTTGGTATGTAGTTAATGATGCAGGGGTTTAGAGGACCCATACCTGATTAAGTGTGCAGGGTGGATGGTGTGCAGTTAATGTAATGTAAAGTAATGATAGACTAAGTAGAATAAAAATAAATAGCTTAGCTGCCACATTCTCTGCATGTTGAATGTGAAATGCGACTGGTATGTAGAGGCCTTCTTTATAACAATTACCAGTTAAACCCTCATAATATGGCTTACGTAGGATGAACTAGACCTATTAGCTTTCTGTACTGGGGTGAGATTCAGCTAGGAAACTGAGTTGTTCAGACAAATTGTGCTACATGCTCACATAGATTAAATCAGCTATTAATATTTATATGCAACACTAGGGCTTGGGTTGTACACAGACATATAGGTGATAACACCTGAGTGATTAATTTTTCAATCTAAGAATTTTTAAATCTGTTTCTATGGGCATTTAAGCTTGATTTATACTGTGCTTTGAATCTATTATATTAGACTGCATGGAGCATAGGAAAGTTGACTACATGGCAGTGTTGATCAAAAGCCTTCCTTTTGAAATCAGAATCCTTACATTTAATTCAAGAGGATCCTATCAACAGCAATTGACACAAAGTTATTTTCTGTGACTAGTTCATCATAAGGCCTTCATTGCTTATCGATGACAAGTATAATGCAGCATTTTTTAATTGGCACTTTTACTATCAGGTAGGTAAATACGTCAGCTGTTACATCCAGGGATACTTTGTCTAAAGTATTACTAACAATATCTTTCTTCTGCTAAAAACTCCCAGAATTATGAGTCATTGTACATTTATTACTCTGGGAAGAGTTCAGCAACTATATATAAGTATAATCCTAAGAGTCTATAGCAGACTACCTACAGTGTTAACCTCTGAGGATTTATTTTACTATTCTATTTCAAGTTATGTTTCCACAGTTATCTTCATTTTTCTCTTTTTAAAAGGGGACACCAGTTCTCCAGTCCAGTTCCCAAAGATTATCTCATTCTTAAATTGTAAGGTCATCTCATTCTTAAAATGCATACATGAATAGTTATGGAGTTTTTTACCATGCCATTGTGCAGGTTTCTGGGATTAGGTTAAACATGGCCGTTATTTCTATTTAACCAATTTATGCACAAATCTGAAAGGAAAGCGGATAGGCCAAACAGCCTTGCTGGAGAAATGGTTCTCCTTTGTTTTAAGGGTAACTAGTCTGGCTTCTAACTGTCTGTCACAAAAATATAATGTAAGAAGTAAAGTACAGAGTCAATACATTCAAAACTGATTTTGAAAGGACACTCACTTTTTACTAAAAGGAAAAAAAAATAACCATAAATAAACAGTAATAAACAGTAAATAAACACAAAAGAATCTCCTTTATTAAACAAAATGGAAGAAAGCATTTTGTTTCAGTAACTAAGAAAGCAATGAGAAGAAAATACTAACTGTTCTCAGAGGAGCTCAAACACTCAACATAAATTAAACCTACCTAACTCTTACAGGAATTACTGAGCTCTACTAAGAACTGTTGTTTTAACCTTTCTCTTTCTGATTGCTCTGCTCTTGTGTGTTGTTAAACAATATTTGCTTTGAAGAAGCTGGTCTGAGTCACAGCATCTTTCAAGTGATCAAATATTGCAAAGGGAAGAAGCTCCGTAAGAATAAATTCTTGTAGCTCTGGTGTGAAGTGAGGTGGGGAGCAAAAGAAGCTGCAATCGTATTCAAAAAAGGAGGGGATTTCAGTCTGAGAAAAATACAAACACATGACATTTGAAAGAACTAGCCAAAAAAAGTCAGAATCCAGCTCATTTTTTGATTGAGAAACAATCTTTAATATTACTTCATAGGAAGCAACATATATTAACCTGCTCATGCACTTCAAGACTATAAAAATCTCACACATATACTAAGCCTTTTGATGGTCACAAGAAGGGACCACATGCTGTTAATCACAGCTAGGTTTAGTAGAACAACACTTATAATTGTTGAATATTTCATCACATCCTTCTCCCACCCAGGCCATTTTTTCTCCCTTTTTTAACTATTAAAACTATTTAACTATTGAAGTACACCAGCAAATAACGCAGAATTAAGTTTAATTCCATTTTGTTTATAGAAAAATTATTTAAATAATGAACTGGTGTCATAGGGGGTCCTGTTATAAAGGGATGGATTTTATAGACGCAGACTAAGTAATGAGTGCTTTTCTTTAAAGTAGATGTGTTATGGTTGCTCACTATTTAAAAAAATATTTAAAAATAAAGAAAAGAAAAAAAGCATGTAATTATGTAAGAAAATACAAATTCATAAACAAGTTTCTACAGTTTCACAATGAACAAATAGAGACATGGAGATCAAGCTCTTTCCCTCCGTATATGAGGTCCTTGTGTCTTGATATGGATCATTTAGCAAATCCATACTTTGCCCTATTAACTAGCACAATGGAATAAAATTTAAATTATACATGCCCCTGAGACTATCAAAGAAATTTGACATCCAGAAAGATAAAGAAACACAGCAGCCTTTTACCAAGCCTGCAGACAGCTGAACAGATGTCACGGCAGCCAGCAGCAGAACCAATCAAGGAGTCAGAGAGGGGAACGTGCCAAGGGAGCAGACCCAGGCCCAGATGCCAACACTAGAAGAATTCATCTCTTAACATCTGGTTGTACCAAGCATTCCCCATATGTGGGTGTATGTATTGGCTTTGGGCCTAGTACACACAGAAAAAAAATATGAACTGGAATACATTCAACACTGCCAGGAATAAGCAGAAAACCTGCCAAGTTTGTGCTGAAATTCTGTGAATCTGACAATTGTTTTTCCATTTCTGAATGCACAATGTGTCCCTGTGGTAGCTTTGCATGTGTATATGTTTTAGACTGTGAAATAGGTTCCAACCTGTTTAAATAAAATCTTACCAAAAACAGCTTGCTGGAATTAACCCAGTCTATCAGTAGACCCTAAACCTCCCCAAACAAACCAAAAAACATGCAAAAAACCCCAAACAAAAGAACATGAACCAAGTTAACCTTAGTTAAATAGAGGCTTACTGAACGTGTCACTCATTGGAACTGTGACTGACAGTCCAATAAACTTCCACCTCTTCTTGTCATCCGCTACAGGCGACATGAATTAATAACCCTTAAAGAAATTTGAGAGAAATTATACTAAGCAAAAAAGCACAAGGACCTAGATGCTGTGGAATATGATGCTTCTCATGACTTCTTTACTTTTTAAGTTTTTCTTTAAGTATTTTGTTGCGTAACTGTCTAAAACTAAAAAATCTCAACAAAAAAATGAAAGCCATACATATCTAACTACAACTTAAATACACTTCTACTTGATTACTGGGAAACCTACTAAACACCTAAAATCACAGCGTCTGGGACATGTGAACTTCTGCCAATAAGTAGAAAAAAATCATCCAGCTCTTGAAAAACTGCCAGTTTAGAGCTCTCACTCAGACCTGGTTATCGTGACAAGGTTTTAAAAAAAATACATACTGCCCCTTTGTCCTAAATTACAGGTAGTCAGTGTTGTCAGGCAGTCTGAGAACAGGCACTGGAAAGGGCTTGCAGAAAAGACTGTGGGAGAAGTTTTAAGGGCAGGTATTCTGGATAGATTAGAAACTAAAACACCACCTCTTGTGGAACAAACAATCTGAAGAACTTTGCTAGACAATGGTCAGCCAAGGAGCTGGTTTTAATAGGAAGCTTCTCTTTCAGATAAGTCCCCTTTGAGAAGAAGTACAGAATGAGCTTGCTACCATGCAGCCTCACAACTGTTGATTGGAGATATTTTGCATATCACTTTTGCATAAAGATAAAGCTGTCTTTGGTCTTATTCTGGTGCCAAAGACATAACAAGGATCAGATTCCATCGAGAAGTCTACAGTAACAAGGAACAAGGATTTTACGGGCAAAACAATTAGTGTTGAGGCCCTGAAATCTGTTTTTCCACAGGAATTGTTTCACTCAAAATCTTGCTATGGTCAAAAGGGACCACACTCTGTATATGACAACAGAAATTTATTGCTTGTCTAGTTA
Source organism: Aviceda cuculoides (assembly GCA_035590195.1). NCBI lineage: Eukaryota > Metazoa > Chordata > Aves > Accipitriformes > Accipitridae > Aviceda > Aviceda cuculoides. Next base: position 23,157,655 of record JAVJGG010000008.1, on the reverse strand, counting down.
ATGTTTTAACCATCTGATAGTCCATATTATGTAATTAATAAAACCCCCCTCAATAATAATAATAATACGGTTCAAATTATTATGCATAAATCCGCTTCCCGATATCTACCTCTTTTCTGTGGTGCAATGCTCACTCTTCCAATATTCCTCTGAGTCCTAAGCTTGATGGATGCAGTTTTCAAGAATGGGAGGGAAGGTTGACAGTGAATGAGTCGCATCGTGACATCATGACTGGGAGCGGAGTCCCGTACTTCACAGACCTGGGGGCCACTTGGGGCTAATTTATGTGGTTTTTTATCACTGCTTTCTTCTCACTGGGTCCCAGCTTAAGCTGGAGAGTTGCACAGAGCCTAACGTGAAGGGTGATTGTCTGTCAGTCTGTGAGAGCTGAGGAGTGTAGGAGCTTTACCACCCAGGGTATTCCCAGGCCATTCCCAGGCCTTCCGCTACAGCAGGGCAGGCAGCACTCACCGGAGCTCTAGGACTGTCGCAGCAAGCTACAGCCGGAGCAGGCCAAGGCGAACCTGGGGAGGCCCTTAGGGTCCTGAGTGGGAGAGTCTGTGCTCTGCGACGTGAAGGGTGGTAAGGGGCAGAGGGGACTGGGAGGGTGTTGGCAACTGGGAGATTTACTTCAAAGTGCACGCCTGGCTCGAACTAAAATGCTGATGCAGAGGCATTCTAAGTGGGTTAGGAGTCTGTGTGCTTTGAAAAGTGGTTTTGGCACTTAGAGTTCAGGCATCTAAATGCTTAGGTCACTTCTGAAAAATACTAAAATGTACCTTAGAATCCTTATCGTAAGCCTCTATTCCTTGCCTGCATGTCAGGCTACACCCCCTGTACAATTTTTAGAATGTCTTCCCAAAGGCACTGCTTCTCACGAGCAGACCCAGGATATTTGCAATTCTCAAGCCGCAAACCCTGGCTGAACTGCAAAATGCTATTGCTGATCTGAGCTTTTGTAATTTTTTAATAGCTTTTATGGCTGTAGGCAGATATCAGCTCTCAAGTGTTTCTGAGGCAGAGAAAGAGAGTCCAAAGGCCAGAAACACACATATCACCTCTTCCCCTCCTCATAATGAGATGGGAAAGAGAAGATTGAATCTTCAGTTATCTGTTGCATGTGTAGCACAAAGAGAAAAGCTATGTGCCTGCTACAATCACCAGCTCACCCATCCCTGCAGGCATCTTTTGCAACACTGTTCTAGCAGTCAACATAAAGTTATGTGGTTGACTTCAGAGAACTGAATAGTGTACAGAGCTCAGATTAATATTGCATTTACTATCAGTATAAATATGAGGTACTGTGTTGATTGTAGTGTTCATTACTGATCTTTAAAAATTAGTTTAAGCTGCCACATCACATTGAGCATGTGCCAAACACTGAAACCTGCACCAAACTGATATTATGCTTCCTAACAAAGAACTTGTGTAAAATGAGCTGAAAATCACTCTAAAGCAGCAGGCTATCATTAGTGCTTTCAGCAATTCAAATCATTTCAAGTCTGAAATTTGAGTTTCTCTCCAATTCTGCATATCAGTAGTACTCATAACATTATATTTCTTTTAATATGTGCCATTTTTATCTTTAAAGACAGCATTGAATGGCTATTCCTTCATTTTTCTCTTGATTTCAACAGCATATTTTTTTGTTCGGTTGGTTGGTTTCCCCTCAGACATGAAAATTCCTGAGAAATACATTTTTCTAGGATTTCTACACTTGGTGCCACAAAAATGGAATATCGTCTGAAGTTTTTCCACTTTTTGCTCCTCTTTTAGTTAAAACTAATCACTTCAGATGACTTTCCAGTGCCTAAGTTGGATCTGTCAAAAACATCACTGTAATATGTGCTTACGAGGGTGCTGGAAACACTGCAGTATACCAAGACATAGAATGAATCTAAAAGTCAAACTTTTAGAAGATAGCACATTTAAATATCTAATATTCAGTATCCAGAGCCATTCTAGAATATTAAAGAAAGTTGATCTATTTTCAGGCTGCAGATATTTTTACCTAGATAGACAAATAAAGATCTAGGACTGTAATTTCAGGACCAACAGTTTTAAAGGTAGTGCATTTTGGTAATCATCTTGCTGAACTAAGCCTGAGAACCACCTTTTTTGTTCTTTATTCTGTCACTATATTCTGTGTGTAAGACAGCAGAAGCTACTTTTCACTTTTTTTCTTACCTGCACTTTTTTCACTCAGTCCATTAAGTAAAGAACCCTTTAGGAAAGAGACATTTTTATGTATGTTTAGAAAGCTGCAGGCACAGTCTAATGTCCATGTTCTACCTTGTAGACAAATGTTCAGCTTCTCTTAATTCAGTTCACACTGTTTGATGCCTGGTGTTCCTTTGTAGTTATCTTCTGACTTTAAGATCCACCACCTCTCTTCAGCCAAATGACACCAAAAGTTATTCCGTTCCTGACAGTCAAGTTTTTGTACATATCTGCTTAAAACATCCTTTGAACCTTACACCCCTTGAAAAAGCAACTCTCTGCAATCATTGGTGTCTAACCTTAAGGCCTCCATAAGGATCTTTATTATCTAACAGTAACTATTTTTGCTTATCTAAATGGCCTACAAAGTTAAGGAATTATCTGTATTTCTCCTTAGATAATTTAAAATGTGTTTTGAGACACTTAGGAACAGAAAAAGGAATTCACTTTTATCTCTAATGGAAAAGAAGAGAAAAGGAATATCTATTAATTCCATTTTTTTCCCTTAGACAGTATTAATTCATAACCCACAGGACTCCCTCATAGCCATGGCAGCAACATTTTAATCATATGTTATTCTGACACCCTAGACATGCAACATAAAATTATCAAAATTTCCACTTTCACTGATAACTCCCTTAAGTAACAAGTTTCATTATCCACTTTAGCTCTAAGAGATAAAAGTACATTTAACTAACATACAAAAGTTGGATTATTTAGGTTTTATTGGTTTCATTTAAGCTGCTGCTTAGACTAAGAAGTAATTCTCCTTATTATCGCTGGCTTTCAAAGAATAGAAAAGTGTCAAAGCATAAAATTTAATCATAAAGCATCCAAGTCTCCTTCTCTTTTGAAATGGTTATTTTTCCTTCAAGTATTTCTATTATCTTCTCTTTCTTTATGTATCAAACATTCACTTTGCTAATGCTTTTCCCTATGCCACTTTAATAGCATCACATCTTTAACTAAGCAAAACTGAGTCTTGACAGTGATTACATAGAAAGTATCAAAGAAGAAACTTAGAGTCCCTGGAAGTGTGTTAATGACTGATTGATTGTTGACTTATTTCTGATATTTAAAAAAAATGCATTGTAGGGTCATTTTCTGTCCTCTGAATCTTACAAAACTCTGAAAGGAGTTTTCAAGTTTCAGTTTTCAAGTGAAGGAAAAATAACATGAGATTCCTGCAGGGTTCAGTGTGGTGACCTATGTTAATCAATGATCTAGAAAACGTGGTGAACAAAGTTTGTTGATGATACATGCCTATTCCAGCAATGAAAGCTAAAGCTGACTGTGAAGAATTGCTTAAGGACTACACAAAAGAAGTAAATCAAATCACAGATAAAACTGAATATTAATAAATGTTAATAAATGCAGTGTAAGGATTGCAAGGGGAAAAACAACTTTAGGTATATCTTACCAATGACATGCTCTAAATTAGCTGTTAATATTCAGGTCTTTACCTGTTGTGGATAGTTTCATGGAACAAATAGAGAAGGTAGTCACTTCAAGAGGGTGTCACAGGCAAGACACAATAAATGACAACCCGTAGTGTTGTGTAACAACTGGCTGGGGTCTGTCTAATCAGCAGGGTCCTTGCTGTGTTTGTAGCAGAAGACTTAAATGTTTGAGGAGTGGAATTCAAAGTTCCTGGAGAGGTCATAGCTGTTGCATACTGTCCTGCTGCAGATGCTAATCACAGGAATGTGGGGGACAGGTAAGAACCGTATGAGCACCATTAACAGACAAAACTGAATAAATGACAAATAGTAGTGGATATGGATAAGGGGTATGTGGATGGTGGATCCAGATGGTGTATGTGGATAACAACCAATGAGACTGGAGTTTGCTCATATGCTTGCTCACTTGCTAGCCCACAGCATTATGTTTCCCAACACAAAGTTCTCTGCTGGTCTGGGAAGGCTGGGCAAAAATTTATGTTGGTTCATGCTGTGCTGGTACTCATAGTTACTACTCTTGGGTGTCACTGGCGAAGATCCCTCCCTGGGCACTCCTGGGTTTTATCTCCACACAGTTCTCTGATCTCTGGGATCTTCCCCCACTTCTGAGATCTCTTCTCCAGCCAGGATTGTCATCTTCTTTCCAGGCCCCCTACTTTTTCCCCAAGATATTTTCTTCTTTACAGAAACCCTCGTTTTTGGCACCAGCTCTTCTTTGTGGGCTGTGGCACGTGGCTTCCCCAATCTAAATAGTCCGTATGGAGAAGCACAATACATAATCCCCCTATCAGTTACTGCTTGTGTCCCATGTCTCTTTCTTTATTAAATGGAGGATTCGGGACATGCCAGTATTGTTTGATCCAATTGTTGCAAAATTTACAACCAACCTGTACCCTCTGCAGCTAGCAAGTAGGAGTCTTCTGCTTGAGGGTTTAGAAGCTCAGTTCTGGACATTCAACTTTCTACCCCTCTCTCCCCCCCACCAGCCCCCAATTATTTGTAACCTGTTAGCATTCAAAATTCAAGCTACTTTTTCAACTATGACAGAGGGCAATCTAGTATTTCCTAAAATCAGTAAAATGAAACACTTTCTAGAGGTGCCTAAACCTTTCCATTCACTATAAAAAGGGTCTTAGAGGTCTCTAGCTAAAACTCAATACCTAAATATTAGATGGCTAAAACACTGATGGGCACTATGCAATTTTTTTTTTCACTAAATATGAAACTATGTGTCTTGTGGGTTGAAAATGTAATTAAAAGTCACATTACTAAGTACCTTTATTAATGATTAACCTCAATTATATCATTTCCTAATTTATCACGCTTAATTTTGAAAATATAATTTCCTTCTAAGGTGTGTACATGTGATTCTATCTTTAGAATTATTAACAACAAGCTTGAAAGAATGCATCAAGTGTCAGCTTCAAACTCTAACATTTTCTTTGAAGTGATGAATCTAAATAATTGATTACTACTTAGACCTTCATGAATATAGTTTCAGTTAACTTCCAAACATTCCCATTAATATAATTATTGATACAATATTTATTTTTAAAAAAATAAGTCCAAATCCTTTTAAATATAATCTAAATATTTATGTTTTCATCTTTTAATAGAATGTTCGACAGAAATTAACTTGGAGTTATTTATTTTGGAACTGGAAGTTTATACGACTGGCAAAAAGCTCCTCAAACCTCCTTCTATGCCACCCTCCTTCCCACACACCTACACAGATGCCTATAAAAAAGGAATTGCTTCTAAAGTATGTATTGAAAATAATTCCTAGAAAAAAATTCTTCGTGTCATTTATGCTATGGTTATGTCTGTACCCTCAGGACTTACATGTGCTTGCTGTTGTACAAACATAAAAGAAAAGAATGTCTCTATCTCAATAGGCTTATAACTGGTATAATCATAACATAAATGACAAAAAGAGAGGGATCTAAGCTAACTGTCTAGATTGCCTATGGCATAATTAATTTCATTTTGATTTATATATTACAAGTTAAATGAAGAAAACCCCATTTCAAGAGCTGGATTGCAGACATCTAAATGTAGACATTTATCTACATTAAATTTATGGCTATTAGCAGTGAATAAAAATTAATGATAGTGGAATTGCAAAAGCTGTTAAGGATTTGAGGAGTAGATTCCAAACTCTTCGTGTGTGTGTGTTTGAACCACACTCCTGTACTCAGGAGAACACATTACATCTTTCCTTTACTTCAGTCAACTACCTGGCAATTCAAAGTAATCCCAAAGTTGGCTAAGCATTTTAGGACATCAGTGTAACCAAAGTATCCAAAGTAAAGCTTTAAACTGTTAAAATTGATTCTTCAGACTCTCCTGTATCTGTTTTAAACATTTCACATTTCCTGTGGAAGAATATAATTTCACTCTAAGATAAATTTGTTATGAATAATTCATTTTTGAAATATGTCTTGTAAAATTTACTTCCTGCACCCAACTGTTTCTGGTCATACTCAGAAGTGTCAGAGATTTGAGAATCATTTAAATTTAGCATATTTCATGTGCTGAATGCAATTCACTACTCTATCTTTTTGAATTCATATGTTTGATTTCCATACTTTCCTTCAGGACAAGATGACACACAAAATTCAGTGTTCTTTTTCTCATCAAACATGCATGGAGATGATAATTCTTGGGAAATGGGAAATCAAACTGAAGTTGATTCTCTGCAGAGCACATTTAAGTAAATTTCTCTGGATCCCAGGGTAAGCATGCTGACCACTGAACTTTGAAAAGTGGTTACTTAGGTTACTTTGAAAAGTACTGAGGGGGGAAGGAATGTGGTTGTAAACAAGACATTTGTGGCAATATTTAAATACACTAGAAACCAACTCGTACTGTGCTGCCAGGCTTTTAATAACACAGATTCAGCATTAAGGGTAATGCTAAGAAGCCATGCTAGACCATGGCAACATCTCCCAGGAGTTCTGAAATCAGACATTGAGGGAATGTCAGAATCATCAATATATAAAGAGGGTTTATAAGAAAAACAGAGAGAGACTTTTTACCAGGTCCTGTAGTGGCAGGACAAGGGGCAATGGTGTTAAAACATTGAAAAAGGGTAGATTTAGACAGAAATAAGGGAAAAAAAAAAGATTATAAGAGCTGTGAGATGCTGGAACAGGTTCTCCAGAGAAGTTATGGATGCTCCATCATTGGAAGTGTTCAAGGTCAGGTTAGATGGGGTTTTGAGTAACGTGATCTAGTCAAAGATTTCCCTGCCCATGGCAGGGGGAGGGCACTAGGTGATCTTTAAAGGCCCCTTTGAACCCAAACCATGCTATGTTTCTATGTTTTTTTCTTGCTTTTAATTTCAAAAACTGTACTTTTTATCACCTATCGAGATTAGCATACTTTTTACTTGTATTTATACATTTTGTCTTTTTTAAAGAAATCAAGTATTTGTTGCTGTCATAAGCAAGATAAATGACTGCATGACCTAACAATCTGATTTATTAGGTTTGCCTTTATTTTTCTAAAGCAATATCATTAGTATTCATGTAGCATAATACTTAAACTGAAGCCCAACAAATACATTTTTTGACTAGAAGAACAAATTTAAATTGTAAATCATAATTCCACATGAAGTCTTCCTAAAACTCTTCTTACTACTTTAAAGATTTTAATGTGATTGACACCGTTATTGTAGTGCCAAATTTTTGCAAACTGCCAATTTGTGTCTTTGCCATGTGCTTTGTAATTTACCTTTGTTGCTGTTAGATAAGATAAAGTAAGATTGATCTGTCTTTTTCATATAAAGAACTTCATAGTCCTTATGCATTTTGAAAGCATACAGAGTAATTCTTCTTGTTCCTTTAATATTCCAGTTATTTCTTAATTTGTCGGACTGACAGTGTGAAATATTAATGGAAGGAACATTGGAGGAAAAAAAAAAAATCCCTGTTTTGGGGGGGAAATACCTTAAGTTACTTTGGAAATTATAATTTAGGTAGAAAATTTGTGTGTGGGGGGAAAGAAAGTACTGGTTTTGAAGTACATTCAGATAGGAGGACACACATGCAGTGACTATCCTCTGTGGACACCAGTTATTTTGTTCAGATAGGACAGTTTTTCCATGCAAGTATTTGGGCAGTAAGAACACAAAGCAGAGTAGTCCAAGAAGAAACATTATTTATGGAACAGGTTCTTCTGAAACAGGAAAAATGTATTAAAAGATGGAGATACAGAAAATATGGAAGTTGGAGGAGATCCACTATTGTGGTGTTGAGCAAAAGGTACTTTCAACTTTGAGAAGTAGGAGGAGGAATACCAAAATAATACTGAAATTACATGCAGTTAAACTACTTGAAGGAATTAATTCCCATCAAAGCCATAAAACTGCCAAGAAATACCAGAAATTTATAATTACACTGGAAGCTTATTGACTAACTCCCATCTCCCCAAAGCCCAGTAATTCTTATAGTTTTTCATTGGTTTTGTTTTAATGCACAGTTCTCCCTCCAGGACATTCAGGCCTACTTTGAACACTGGTACAGCTACATGTAGTTTGCACAATCTGCAGAACACACCAATGCTAGAGAAACTCCTTCTAATGTCAAAGATTTTATTGGGGTTCCGGCACTAAATGTCTCCATGGCAATGCGTTTTGAAGTTGTCATGGTTCAGGTCCTCATGCTACCATCAGCTGCTGGTGTACATTCTCTGCATATCTGGAATGGCAATTCCAGCTTAGTTTCCTCCAAACAAACCAATGCTCCAAAAACATTCTGAAAACTGAGCCAGCATGCAGGAAGTAGGGGGGGTCAGGGTTTCTTTAAAAACCAGAATATCACTCTGAACTAGAAACCTGACACACATGAAGCCGAAGGGATTCAGGTATACTGTTAGTTTTTATTGCTAGATCTAACTTTAAGAACCCTCTTGCAGAGTAAGATAGGTAAAGTAATTGCTAAGCAGGATGTATAGGGTGAGTTATGTGTCAGAGAATGGGATCCATAAAGCTAAAACATACAGAGGGTAAACACTAAAAATAGTCAGTGGAAGACAATAAGGGAGATATGAGCTTGAAGTCTTTCTTTTTTCACAGATTTTAATGCTTTAAAAGGGATTTAATTTCCTGACCTGAAACTTGTCTCGATTCTATGTATCTAAGGAATCTTATGTTTTACACTGTTTGCTTTCTAAACATGATGAGTGACTGTAGTTCAAATTCTCAGTGTTTATATTATTATTTTTTTTGTAATTAGCATTGCTGTGGTTCTGAAGGTCAAACAACATGATGTAGGCAAAATTATTTGGAGATTTGAGTGGAACCACAAATGGACATGACAGTGCTTCCTTGAGCTTGAGGCAGACTGAGAGAGGATGGGCAAGAGCAGGGTTCATCTTTTCAGTCTCAGGGTCTCACACTTCACAGTGTAAAATGATTTTTCTAAGTAATGAAGCATAATGCTGTGTTCAGCCTCCTGTTTTGCTGTCACTGTGTTTTTAAGTTATATCAGCCTTAAGAGTGTATCCTATATCCACCTTTCACATTTTATACATTTTTTATTCCTGAAACCCTTTGAACTTTTGGCCAGATATATTGTCTCTTTTGTCTTGACAGTTGTGGTGGTTTAACCTTGGCCAGCAGGTAGGCCCCACACAGCCACTCACTCATTTCCCCCATGGTTCAGTAGGGGAGAGAATCAGAAGGGTGAAAGTGAGAGGACTCATGGGTTGAGATAAAGACAGCTTGATAGGTGAAGCAAAAGCTGCACACACAAGTCACTGATACAGGACACCTGGTCTTTAAACTTTGTTATAGGCAGAGGTAATTTCTAATAATAAATTTCTCTTTTCTATGACAATAATTGGGCATTAAAAACAACAACGACATTTGAAGAATCAGTGAATTCCTGTTCACTTTATAGGTTGTGTATTTACATAAATGAAGCTGAACTATGCTGCACTGAGGTTGCCTATTCCCAGCCTCTCTTCCCTCTCTATCAAGCTTTATTCTTGTCTTGATACACTGGAAGTCACTAGGATGAGTTATTACTCAGTGAACTGACAGTATATCTTAAACTCTACTTTTCAGTAATAGCATACATGTGATAGAGAAATCTAAAGGAAAAAAACTAAAATACATATGCCAGTTTGGCAGAAACATAAATTTTACATGAAAAGTCCTAAGCTTCCTAAGCTTGTGAGAGGACTTCTTCACAAACTGGAGATCAGTTTAACCTGAAACTGTTTTTTTAGGAAACCACAGAAAAGAAAGAGAAACTAAGGGCTATTCTGTTCTTAAAGTCACTTAAGAAGAGATAATAAATATTTCAGAATTTTGCCAAACACTTAAATGCAAATAACAAATAATGCTAGCTAAAGAAAAGAAAATAAATTTTCAGTACCAGGAGCTTAGAACATTAAACATTAGAAACATGATCTTTTATATATGGTCGATAAGATTCTGCGTAACAAACAAAAACCTCTCTAAGGAGAAAAGATTTTTTTTCCTGAGGAACCAATACACAACAGACTAGGTCTGAAGATGAAGACGTATTGCTGATCCCAATTACATTAAGGGGAAACATAAATAAACTCTGTAAGTCTGTCAGATTCAGAGAAGTCTTTGAGGCCAGAGGCAACACAAACATGACAGGTGTGAGGTCACAGTGACAGTTTTTATACAACAAGAATTTAAAAATAAGATCATACTCTAAATGCCATTTTTCTTTTATTTTTTGTCTTTGTTTTATTTTCACTTTTGTTGACTAGCTGAGCTCATAAAATTGATATACTAGAGAATGACTCACTTGCATATTAGATAGACAGCGAAGCTAAGAATTACTTAAGAACCTTAGGTAAATGACACAGTAAATATACCAGTGAGCATGAATATTCTTTCTTTCATACGCATACTGCATTTACATTTACTTCAGCAGAATATTTAAGAATGTCAGTCTAAAATGTATGTTACTCTCAAACAAAGTATTTGTAATCTTTTCTTCCAACACACAAATGCTTCAAATACCTTAACATAAATT
>JAVJGG010000008.1:23129666-23139918 GCA_035590195.1 Aviceda cuculoides | reverse complement strand
AGTATATATCTTATAACAATAAATATCAAATTGAAAAACTTGAAACATTAAAAATTATATTTTCAGTAAGGAAATTGACAGCTCTGGAAATAATTTCCTATTAGACAGAAATTAATAACATCCTTCTAGCTCTAGCCAAAGGTCTATCTAGATCAATCATGGATTGACTGGGGACATGTAATTGAGTTGGGTGCAAGGACATAGGAAAAACAGAACAATGCATCCCTAAATACTTTTCCCACTTTCAACAGTTCATAGTTTAGGGACTTCCTAAACTAAAAGTATCTCTGTATTTAACAGACCTCAGTGAATTTCTGCTAATTTCCCAGACCTTTTTTTATGTCCATGTGGAATTTTAGTCTTCACAATATCCTGTGGCAAGGATAGTAATGAACTAACTTTGTATTGTACAGATAAGTATTGCCTTTTGTTTGTTCTGAAACTTCCAGTTGCCAGTTTCGTCCAAAACCTGAATTCATTTCCTGGGAGTGCCATTCTGCTGTAATAATTTTCACTTGATTTTGTCATTCTGAACAACTTTAATCATCTCCTTAATAAAAGAGGGGCAAAAAGAAACAGGAGGAACTGGTATTGAAGAGGAATTAAATATTCTAAGGTAAGCATTTTCTCTGGAGAAAATGTCAGCTGAAACATGATTTTGGCCACTGGTTCAACTATTTTTAACATGATATTCCTCTCAAATTTTGAAAAAGCAATCAGCGTGCATGGCCGTTATGAGATTTGCCTTTCCAGCACTTTTCATTAAAAATAAATTAAAAATTAATTTGGAGCAAAGAACTGTACAATTATGGCAACAGTGCTATAAATTTGAAACTAACTTTTGGTTAAGAGATAAGTGAAGACTCCTCTTGATTTCAATTTGAATCAGAGGTTTAGGTAAACTGTTCTACAATAAAATTTAGAAATCCAAACATGTTTTAAAGTGATTTTAAGTGCATATTCAGATGCCTGTTACCAAATAGCACTGTACAGTTTTTTTAAATTGAAGACAGTATTTATAATTATCGTGATAATTGCAGTCAGTCATATACTCAATTAGATAAATATTTTGAATTGTGAAGATGTACAAAGCCATCTCAATGATAAAACAGCTTTGGTCAAATAGTCCTTTAGGTGAATAATTGCAAAGTTCAGCAAGAATACATTTCAGTTCTTGAGGTGTCTGAAATTGCTCTTGTGATCAGAAGAATATTTACAGCAAAATATTTGTCACGATAGAGTTACTAAGAATAGTTATTACAGTTTCAGTAGTAGAGAAGGTAGGCTCCATTTTGACATGTGCTCACTGCAGAATGTAGTTGTCTGGAATAACCTGCATGAAAGTACAAGGGATGCTCTACCCTGCATGGCTGCAGTAACAAGCTTCAATTCTGACACTGTAGGGATATCCTCTCTTCCATATTTTTTCTGCCCTATCTGTTCTAGATATGCCATAAGGAAGCCATGAGAAACTGAATTTGTTAGATTAAAGCAGGCATTCAAATCATTATTTATTACCTTTATGTTACGATGTTTTACTGCTACTGAATTACAATATGTTCTCATTTGTGATAAACTACTGGTATTGAAGCATATCGTGCAGAATGGAACAGTGGGTAGGAAAAGGTAATTTTTTTTTTCTCATTTCAGATCTTGATTCTTGCTGTTTTGAAACATCATGACTATATGAACTCCACAGGAAAGATATCTTATGTAGAAAATAATTTTGTTAGCTAAGGAATAGTGAACAGACAAAAATTGCTGTTGCACATTAGATTAGGAGAAGGCATTACTAATCTAAGGACAACAACACAGAAAAAAAGTCCCAGGTGCTTATCAGCAAATTCAATTACACTAACAAAAAATGGCTTGTAAATGCAAAGCTAAAAAGGAGTTTATATCACTCAGGTGTTTTTTTCATAGTTGCCTTTTCATGGATCTTTACCTGAATTTGATGAGATAGGAGTAAAAGGAAACATCAAGTATTCATAGGCAGACCACATATATTAAAAATAATGAAATTGCTCTGCATATAGTAGCTTACCCAGCAGATTGTCACAGCATGCACTCTCATTAGGATGTCTGCTTGAAGCTTGGATTCCTGGCATAAGGTAAAAAAGGAATATTCAGGTGATGGAGGCTAGACACAGGTATTTATCATTATACTAAACTGTTTTTCAAAGAACTGTGAAGTCTAAAGATCTTTTGTAATATATATGTACTGATAGTTATTTAGACTGTTTTCAGACACACTTTTTGAGTCTTCTTTAAACTAACCATTGATCTGCACTCCGTGTTAACAGAAAGCTGAGGTTTGAGTATAGCAGAAAAAAACAGGAAAAGTTGAACATTTTGGGAATTGTTGTGATACCATTTTGTATGCATTTGAGTTAATTTCTAGCCTGCTGGGGCAACAATGGCTCTTTGTATCATTTTCTTTCCGGGAAAGCCAATTTCTAAAACTATACCAGAATTACACAGTGTGTAGAACAGAATAAACCTGTTACATAAAAGAATGAAACTGATAGCTATGGGAGAGAGAGGGAGGAAAGGGGAAAGGAGGAAGAGGGAGGAAGGGAGGAAGGAAGGGAGGAGGAAAGAAGGAAAGAAAGAAGGGAAAGAAGAGAAAGAGCCAACAAAAGAATGAAAGCACAAATACAGGATCTGGTGTTCTCAAGCTGAAGCTTAAGACACAGTAAATAGTGCCTTACCTGGACCCCATTTCTCATAGCACGATGACACTTCTTATTTTAGATGCCTCCTACCATTACTGCCAAGAAACCTGTCCCTGTATCCACTGAAAATGAATTTCTGTGCACAACCTGATCCTCACCGTAGCAAGTGACAGATATCCTGACAGCAACAGTAGCCTAGAGAACCCATTAAGAACAGCATGAAAGAAAAAAGGGGAATTAAAAAAAAAAAAAAAAAAAGAAACTAGATGGACTGTGAAAAAGAACAAAACAACAAAAAAAATCCAAACATTCATTTTTGCAGATGATTCAATGCAATATTTTTTTTCCAATAGCATTTTTCCTTAAAAGCTCTGTCCAATAAACATTGCTCTGTCAAAAATGTTACATGAATAGACTCAAATTAAGCATTTTAACGTCTTTAAATTATGTGGTACATTTTCACTGAATCCATGACAAGTCAGCAACATAACTCCCATGTAAGAGAATTTCTATTATTATATTATATTATATTATATTATATTATATATTATTAAATTTCTTAGCTGCCACTTGAGTACTTACTGTATGTTTAATTTTTATGATTGGTTGCGTTTTTAGTTTGCTTTGTACAAAAGCTCCAAGCAGTAACAAGAAGTAAACTATCCCTTGCAAATAAACATCTACCTGACTGGCATGTTCTAAAGTCAATTTATATTCTTATTCCCCAGCTGAGTAAAGTAAGCATAGATAAATCCCATTATAAAACAAACAAACCCAAAGTGACTTCTGCATCTCTACATTCACTTTAAAAATTAATTCCATGTGCTCAGTTTTGCCTTAGCAGTAATCAGGTGATGTTTAGCATGTTGTAGAGGAATGGGAAGTATATCTGTGGGTAACTGTTTATAAAGTTGCTCTATCAACACATGCTTATAATGGAAGCCATTGATGTTTTCGACAAGATAAATGGATTTTTCTTGCTCTGGGAGTTTGTGTATTTTGGTGGTTTGGGGTTTTTTTTTGCTTTGGATGGTATAATTGATGACATTTGTTCTAACTGTTTGTTCACATTAAATACGTGTTCTGTGTTTTTTAAAAGATGTGGATGGACAGCAGAGAGGAAGGTTTCCAGTTTGTCCTTTCCTGTTGCTTTCTGAGTCAGGTAAAGTGCCTGCAAAGAACAGAACATTATGCCTTCACTGGAACTAAAGTATTTTCAGGGTGGTACAGAGAGACACAGCAGGAATTTATAGCAGTTTCACTACTGAGGAGATCAGTGAGAAAACACACAGGCAAGTTCCTTCCTGAAAAAAACCTTGACTGTACTGTGCAAAGTATATTGAAAAGCATAAAACCAATAAAAGTTGGTTTAGAGCAAGACTGAAAGAAAACATTCAACATGGCAGGACACAGTAAGTAGAGCAAAGATTTGTTAATAAACACTTTAATCCTCATATTGCCTTATTATATGGGTCTCAGTTTTCTCATTGCCCTAGTTTGTGTTCAGATAAAAGCTGGCATTAGGAGGTCAAAGGTCTTCCTGCTGCTTTTGTAGTGCATGTTTATTAGCTTTTTACTTCAGATCATAGGTTGCCCTTTGAAGCAAATCTTCGAATTTTTCCGCTTGCTATATTTGGTCAACATCATAAATCAGTCTTAGAGAACATAAGAAAGATTTCTTTTGGATGAAACCTAAGCAAAAGATGCTCACTTGAAGTGCTCCTAATGTGCTGTATTGCTAATGGTCAGTTAGTCTGTAGTATCCATCTAGAATTACTCTATTACAAAAGAAGTGCTTAATGTGGACATTGGGTAATCAAAATAAATTCTTTTTCCTTACACATGTGCTCCTATTGGGACATACATCAGCTGAGAATGTTTTCTCTAAGAAAGGAGAAACAAGCAGATCCACCTCACAAAATTGGCCATGTTAGGATCTCATCTTATGCCAGTCCTTTTATTCAGAAAATCAGTATCAAAGAGACAGAAGAAGAGAATGTCTGCCAAAACTTCAGCTGTTTCTGTTCAAATTCCTATGTCTCAGCTGAAATCCACCTCTAAACAGGTTTTTAGCTAAGATGCTACATGTGTCCCTAAAGTAGTAAAAGTTTGATTATGCATTTTATGATGTTATACTCTCTGATAATAGAATGGGTAAGTAACCACAGTTGTAACATATGGAAGTGTGTTTAACCAAAGCATCAAAGACTTGAATCTGGATACCAGGATCATTCTGTAAAATAATTACACCCACTGTGATCTCATGAAGTAATCTTTACAGTTATGTCAACATTGTTAAATAGAAAAATGCAAGGAATTATTTCTGGCCTCAGTTCACAGGGGCTCTGGATGCTTAGAGCTAACCCCTTCTATGCTGGATGGCTTTGGAGATATCTAGCTTGAGTCCTCTGAAACAGAACCGTGGGATGAACTAACAGTTAAGTAGAGTGGCTGATTGAAACTATGTGCCTATACATTATCAATTTCTGGCTTCTCAGTACAAGAGAGACATAGACATAGTACAGACAGTCCAGCAAGGGGTCACCGAAGATGATGGAGGGACTGGAGCATCTCTCCTATGAGGAAAGGCTGATAGAGCTGAGACTGTTTAGCCTGGAAAAGAGAAGTCTCAAGGGGGATCTCCTCAATGTGTCCAAGAAGGCCAAAGGCATCCTGGCCTGTATTAGAAATAGTGTGGCCAGCAGGAGCAGGGAGGGGATTGTTCCCCTGTACTGGGCACTGGTGAGGCCGCACCTTGAGTACTGTGTTCAGGTTTGTGCCCCTCACTACAGGAAAGACATGGAGGTGCTGGAGCGTGTCCAGAGAAGGGCAATGAAGCTTGTGAAGGGTCTAGAGAACAAGTCTTGTGAGGAGCATCTGACGGAACCAGGATTGTTTAGCCTGGAGAAAAGGAGGCTCAGGGAAACCTTATCACTCTCTACAACTACCTGAAAGGAGGTTGTAGTGAGGTGGGGATCAGACTCCCAAGTAAAAAGTGATAGGAGCAAATGGCCTCGAGTTGTGGCAGGGGAGGTTTAGATTGGATATTAGGAAAAGTTTATTCACAGAAAAGGTTGTCAAGCATTGGCACAGGCTGCCCAGGGAAGTGTTTGAGTCACCATCTCTGGAGGTATTTAAAAGACTTGTAGATGTGTCACTTTGGGACATGATTTAGTGGTGGACTTGGCAGTGTTAGGCTTACATTTGGATTCTGTGATCTTATGGGTCTTTTCCAAACTAAATTATTCTATGATTCTATAATAATGTCTATAAACACCTGAGCGGAAGGCGCAAAGAGGATGGAGCCAGACTCTTTTCAGTGGTGCCTAGTGACAGGACTAGAGGCAATGGACACAAACTGAAACGCAGGAGATTCCACATGAACGTCACAAAACACTTTTCCACTGTGAGGGTGACTGAACACTGACACAGGTTGCCCAGAGAAGTTGTGGAGTCTCATTCTGTGGAGATATTTGAAAGTTGTCCTGGGCAACCTGCTATAAGTGGCCCTGCTTGAGCAAGGATGTTGAATAAAATGATGTCCAGATGCCCTTTCCAATCTCAACGGTCCTGTGAGTCTGACTGCTACAGTTGCAATTGACTACTGAAAAGAATCACAATTAATAATTAGTTATAGCTATTTTTGAGGAAGGCCACGAACATGATCAAGGGGCTGGAGGTCCTCCCATGTGAAGATAGGCTGAGAGAGTTGGGGTTGTTCAGGCTGGAGAAGAGAAGGCTCTGGGGAGAGCTTATAGCAGCCTTCCAGTACCTAAAGGGGCCCTACAGGCAAGATGGAGAGGGACTCTTTATCAGGGAATGTAGTGACAGGACAAGGGGTAATGGTTTTAAACTGAAAGAAGGTACATTTGGATTAGGTGTCAGGAAGATGTTCTTCACTGTGGGGGTGGTGAGGCACTGGCACAGGTTGCTCAGAGAGGCTGTGGATGCCCCATCCCTGGCAGTGTCAAGGCCAGGTTGGATGGGGCTTGGAGTAACCTGGTCTAGTGGAAGGTGCCCCCGCCCATGGCAGCGGGGTTGGAACTGAATGATCTTTAAGGTCCCTTCCAACCCAAACCATTCCATGATTCATGATTCATGATTTTTCAGCTATGATGCCCATTACTCTTTTATTTCTTTCAGTGGAACCTAGTTATTAGAACCAGACTCTTGAACAGTATGTGGAATGTGAATAATTATAAATTGAACAAATATAAGATGGAAACAAATTTGTAGGCATATTGGGACACTGATATGATTTTTACATGTGGAAAATGCTTCAGCCTTGAAGATTTTTGTATTAAAAACTTCATGACACTGTGATGATTCTCTAGTGTTGCAGGTACCAGTACTGTAGTTAAAATGTAAGAGGAAAGCATTAACAGTGAACCCAATTTCAACAATTTTAAAAGTTAGGTTGTGCTGCACTTCATTGCAGTTAACTTGTTGGGGTCATTGTAAAGGAGCAGAGCCCATTTAATGGTGCTGCTAGTACTCCTGTTACTAGCACTTCTTTTTTGACAAAGGAATTCTGAAAAGTTTTGTTTGAAGGAGGAATTGTTTAGTCTACCATATTTTAAAAGCTGGTTTGAGATAGACTCTTTTAAACTATGTATAAATTTCATGAAAATTCAGAAACAGGAAATGCTGAGGCATCTTAGGTCAAATTCATCTCACCTATCTTCACATTGAGGAAAAATCTACCATGTGATTAGAAGTAAGTAGTGTCAGATGTGCCCATTTCTCTGTTAAAAGCATTAGCTAACACTGGCTCGTATGTAGGTGGTTTCTAGAGAAAGTTCTCAGGAAGGTTAAAGAAGGAGCTATGCCTTGCTTGCAGGAGAAAGAATAATCAGTCATTGAAAGGATGGTGAGAAGGAATATAGCAGAATGCTTGATAATCAGAAGTTAAAAAAAAAAAAAAAGGAAATCTGGATAAAGGTAAAATAACTAGAAATTACCTTAGCCTTGTTAGAAAATGATTAATAGGAACTCTCAGTTGGGATTTATAACTAGTATGAATCTTAAAGTTACAAAAATAGATTAAAACACTGAAGGAAACTATTGAGGAACTGATGTTGGACCCTAAGACTGCTAATACTAAACAATTTTATCAAGATTTATTCAGTAAAGTGTCATATATATTGTTATCTCTAGCCATTTCTACATTTCAGATTGATTCCTTTTAAAATTGAAGTATTTTTACATGTAGCATCAAAGCAAACGCTACTTTACCTTGAAGAATGAGCTGTTATTTTAAAGACAAACATGGTAGAGCCATAAATTGTCCCTAATACATTCAGAGATAAACTTTCATTGTTTTAGACAACTATATCATAAGAATATTCCCATTTAGAAGAACCATTTAACATTTTGGGGGTCTCCACCAATGACATAACAAGTTGAGAAGGGAATTGTCTCTAGGCCTAAGGATGGTCTGCAGCTGTGTAGAAGAGCAAGACCTAGAAAAGAAATGGTCAGGTTACTATACCAGGCTAAAACTGAGGAATTGGGAAGGGAAGGGAAGGGAAGGGAAGGGAAGGGAAGGGAAGGGAAGGGAAGGGAAGGGAAGGGGGACGGAGAAAGGAGGAAAGAAGAATGGAAACTGAGAGTGGAGTAGATATAGAAGCAACATTAATGATTAAAAATGGTGGAAACCCCTTTACTACCTTTCTTTTTCACTCTCATATTCGATATGTTGCACTTGACATCATTCAGCAGACATTTTTTTCCCAGTGATAAAGCAGGACCAAGCAGGTTTAGATTCTACACCACACTCATCTATTTTTGCTCCAGCTGTACCCCCTAATCTGTGTTATAAACATAATAGTGGGTTTTCATATTATCTGTAATGGGAACGATTTTCATATTCACTTCTAGACATGGATACACATACGTCTGCATGACCACTGCAGGGCCAGGGACAAGTGATCAGCTGGAGGGAAAAGATGGGTAGAAGCTTGTTATACCCAATTTTCTGTTGTGAGATAGCGTAGTTCAAAAGAAGTATTAAAATGAATGTAAACAGTGAGCTAGTAAAAAAAAAAAAGTATCTGGATGTGCTTACAAGTTCAATTCTATAATTCTGGCCACAGAGACGTTTAACAATTATTTATTTTTGATTATGATCTTTGTTTTTGTTTTTTTTTTCCTGACAGAAAAATAACTTTCAGAACTTCAGCCCAGCCTTTCTTCTGAAAGAAATACCTAGAAACCTCTGTTTAATGTTAACACATATAATCTCTGTGCTATGATTTAAATTAGTATTAATGCTTTTGCCTAGAGGATAGTTTCTGAAAAAAGGATGTCACATACACCTAATACACTCTGATAGAGTGCCATGAACATATCTAGCACCAGGACTTGATGAAGTAAATAAGGATTTTATGCTAGACTGTGTAATCTAGCTTGCTTTTTTGTCAATACCATTTCATACAAAAAGAAACAACCTTAAAGTAAGTAATAAAGCTGACCTAATTTTGATGCAAGAAAATCTATCACAAGGATTTATAGTGCTGCTATGTTTCAGTCAACTCAGGAGTTAGCAATTTATAATCTTTTGATCTACTGAAATCAGTCTGGCACAGACCAAAACAACTAAAGAACAGCAGGGTACAAAGGTACCCCTTGTAGGAATTAATATAATAAAGAAGATACATCATAGAGCTTTACTAAATATTGTAACAAAATATTTGGAGAGGTCAAAGACAATTCCCAAGGGTAGCACACTCTGCTATAGTAGAAAACAAAACAAAACAAGACAAATACTGATTTATGTTTCAAGCTCAAAACTTTTGCATTTACAAAAACGAAAAAGACATTAAGATCTGGAGTTTCATAAAGAGGTACCTCAAGGACCATATTTAGGTTATAAGCTGTGCTGCTGTAAAAACTATTACTAATTCTTAAGCTATTCATAATGTATAGTAAGGATCTATATCTGCATTTCTGAGGGTATATCTTCATTGTATCCAAATGGTGTATGTCCACACGGCTCACAGCCTCTCTAGATCAGACTGACTGCATGCTAATACTTGAGATACCCCATATATTACCCCTGCTTAAATGAAAACAATTCTTATTTTTGTGGGATGCTTTTGCTCCAAGTGTTCTGAATGACAGAAGATCACTGCAAGCTTCATGGTACTTGCAGGAAACCACGAAAATACATTATGTCATAAAGGATATTTGAACATGCTAAGAATATTTGAACACTGCTTTAGCACTGAGTAATCTGGAAGGACCCAATCTAGTTGCAGTCTTATTCATACTGCTTAAGGCGTATCACTGGAGTGAATTATTACCCAAAACACATGCAGGAAATAGTTGAGAAATTCCCAGAGACAGTCCAGAGGCAGTTAATATTTATGCAACCTAGAGACCAGGATCTGTGAGTGAACAAGAAGAATATAGCTATACCTTAAAGACAACTTCACATTGGGCAGTTCCTGCCAGTGACAAAGGGAATGCCTGGGAAGCAGGGTCTACAACTCTACAACCACCTGAAGGGGGGTTGTAGTGAGGTGGGTGCTGGTCTCTTCTGTCAGGTGGCTGGAGATAGGACGAGAGGAAATGGC
>JAVJGG010000008.1:23097799-23129566 GCA_035590195.1 Aviceda cuculoides | reverse complement strand
CCCCGCCTCCTGCCTTCCTTGGCAGACACCTGTCTTTCAAACCAAGACAGCCATATACAATATCTTTCTAATAGGCTTATTGAAAACTTCCTTAAGTTCAGATATAGAAAGTTTTTACTATATTTGCTTTTGGTTGAATGTATATGTAATTTCCTAGTACATTTTTTTTTTCTTTGATTAGTAAAGTATCATCTTATTGCACAGGATAGATGAGAGTATAATTGTTATTCATAGTTTGGAGCATTCATGTGTTAAGATGTTGTGATCATGGACAGAGGTATGTACATTTTGGATGTCATTCATTTCTACCTAAAGCAGACTGGAATTTTGCTCTGTTGATGACTATTTCTCTCTGATAGCTACAAAAAGAATCTAGACATTTAGCTAGATAGTCCGTCTACCTGTCGTCTACTTCCTAGGTGAAATCAGTCTAATTCCCTGCATTTTAATCTCAGGCTAAATAATGTTGGGTCTTTGTTCAATGCAATTAACTGTAGGCATTTAAATGAGGTGCAAAAATTAGGCATCTTTTAATTTTATGTTCTCTCTGCATTAGAAAACAGAAAACAACAGAAAGCTCTTAAGATCTTTCCACTGAATACAGAAGACACCTAAGAGTGACAAGGTTCCTAATTTAGTTACTTCTTTGAATATCTAAAATTTGCTAGCATGAATTCAAGTGATACAAAGACTTAATGGGGATTTCAGAAGAGCTTATTTGCAACTCAGTTGCTTAAGTCCTTTAAAAAATATACCCCATGTGTCTTTGGATGGGATTTATCTGGCCAGATGAAGATGTATATTCTGTAGTCACACTAGAACTAGTCACCTTTTTGTCCCTTTACAGATACTTTCACAGTAAGAACCATATTATTGTGAAGTAAATGTCCAGCATAAACTAGTTAAATATGTTTTAAAAATGCATTTATTTACTAAAAAACACAGAAGGAGTCAAGGAAACTAGCTTGGGTATGTATATCTACATTTAGTCAGATATATCCCAGCCTTACGTCCAAGTTTTTTTCAATGACTTTTCAGTGACCAAAAAGCTTGATCAGAGCAATAGTTCTTTAGCAAAGGTAGTCATGTGACAAAGAAGAACCTCAAATGACAATCTGTGCCAGTGTAATGCTATGTATTTCACCCAGGTTGTTCTTAAGAAGCTGTCCCCTCAAACTGAATATTGTTCCTAATGAGGGTTTTTAACTGCCACAATTCACCACATTTGCTGAGGCCTATGACCAGCTGACACTGCCTTTATTTAACACAGTAATTAAGATTTTTATTTTATGGTTCAGAATGATAGAATTTAAAAATTAAATCTTACATGTTATTCTGATATCAACCTATCGTAGCTACTGGAAAGGTACTGTTAAGGAATAAATTCCTCAACTTGATGCATAATCACTATAACTACTAATATACAGTATAATTTTCAGCATTAGTCCATTATCCCTGGAGGGAAAATTAGCCTGAGTCTTTTTAAAATATTGGTATTCACTGCATCAAGCAGTTCTGCAGTAATCTGACCATTCATAGAGTAGTTAATAGTTTAATTATTATTCAAGATGGTAGCATAAATCTCATTTAGGATAAAAAATTTGTTATAAACCAGAAAGGAATAAATTATAGCCAAATTCTCCACAAAAGATTGTTGTAATTTATACTGGATGGCAATTTAGAAAACTTTTTTTTTCCAGATTAGTCTGTTTTTAATAAGGCAACTAATATTACACTATAGGTATCAACTCAGCAGTCTCTCCTAGATGTATGTTAAAATATACAAATATATTTCTGTTTGATTACAATTTGTGTCACCTTCTAGACAAGAAAATATTTGCCTCTGGAAATAAATACCTCCTACAGATACAGACCTTGTACTGGAAGGTAGAATAACTTTAGGCATTTTGAAGTAAAAACCCCCAGGTTTCCTGATGCTCTGTACTTTACCCGAGTTTACACTGTATTCAGTGCAAATGAAAGATTTCATGATTTTATGTGCCTAAAATGCAGTAGTTTTATGTGCCTAAAATGCAGTTCCTTCTGAAATAAAGCTTTCTAAGTTATCTGATGCCTTAATGAACTTAGGATAATCTGAAAGTATGGATTTATGCTGTTGTTCTGATACAGTAAAATAAAGACACCTGTCTCTTGTACACTTGGCTTCAGATATCTTCTCCTTTTGATTGCATTGGCTGCATTCACCACATCCATCTATCTAGGACCTAACAATTACTAATTGTTTCAATTAGCTTTAATCAGCACAGAATACTGACATATTTAAAAATAATAACATCAATGATAACATAAAGTCAAAATACTTATATAAGGTTATATAAGGAAAGAAAACTGAATTTTTTCTGTCATCAGATATTATCTAGATTACTTTGACGTGCTATTTAAGAGTCATGATAGCATATTCATACAATGCAAGCCATTCGTATAATTGCATTTTGACTTCTTGTAGGAATCTGAAATGACATACCCAGTTTTGGACACTATATACAAACATGTCTCATACAAAAGCTGAGTGAGAGGATGGAGGGTCCAGCCTGAATAGAGAGAAAAATGGGACAAGGGAACTACTTAGGACAGCATGTTCTAATGGAGGAAGGATGTACATTTCTTATCCTTCAAAGTAGATTTGAATACAGAATCTGAAGGATCACCTGTCCTTTACTATGATTCTATAATCCAGTTATCAGCTAGGTGGAACTAACTATGGGTTATATTATTTCTGTGGATGTGATGAATATTCTGGCACATTATAGTGAACCTTGCTGCTAAAATGTTTGGAAGTCATTAGTTGGGAAAGTGTGTCCTGCAAACAGGTGGTCTGGAATGATACCTGGTACAGACAGGTGATGCATTAGATAGAGGAGTTCCTTCTTGAGCTCATAGCTCTGGAAACAAGAAGTTGTCTCAGGTAGAAGTTTTTTCCTTTACTTCATTTCCTCTCTGAGTGGAAAGGTTTTATTAACCCTGCAATGGGCTGTGGTCCTATCAGACCTGCAATTCATCAAAGGATAAATAGCTCTCATACCTGGCACTTGGACTGTAATTGTAATTCCATCACTGCAGTGAGAAAACTTGGGTGCAGACCAATGATATTTACTCTCCTAAGTTTAGCTATTGGAGAAGACAGTTTCTGAGCAGCTTATTATGAGACAATAAGAAAGCACAGTGCCTGGAGAATATGTGCAGGTTGTGGAGGATGTGTGCCTGTGGCAGGGGCAGAGTGAAGTATTTGTGCACAGAAGTACCATCAAACATTTGTGGAATGCAGCAATTATTTGGATACCCTAAGAGGGATGCCAGATTTGAAAGCAAGCAGGAGGATTCACTTGAAATAATTCAGAGAAGTAGAGAATTTAAAAAAAAAAACACAACTAGCTGAAATACATTTCAAAGTGTCTGAAGTTTATCCTGACACTAGATTTTATATTAATTTGTCACACCGTTTGCATTTAAAGACTTATTCATTAGGTGCCTAAACTGAATTATCTTTTAAAAGGATGATAATAGGAAAAGAAATTCTTCTATGAGCACAGTACTCATGCCATGACTCAGACCACTACTGGTCAGTGACCTGATTCATGTTTACCATGTGCATCTTGCATCTCCTTCTTTTGTGAGCTTCACTCATTTTACTGAAGATTCTTACTGCTCTTCTTAAAAGTACATAGGGCAGAGGGTGCATCTCTTATTGATGTCTTGTTGACATTACCCAGAATGAAGACCAGACGAACAAGCATCTGAGGACCAATTCCATGACAAATTAAAGGCATCTGAGAATGACCTGGGATCATCAGGTTAAGCAATGACAAAAAGAAGATAAAAGGTACTTCCAAGTAGCAAATACTCAGTTTCCAGTCAATTATTCCTGTCTATATATACAAATAATGTGGTTCATTCAAGGGATGGGAATTTTTTCTAAAATCAAAAAATCTAAAGAGAAGTGTTGCCTGATCTAGGCATTTGTTAAATTATTATGAAATATTTCCTATCCACCAGTCATAGTTGCTGTTTTCCACCTTTTCTGGAGGATGATAGCATTCATTTTGTAACAGTGGTGGAGTTCCCATTGTCTGCCTTGCTACTTCTCATCAACGTCAGAAATACTGAGTGTGCTCCTTTTTTTTTTTTTTTTGTAAGAATTCCACAATACTTGTCTAGAATTATATGATATAGTGCTCCATTTTTAAATAGTTGTTAGTCATGTACTCGTCCATCAAAGTGAATTTCTCTTAAACAAGTACTTTTTCCTAATGTGCATAACTAGGTCAGGTAGATTCTACAGTGTAGGGCCAATTCCTAACTTAAATATTCTGGTATCGCTCCAGTTGGTATAATTGACAGTGGCACACACATGTCATTCAGCATGGCAGATATTTCCCTACTTTTTAAATCTGCAGTTGGGAGAGCAAAAATTTTAATGTCTAGTGATATGTTCAGACAAGTACATTCAATAGAAAATATTTGCCTTTTTTAAAAAAAAAAGGGCTGTCATTTTTATTTGTTGCTGTGGAATGATTATTAAACTTGATTCACTGGTAGTTCATTCTGCCTCCCTCCTTTAGAGGCTAACTTCATACATCACAATTTATATAAATGTTGCATTTTTGTAGCACAAGTACTAAATGATGCTTTTCAAATTACAGTAATAGATTATATCCACCAATGTGCTTTATTTCTTGTTAACAAAATGGAAATGAGAATAAAGAGAATTGCACGACTGATTTCTTTGCTTTCCAAAACTCATTATACCAACTAATGTACATAGGAAAATATCCCATTTAAGTTATTCTGAGATTTTTTGTTATGCATCTAAAACAGATCCAATGTTCTGGATATCAGTAGATGCAAAGTATCAGCCGTAAATCACAACTTAATTTATCTTCAGATCCCAAAAGGCGTGAAAGCAATTACTAGGCAGAGAACAGTTTTACAGACTTAGTCAGACTTATTCATTATTCAAAGTGCATACTCTTCTTCCATGGGTTAACATTTGCTGTGTAAGGGAAGACCAGTGGCTTTAATTTAAAATCATACTTTGTTCAAACTCTAATGAAGACAATCTTTCTGCTTTTGTTCCTTTCAACATTTTGTGTACTAGTACAACATTTTTTGTGGTTACTGAAAAAGAATAAAAAACCTTAAAGATACAGAAACTTACACTAGTGGGCACTCTTAATCCATGGTACTTATGAAAACAATTATTCTGTAAAAAATAGAGGTAAAAAGTCCTCCTAGTGCAAAGATAGAAATTAATAACACAGCAAAAAATTACTGTGGGCAAATACTGAATAGCAATATGTTGTTAAGTGTTAAAACCCAGGAATCTGAGCAAGTAAGATGGTAGTTTGTCTACTATTTTCTTCATAATGGTTCATTATACAAATGTCAATGTGAATATTTTTCATTCCTGTTTTAGATGCTATTTGTATACCTGTATTAGAGGAACACTAAAATGTTGCGAGGAGGGAGCAACTGGATAACTTTTGAGACATTGAATAAGTGAGAGAAAAGACATTATAACCAGTTATGCCAGAACTTTTCCTTGCGCTTGCTGACACACTTGCCTGGAGTAGGATAAGGGATGAATCTGTGGCCTTGTGGAATACAGGATTGATATTTGAGCCTGACAGTGATGCCTTCTCCATCCCTCATTGTTTTTAAAGCTTTTACAAGTGTCCATCAGTCAGTTCTGCTATGTAATTGTAATATTGCTTTTTGTCATTTTCAAGGATGCTTATGTGTTTCAGGAAGACCCCTCTCAATGTAATAAGCATAGTAAGTAGGATCATATTTACCTTACGTACACCGTTCTGGAGGCCCATGAAGTGCAGGGCTGTAATGTTAAGCAGTAATGCAGATATTTGTAGTTATTTATTGCATTCATCTAATATAGATGGAAGGTTGAAAGGGCTAAGACCCAAAAGTAAATGTGAGGAATAAATAGGATGTGTATGACACCAGCATATAGTCAGAAGAGGAGTTCTAATAGTACTAAAAGAAGAAAATGTCTCTATTCCCTCTCATAAAGAATAGCTGATTGAATCTTTACATAATGTCAGGTAGAAATATAGTCCAAACTGATTTCTTCATATTTCATGAATACTTTTGATTATAACTGACTTGATGAGCTCCACCTTTTATGCTGAGCTCCTTCTTGGCTAGAGGCTGACAAATTATCCTGGAAAAAAAAGTAGTCAAATCCTAACTCAACAGTCTGCTGTCAACAGGATGAGTTTATGCCAGGGTATATGGCATCTGAGAGAAGTGCTAGGAATGACAGACCAGTCAGAGCCCATTGAAAACATTCATCTGTGAAACAGCAAACTCCAAATAAGCACAATGAATTATCTATGCAAAAGAGAAGTTAAGGAAAGAAGCAGGTCCCCAGACAACACTGATAGGAAAGATTTGGAAGATGGTCTCTTTTTGTAAGGAAGAGAACAGATAGTGGGACCAGAATGGACTTACATGAGATGGGCTGAGCTGACAGAGTGACTCTGTGCTCCAAAACACGGATATCCTTGGGGATATCCTCTTTCCCAAGGCTCCTACTCAGGCCTTCTGTGCCCTTCTCCTTGCCAGACCACACATCACATCATTTCAGTTTACTAGTTTGGCAGAAATCTAATCCAACAAGCAAAACAGAAAATAGTTTTCTGACAGGCTAGCAAGCTGAGTCAACTTGCTATGTGGTCAAGGAAATGTGAGCTCCAGCAGAAAAGAAGGAAGGGAACAAGATACCCAGAAGGGTAAGAAGAAAGAAAGGCATGGAGCTTCTTCCTTTGCAGTAGCAGATAACATTAGCTTGACTCAACCATCTTAATAAAAGCAGTCTTATGAGAGCAAGGGAAGAAACATAAAAAGACTCCACTTCCCATTTTAATGTCCATACAAAAATCTTGAATATTCACAATTTAAAAGTTAAGAAATGTGGCTACAGAATTCCCTCACTATATTTGTGTTTCTTGCTTTCATAGGATGTTAAATTTCCTTAAGGACTTCAACCAGTAGGTAGAGCTTGCCATGCGTGGAGCAGTCTGGGAAAACAAGCAAATGAACAAACAAAAAATAAAAAAAAATAGCTTCTTTGGGAGTTTGGCAGTTTGCTATCAGATATACACAGCAAAACTGAACTGTACTACTGATAAACCCATCCCTTTGGTGTTCTAATCAAAGAGAAGGCTTATATCATATAATAAAGAACAGTAGGATCAGAGATAAAGATATTTCTGTTTACTACACTTCATAAAATTATTAAGGCATTTTTAATATGAAATTTCAGTCTTTAAAATGTCCTTTCAAAGTAAATCACTATTGGGTAAGTCTTGTGATCCACCCCCCAAGTCAGAAGCATAACTTCTGAAGTTCATAACATATAATTATGATATGCTTATATTGAGTAAGAAAGTTGCTGAAGACAGAGTAACCCCAGCATTTCTATGGCAGTAGACCTTGCTGTAACTACCTGCATCACACCATAAAGTACTGACAATGGTGGAAACATGGTCTGCGGACTCCAGAAGTGATACATATCCACCGAGATAGAAATCCCAACAGAGAGTGAAGTGTTCTGTCATGGTCTTGCTTCATTCCTGTGCTGCAGAAGTTTCTGACACTATCAGAAAGGCTGCCTCAGACACTGCTTGTTGATTTGGGAGAGGAATCTAATCTCTACCCCTGAAGTACACTGAAATTCAGCTTTTATCTGCATCTTGTTTAGGCTTCACTTAAGCCTATGAGATTGTATCTTTTTTAACAAATTATTTTATTTCTTCTGAATAACTGTTGGGATAAGTCTAAGAGTTGTTTCTTTCACCAGGTTCTCCAGTACAAGAGAGATATGAAGCTACTGGACAGAGTCCAGTGAAGGGCCACTAAGATGATGGAGGGACTGGAGCATCTCTACTATGAGGAAAGGCTGAGAGAGCTGGGACTGTTCAGCCTGGAGAAGAGGAGGCTTAAGGGGATGTCATCCAAGTGTAGAAACATCTAATGGGAGAGTATAAAAAGGACAGAGCCAGACTGTTTTCAGTGGTGCCCACTGACAGGACCAGGGACAATGGGCACAAACTGAAACACAGAAGGCTTTGCCTGAACATCAGGAAACACTTTTTTCCTGTGAGGGTGACAGCACTGGCACAGGTTGCCCAGGGAGGCTGTGGATTCTCCATCCTTGGAGATACTCAAAAGCTGTCTGGACATAGTCCTGGGCAACCAGCTCTAGGTGACCTTGTTTGAGCCAGGGAGCTGGACAAGATGACCTCCGGAGTTCCCTTCCAACCTCAACCATTCTGTGACTCTCATAATTATTGAACCACGTCTATAGAGCAGAGGTACAGTATCTAATTCATATGTTTCACAAAAGGAGTGATGTTGAAAGAAGTCACTGCTGCTATTAATGAGGGACATATATTCAAAGAGCAGACTTTGAATAAAGCTAATACTGTAAAAGAACATGTGGGCATAGTGGCATAAATGTTATAATTATCACTGCTATTGTTAGAGACAAGGCTAATCCCACTGCATCTTTTCAACTTTTTTAAAAAAAATTTTACACTAGAAAATTTGATTTGCATGGGCATTTGTTTGCTTTCTTGTAACTGGAACATTGTCTTGATTAACTGATCAAAAATACTATACTAAAAAGAAGAATTTTCTGTTCTGTTTTATACCAAGGGAATTTGGACTGGTATAAAATAGATTACATTATGTAAATGAATTGCTGTGCAAATAATCTTGCCTAATTAAATTTGTAACTATAAACTGTAATTGTTTAAACAAATAATCTACCCCACTTTTATTGTGTTGAATATAAAATAACACTGATAAAAATTCATATCTAAAAAAATATTTGAAAATTTTATAACTTGAATCATTGTAGTAGTTTTCATTTTTTTCAGCTAATTTTTTCATAGAGTAGAAATTTCTTTGATGGTCATATGGAAAGGTCTTGCTGAAGTCTTATTTATGCTACATTTTTTGGGGGAAGACAATTGGTGAAATTTAAATTAGATAGGTAAATAAATGGTTAAATCTCTGTGAAGACTTATTGATTTCTCTCTTACAGTATCACCAAAGCAATGGACCTTTACTGAATAGATATTAAAGGGTTATTCTATATACTGGAACAAAGCTAGAATTGATGCATTCTGCATTGTTTCCAATAAGAAATTTATTTTTTAGTAACCTGAAATTCCAATTTCATCCATAGTAAATAAGTAGACAAGCAAATAACACATTAATTAAGACATTCCCATGTTGGCTTTTTACTAGTGCAGTCTTTTTATAGGCTGCTTCTTCATTTACCTTCTGGGATGTTTCTTAGTTACATGGGATCCTGCAGGGCTGACTGCTGAGATTGTTTGGCTGTGCAGAAATCCACATCGAACTTTAAAAAACAACGATCTCAATTCCCTTTTGCTTGCAAACAAGGGAAGTAGATGAGGGCTTGTACCCAGCTAGGTCCCAACAGAGCATGCTTGAACTCAGAATCATTCTAGTTACGGTAGACTAGACATAGTTATATTGAGTATTAGATGAGTCTCGAAGTTAAACGCTGCTGTCTGCCCTTCCTGGTGTGGGTTTTTAGAATTCTGGCTTGCAGGAGCTTCCAGGAAGCTTTATCAGAAGTCAGAAGAAATCGTCTTGCTTTCTATTGATTCAGGTTCGACATTAACCCAATCTATGAAGGAATGCAATTTAATCAGTTATTAAAAAAGGTCTGCCTGCTGCAATCTGTACCAGTAGCTCCAATTGCTTTTAACACTGACTTAACTTTTGGGGGATTTTTTTTCCTGAGAGAAACAAGGCCTTTGTATTGCAAATACTACCCTGTCTATTAGAAGTTCTTCAATATCACTGTTACTGGTGTCATGCAATTGAGTTCTGAACCCACTGTCAGTGGCCAAGAAATAGTAACAAATAGCTATATGACATTTATAAGCAATATTTACATCCATATAAAAAAATCTGTTGGTTTTTTTTTAATATTACAAACATTTTTAATTTGTGATGTTATTTTGTGATTTTTTATTTTTTTTTTTAAACTCGGTATCAGTAGAACATACTGGTTTTCAGCAGTTCAATTCCTTCTGTTTCACTTGCTGCTGGGTGTATCATAATATCCTTAATTTATATTAGTTTCTAATGTGGTTTTCCAAGTCTGTATCCCTTTGGAGTATAGTTCATTTAGCCCTTGCAATGTACCGTGCAGAGATTTCAGTCCACTTTGCAGTCATATGTTTCACTGTTTTATGTGGGGTTTTTTGTTTGGTTTGCTGTTAATGCCTCAGTATTTTGAAATGTCATTGGTAAGTTTACCTGTTTCTTTTTTGCATCATTGACTTCAGTTAATATCAAATGCACAGTTCAACCAACTCACTTGTTTGAATTTGAGCAAAAATTTAGAGTAAAATGATTTGTCAACATCTATTATGACAGAGAAGCAAAGTCCTATTAGATTTTATATGTCTGTCTGAACATTAGGTAAAACATTATGCAAGTAAGGGAAGTAACAAGAGTGTTCTTAAACTTGTAAAAAAATATTCACCTCTACTGAGATTAGTTGTTGCTGTTAGCATAAATAGAAATGCAACAATTGTATTAATTAGCTTATCTTTCAGACACCATGCATTTTTGCAATACATTACTTTGGCTACTTGGCCAAATAGTCTCACTATCTAAAATACTGTATTAGCTTTCTGTTTTAAATTAGGCTTTGCAATATACCTATGAATTCTTAGTTTCACATGCAGGAAACAAAGAAAGCCAACTACAAAATAAGTTTAGAAAAGTCTGAGTGTAAATCTTGGTCCCATTAAAATCAAACTAAATTTTATTCTTTTTACTTCTGATTTTTAAATTTTAATTTTAATGCAAAGTCACGATGTTATAGGTGTTTGCCATTGTGCTGATATCATAGTATATTATATCACTGAGAAAATTATAACACCTCCTTCCCCAAAACCAAACCAAAACACTCAAAAAAAACCCAAATAAATTGTAAAAGTATTTTGCATAAGTATCAAGACAAATAATCAAATCAAGCTCTAACATTTGATGTAGGCTTGGCTCCCCAAAAATAAATCAACACATTATCAAATTTTTATTGCTTTGATTATTACTGAACTCAAGGATGGTATAGAATTGACTTGTATATATAAGAGCATGGGCATTGATTTATTTAACTAATATTCACACTGACTGTTAGTAAAGAGACTGGGTAAGACATTGGATCTTTTTGAACTTTTCTCATTTTATAGTCTTGTTTGCATACAAATAAAATAATAATAAAAAAAACCTAAACAAACAAAAAACCCAGTCCTCACCAGTAAAAAATCCCGGTTGATGTATAGACCAATTTCGATATAAGGAATTATATTTTGCCCTTACACCGTCTTTTTTTTTTTTTTTTTTTTTTGTGAGACTGACTAAGCTCTGTCCTGTGAAGGTTATTTAGATATATTTCTTAATTTTCCTTTGAGATACAAGTTTAATAGAATAGTCTTCAGTATAGGCAAGAGTTTTAAGAATTTGTTATTCAGTACTGAAAATAAAGACTAAGTTGATTCTTTAAGGAAATTGATTACCTAATCAGTTAGATTAGAAATTGGTTACTTAACCAATTAAATTTTATCTTGAAGTAACTACAGGTTTTGGTTGTCCTATTTTCAGTCCATAGCAAGCATCTGACTAATATTCGTGACTATCTGAGTTAATTTTTAACTTTTTTTTTTTTTAAAGTTTGCATCACTCATCTATGAAGATTAATTTGTCAAAAAAGACACTTAAAATTTAGTCTCTAGGGAAATAATTAGGTAACAGATGGGAGTTTATGGAATCTGTTTTCTATAGTTATTTGATTCTGAGGTAAAATTGTGATCTTAAGTATACACAGAAAAATTTTGTGATACAATAAATTACATGTGATAGGTAAGTTAAGTGCTGAGTAAGTTATCACAAATCTGAATAAAATATCTTCATTTCTGTCATGCTGTGATACAGTTCAGAGCCAGCATTTTATATTCGTCCTATGCCTAAAAAATATTCCATGAAAAAGTCCCCACAAAAGACCTAAAAATTCGTCCACCTATGTGTATTCAAAATGTCTCATTAGCATCATTCCCTGAAACGATGTTAACAACGTATCGACTGGAACTTGGGAACCACTGGAGGTGAGGATGGTGATTGTTCAGCTTTTACAGTGTCAGTAGACATTTGGAAACTAAGAGTGTCTTACATACTAAAAAAATTTACTATTTTCAGTAATGAAGTTTTTTCCTATGTGAATTTTAAGAACAAAACTCCGTGAACATAAAATGCACAGGAGATCCAATTCTATTCCTGCTTCCACTGAAGTCAGAAGAACAGAGAATAGCTGTCAAGGTACACAAAACAGAATATCATGTGTCAGTAATATCCAATCAAGGATTATATTAAAGTGTCAGAGATCTAGAATTTAAAAAAATTGTATGAGTTTTATTCGTAATTACGTGCCATCATGCTAATTGTATCGACAGTAGATCTAATTCCAGTTTGCTAGTGTCAGTTGGCCATTATAAAATCATTTACTGTCTTTTGAGCTGCATCCCTTGTGCCCAAATTTCTGTGAATGAGAGTTTTTCTTGCCATTAACTGGAAAGCTAGCTTTATCATTGCTATTTAGACTTCACATAAGGTTATGAGTTGTGCCTGTAACTTCTTTTTTTTTTTTTTTTGCTTATCCCATGTAACATGGATTCTGAAGAATAGTTAAAGTTTCATAATTGTTCTAAATAGCCACTAAAGTACTGAATTCTTATGAAGAAGATACAGTACCTAATTTATCTGTTGGTTGGGGTTTTTTAAATAATATATTTTGAAAGTCATTGCTTTTGGTTTTTATCTTTGTTAATATTTATGTCTATGAGGACAGAGGCAAACAAACTCCAACCTCCTTTTCTCATATTTCTAACTAGTTAACTTGGACCACGATTGTGTTAGCTAATGAGAAACAAGGTGTATTAGCTCAGAGGTTTCCTCACATCTTTACACCTGAGAAGCGCTCTCCCCTTTTTTCATCATTATTTCTTTGCAAGATAAGACAAAAATTCTTCAGTTCTACTATCTAAAATGTAGAGGGAAGTTACTGATCATTTGTATGAACTATTTGTAGTATATATAAAGAAGAAAAAGGAAGTTGTTTCAAGTCAGGCTATATCAAATAAATGTTAGTTAAGTACAGTCAAGAGAAATTGCCACTATAATTTTTGTATGTTCTATAGTTAAATATGATCTGTCCTAAGCAGATGACATCAAGTTGAGCAGTGCAGTTCATATGCTTGAGGGAAAATATACAGTCTAGAGGGACCTTCATAGGCTTCAGGAGTGGGCCTCTGTGAACCTCATGAAGTTCAACAAGGCCAAGTGCAAGGTCCTGCACCTGGGTGAGGGCAATCCCCAGTAGCAGTACAGACTGAGGATTGAAGGGGTTGAGAGCAACCCTGTGGAGAAGGACTTGGGGGTACTGGTGGATGAAAAAATTGAATATGAGACAGTAATATGCACTTGCAGCCCAAAAAGCCAGTCATATCCTGGGATGCATGAAAAGGAGTGTGGCCAGCAGGCCAAAGGATCTGATTCTCCCTCTCTGCTCTTGTGAGTCCCCACCTGGAGTACTGTGTTCAACACTGGGGCCCCCAGCACAAGACAGACATGGACCTTTTAGAGCTGGTTCAGAGGAGGGGCACAAAAATGGTCAGAGGGCTGGAGCACCTCTCATACGAATAAAGGCTGAGAAAGTTGGGGCTGTTCAGTCTGGAGAAGAGACCTTATAGCATCCTTATAGAAGTTGTGGATGCCCCATCATCAGAAGTGTTCAAGATCAGGTTAGGTGGCACTTTGAGCAACCTGGTCTAGTGGAAGGTGTCCCTGCTGCGAGAGACTGGATGGAATTAATGCCTCAAACACCAGTCATGGTGGACAGAGACCTGGGTCTGGCTTTTGTGGTTGAGGGAAGGAATGGAACTTGCTTGCAAGACAACACCAATTGTGAGGGACCGAAAGAGTTAGTGTCTCAAACTTTGTGGCGGGGCAAGTTCTGCCTATGTGTTGGTCTGGCTGAGATGGAGTTCATTCTCCCCATAGCAGCCCTCGTAGTGCTGTGCTCTGTATTGCTAGCTAGAAAGGTGTTGATAACACACCAGTGTTGTGGCTACTGCTGAGCAGTGCAGGCACAGAGTCAAGACTGGCTCTCCAACGTTCCCTGCCCTGCTTCACCGGCAGGCTGGGGCTGGGCAAGATCTTGGGAGGGGACACAGCCAGGACAGCTGACCAAATGGATATTCCATACCATATGACATGAGATCAGCTATAAAAGCTAAGTAAAGGGAGATGGAAGCAGGGGGCATTTGTTATTTTATGTTTGTCTTCTGGAGCAACCACTACACGTACTGAAGCCCTGCTTCCCAGGAAGTGGCCAGATATCACCTGCTGAAGGGAAGTAAAGAATAAAACCTTTGGTTTTCATTTACTTTTGTGTGCGACCTTTGCTTTCGCTTTATTAAACTGTCCTTATCTCGACCCAAGAGCCTTTTGTTATATTTTCTCTCCCCTGTCCAGTTGAGGTGAGGGAGTGATAGAACGGCTTTGGTGGGCACCTGGTGCCCAGCCAGGGTCAACCCACCACAGCATAACAATGAACCTGCATAACAACAAACCACAGGTGAGAAGCTGATCAGCACCGATCACTACGGGACACCAGCAACAGGGCACAGAGGGCATG
Organism: Aviceda cuculoides; assembly: GCA_035590195.1. Lineage (NCBI taxonomy): Eukaryota > Metazoa > Chordata > Aves > Accipitriformes > Accipitridae > Aviceda > Aviceda cuculoides. The sequence continues at coordinate 23,114,787 of JAVJGG010000008.1, read as the reverse complement.
ACGTGCTGTGCCGGAGGATGCGCAGCTCCAGGTTCTGATGACACTGAGCGGGGCAGCTCACTGTGTATGGGCAAAGATCAAATAAGGGTCTTGCCTGCAGGGAGGGAGAAGTTACTCCTCAAATGACCCCCAAGCCCACCGACCCATTTCCCAAAGGTTCTAAAAGCTCAAACTGCTCATGACACCTAATTAGCCTAATGAGTTCAAGTGCCCACCCAAAGGAGAGGCAAGGTGATGATAAAACGACCCGAACTGAAGCCCCACAAGTGCATGCCTTCCAGAACTGGACCTCTAGACTGGCTGGACCAACTGGACCCAGTACTGGTGAAATCTTTCTCTTTTCTTTTCCTCTGTCTCTCTCCTTTTAATGACCCCTACACCTCATCCCTTTTAGACACAAACCCGCTGACCAAGTCTGGGACTAGCAGCAGATCCAGCCACCCCTGGGCTCCTCTCTGAGAAGGAGTCTAGAAAGTAAGGGGGTCTGCTCAGAACTTCGTGACTCAGTAGGTGGGCTCACCTTATTCCCTGAATTGATGTATATGGTTACCACAGGTTACATGTTTTACTGAGGTAGTTTCGTGCCAGTTCCTGTTGTGAGAAGCCCCGCCACCTACTGTTACACCTTCCAAGTTCAGTTTGCTCCTGCCATAAATAAAATGTTCAGCTGATCATTTGGTGTCAATTCACCTTAATTTAGCCCAAGGGAATTCCAAACTCGCCATGACCACTCTCTGGTCTGTCCAGCACGGGTTGTGACATTTGCTCACAGCAAGGGGGCTGGAGTAGATGATCTTCAAAGGTCCCTTCCAAGACAAACCATTCTATGATTCTACAGAGACCGTGAAAAAGTTGTTGTAATTGAATAAAAACCCTCAAACATTTAATACTTAAGACATTATCTAAAACCACTGAGCACTGACATTCAAAATGGTGCAAAAAAATATGCATCTGTGTCTGATTATTATTCATAGTTAATCAAACCTGTTAACAATAAAGAATGCCTATGCATTTTTTCTCACACATAAGGCTTTGATCACCTAATTGTTGATGGTATGTTTTCTCAAAGTTTCATGGCACATATCTATTAAATATCTCAGGTACCAGCCTAGGCAAACAGATTATTTTACCTTTTACCTCTCATACTGCTTGAAACTTTAATGGTTTTCAGGACTATGGAATCCAACAACTTTGTTCTACTCTACTCTTAAGGACTTTACATGTTGTTTTTACAGACATGAAGAACTACTAATTCAATATCTGGATTATCTTCTGAAAAAAAGAAAAAAACCACAGTACTATACTAAAACTACTACAGAATGACTTTTGATTTATCAAGAGCTATACTTATTGATTTGTCAGAAGAGGAATTAAACTTACAGTACAACAAAAAATTTTTTATGCACATGAAGTCAACATGCAATAATTTGAAGAATACCAGAGTTAACATTTGCATGCATTTTATCATTGCTGGTTTATTTTGTGTTAGGAAAGGAAGCATCCTAAAAGAGGAAAACTGCATAAAGCAAACATTGCTGAAAAGAGACATTTCATTTCTAAATAGCTATCCATACATATGTACACACATAAACAAGCCAACTTAAGAAAATTTTTATCCACTCAACAGGGCTGGATACAGGCTCACCTACAACATACCTGAGGCCTAGCCTAGGAGCATGAATCTGCGGAGCTTGAATGTCACTCCTGAGCCCACAGGTGGGGGTCCCAGGTGAGGACAGTCAAAGCAATCAACACCTGTTGGTGTATTAACTAACTTCATTACAGCCACACATTGTAGAGCGCAAATAAATAGGTTTTGTTAAATGTCATCATACCTTTGTACAGCTGACTATAACAATTAAAAATGAAAGCAGTCCGAAATTGCCAGAGGGGATGGACTTTATATCCAAGGTAATATTTGATGCCTCACAAAATAGGGCATGCTCAGCAGATTGTACAAAATTACTTTGCAACTTTAATGATGCAGTCACTAACACTAAACTTTGGTGCTGAATTGCTTTGTTCTGTTTTCAATGTTTTGTGCTTTTTCTTCCAGTTGTAAACAACCTTAACCACTACTGCTTTTTATATTCACTATTATGATGAACAAGAGAACAATAAAATGAAAGGAATTTGGAAAGGCTGTAGTGGAAGGAGGTTTGCAGATAAAATTATCTCAATTTGGATTTTTCTAAAGTTTCTGGTCCCTAACTCCACTCATGCTTTGTACTTCAACAGTGTAGCGTAGAGATCTGTGCTAAGAAAGTACCTGAAGATACTCAATTGTAAGGTTTTGTTCAATTGTAAAGCTTTTTTATTATTATTATTATTTTAAAATTGTTTATACCTGTATTGTGTGCGTTTTGCTGCAGATGAATTAAAAAGAAAATGCAACCTACTGCACCACTGGAGACAGGGCATAACCTTTATGATCTTAAAGTAATTGGCAAAATGATCTTTCTTTCCTTTAATGTTTTTGCTCAGGATGCAACTCAGGTGGACAAAGCCTCTATGCATAGTTTCACTCTGACTGCATTCTTTTTGGGAAGTCCCCATAAGCAAAAGACAGGATGGGACTGAGCTGCCCAGAGCGATTGAGCAGACAGCAGGTGGCAGGTGGAAATACTTCACTTTCAGCAGGCTCACATTGTGGCCAGTGCTAACTGGACAGGCTCTTTCAAATACACAATGCCATAAACATCTGAACATTTTTGCTGCTGAAGGACTTTGTAACAATTGCCTGAACACTCTTACACTGAGTACTTCTATGCAGAAACGTTTCTTTTAAAAATAATTCTCCCTTACAATAAATAAATAAATAAAAAGTTATCAGTACTCCTTTAGAATTGGCAAATATGAACATTTGAAAATAATTACAGCATTCAACTGAAAGGTCACGGTGTGAGCCGGGACTGGCCTCTGAGATTCTTTCTGCAGCAGTTACTCAGTGCTCAATAAAGAAGAACAACTACTGATAGAACTCCCTCTTCCTAATAAAATACACACATATTCTTCTTGTTGAGTTCCAGAATTAAGGGCCTTTCACGAGTCTCTTGACTAGCTTCCTTAAACTGGCACATGTACTTAACCAGAGGTGATAATGAGAACGCGGCAAAGAAGGGTACAAAGAACGCTTGTCATCCTGTGTTTCTTCCTACGCTTCATGTATTTCTTGGTCATCTCCTATCATTTCGGCTACCAGTTAGAAGAAGGGTGCTTTTAAAGGGCTCTTACGACAATACAGAGGCAAATGTTTATTTTTGTCTGAGATTTTTCTTGAGGTTTTCTCTTAAACATGTGGGAAATACGGAGTTAATCTGCTGCATATTATTACTAAATGTTGAAATTGTTACATATGACTTTTACATGTGACTAAGATCCACGTGTACAGTCATAGTGCAGAAATGAAACTGATTTGTTGAAATAAGTTCAAATGGTGCCTATGCATTTGAGATCTCGAGGGTTGAGGGTGGCAAGTCTGCAGGCTAAGGTCCAAAGACACAAATACACATCATGATATTAATAAATTCAGAGTCTAATTTGACAGGAAATAAAATACAGAACATGACTCTACAAGCATACATATTTTTGTTATATATACATATAGAATATGTATGTTAACTGTTACTTAAAAACAGTTGCTGGTAAAACGGGATTTGTACTATTAAAAAAAAAAATCATACCTTTATTTAGTCCTTTGTTAAGGTAGCAACTTAAAATTGTCAGATAGGAAAGACATCCCCAGGGTTTCCTCTGGCAAAGGTGTCCCCTAGAACTGGGAGATGATCCAGTTACAATTTAAAGAAACTTACAGCAAAGATGACTGACTGAAGACAGAAGTCTGTCAGAGTGTTAGGAGAAGAGAAAGGAGGAGTGTGTGTGAAAGAGAAAGGGAGTAAGGGGGGTGATGTGGTATGTCTTTTTCATATGAATAAAGTAAGGATTACACCTGCCCTGAAGTTCTGTGTTGAACAGAGTCAAGGTTCCTGGTGCGGGGCTTGGACCTGCTTGCTTTCCCTCTCTCTCCCCACCTCCTTTTTCCTATGTGCAAGCTCCATATTTTGATGAAAAAAATCTTGCACTGATTTTTATGGAGTCTTGTCAGATCTACATGTGTTAGCAAGAAGGGGCTCTTAAAAGCTCTGTTTTAGGCAGTAGCAGCAAAGAACAGAAGATTGCCGTTAAACCGGGGCTGAGTATGGGGAATAACATATAGCTGCTTCTGGGATCCAGAAGAGATTCCAGAGAGCCATTACCCTGGCAATCCTTGTAAGAGCTGGATCATCATGAGCCACCAGCTCTTCCCATCTCCTTCGAGTTACTGGCAGTTGTCCACAGAAGGAGGCTATAATATAATGCCTGGATAGAGAATTGCATGATCATGCATTCCCATTCCAGGTCCTTCATAGCTATTGCCATTCCTGAGCTAGCACAGAGAGTATCCAGTTGATACAGAAGCATTTGAGACTGACTGCTGATCAAGCCCATCTACTCTTCTCTACCGCTAGCAGCTGCTGCCCAAGAGCCACCCGTACTGCTTCAGCTAGCGTGTGAGTCAATAGATCACCAGGGTGAAAGCCGGCAGTGCTGCTTACAGGATGGAGTGACCAGCTTCATCTTTACCCTCTCTTTCAGCTTGGTGAAGAAGTAGTTAGAATTAAGAAAGAGCAATATGGAATTAATGCATGATTTGTCAACAGAGGTAGGGTTGTCAAAGATACTTTCATTTTCTTTCTCTTTGTTCTTAGGCTTTGCCTTCGGTAACTTAACTCAATTGTATGCTCCTATGTGTGAGTAAAATTTCTTATAGAAAGCCTATAACAATCACAGAAAACAGTATAATGTTGTTAGAAAAGTAATAAAATAATCTTTATATCTCTATTTATGCCCACTCAGTTCTACAGCTCATGAACAGTGGCTGTAGTAATGTAGCAGTTATTTTATTTATTTTTTTGAACCCGAACCTTATTGCTTGCAATACTGACATTTTAATTCCCAGAAATAAATAGACAGCAACATATATTTAACAGCAGGAAACATTGTCACTTGCATGTTTTGTTGTGAAAGTAATTTTTTACAGGTTTAGGAATTCTTGAAGAAAAAAAAGAAAAGAAACACTGAAGATTACTAATGCATACCACAGGCACCTCATTCTTCTTCCTGCCATTTGTACAACTCTGAGACTGCCTGACTTAATGGATTGATGACACCTCTTCTCACTTATGTAGAAATACCTCTAATCTTGCAGTAATATGTATTATATCAGCTGCAAGCAACAACAGAGGCTAGGGTTCCTACACACACACTTTTTATTATTATTATTTATTTATTTAATATGTAGCCTAATGGTTTGTGAGAAACAAACCCTCTGGGAGTATTTTATGAAGCCAAACACAATTTCTGAGCAGCATGGGCTGTACTAGAAATAAATAGCCAATATTATTTACTCTGAGGTGCAATTCAAACCTTATAGAAGGCCAGTTGGAACTGAAAACTTGTTGAATGCATTGCAGAATTTTTGTCATATTTTCTGAAGACTGTAGTTTCTAACCACCTCAGCATTTTTATTTCTGGTCATAGTAAAAACTTTAAAGTACACATGAAGTAAAAAATGTAGACAATAACAAGAGTTCACACAGCGTATTATAAAAGGAAAATAAATATGCATATATTAGAGAAGGTATTTATTTCAACAAGACCATAATATTGTATGGTGCCTGGTCATAATTGCGATTTTAATAATTAAGCAGTATGGGGGAGAACTGACTCATCTTTTTCATAGTGAATTAAGAAAGTAAAAAAAAAAAATTTCCCACAATTATTTCAGGATTAAACATGTAGAACACTAAAACATCACTGCAAATTTTTGGAAAAAAATGTCTGCATAGTAAAGACAGAATTCTGACGTAATTAGTCATACTATCTTAGTAGATATTTCAGAGCCTCCCAGCCTATGAGAGTTATTCAAAGGATGTAGGAAGCATTTGTACTTTTCATAAAAACAGTATTTTATCTTGAGCCAGAATCCCAGATTGGCATAAAATCATCTAAGCAAACATAATTCTGAGGGATAACATCACAAAAATACCTTCATAAATCTTTGTCATCTTTTTGTTCATCTACATGTTAGAAAACTAGTTATTTTTCAGATTTCACAGTCCTAATAATGGTAGAAATGTTAATAAATATCCCTCTTTGAGCTAACTTTTTTTTCAGTCAGCCCTTTAAAGCTCATGGAAACAAGTTTGTCATTAACTTAAGTTGCCAAATTGGGATTTTAATGTACTTGCGCCAAGAGAAGAAGTATATGTGCCTCCAAGAGCCAAAATCTGCAGCAATATCTGATAAAATATATTAGAGAGCAGCTTTTTTTCTTCTTTATTTTTTCCACAGGAAAAATCACTGGGCATCTGTTGTTTCATCTTGAATGTTGCAATCATCTAAATGTTATTTAAAATATAATACCAGCTATTAATTTCTCCTTAAATACTATTTATTCTTAGAAAAACAACAAAGCAAACCAAAATAAGCTTGTTATTTTGGTTTACTTGGAGAAAAAGTTTTGCAATAAAATAAAATACCCCCCCACACACTGCTTAATGCTTTTTTGTGTTTGTTTTTTTCTTTTAATACCAATAAACACAGGGACAGATAAGAAGTGAGTTAAATACAAAGTCAAATATCCTTGATGAAACAAAGTTCATTAGTTAGTCAGTTTTAGAGAAATAGCAATAAAATCTAATTTAAACTTTAAAGAACATTTACAGTTGAATCTTTCTAAGTACTTATATAATAAAAACTTTTAATTAAAAAATCTTTTTAATTATAGAAATTGTTAATTATGACATGAATATGAAAACAGAGATGGGGTTATTCATTCCAGTATTTCAAAGAAGATTGGAAAAACTGCATCAAGAACAGCAGGGAATTTTGCGTTTTCTTATGCGTGTGGTGGTGCGGACCCCCTGGGCCACATTGTAATGTCAGGGCCAGCCAACATTGTGTTCTTGCTTTGGCTACAAGTGCAGTGAGTTGGGACAATCTGGTACTTTCTTATCCTGGCTACGGTACAGTGAGTTCGGAAGATTAGGCACTCCCTAACCATAGCTGAAATTCCTGTTGCCTGGACCATGGCCTACCCTGGAAGGTGCCAGAATTACCTGACAAGAATTGTGGCCGAAATGGAAATATAGTGACCAAAGTCAATCATCTCACAAACCTATAAGTAGTGAGCCTAAGTGAGACCCTTTGAGCTCTCCGGGACTGCAGCAGGCTGTGACCCAGTGCCTCCCCCTGAGCTGGGATGCCTCTTAGGGTAGATTTTGTGAGGATTTTGCAAGGATTTTAAATAGTAGATTTCACGAGGATTTCCAAGGTCACATGCTGACAAATGCTGAGGAAGGAGAACAGTGAGTAATTCACTACAATTAGATTTCATGAAGTTTCAGGCATCATTTGGTACCAATAATTTACTACAATTGGCAGAGAGAAAAATCTTTATCATAGGTTAATCTCTATATCTGTGTGTATTTATGTGTTTGTGTGCAATTTGATTTAGGAAACTTTGTAGTGTTGATTATAGCAAGTTTTATTAAATCACTGACAATTGGCTGATGATTAAGTATTGTTAAAAATCATATAACCTAATCTTGTGATTTACCATGATAGTGCTAATACATCTTAAATTGCTGCTACCTCAAAGGATCCATAATCACTCATTCCCCACCAATTTGACATAGTGATTCAATGGGAGATTTTCTTTATCCTTTGTATTATTTCCATCAGCCATAAACCGTTGACCAAGTCTGAGACTAAGTCTGGATCCAGCTGCACCCAGACTCCTCTCTTGAGAGGTTTAGAAAGCAAGGGGGTCTGCTCTGAACCTCATGACTCAATGAGAGGGTCTCCCTTACCCTTTTGCATCTCCGGTCTCTGTATAAATCATTCTAAATCAATTCTAACTCTATTTTCCTTTGTATGTTTCTTCCATGTTGTAGGTAATAGAGTGAACCTTGCCATGGAACTTTGTTAAGTTGCACTTTTACAAATTCACATTAAACAATCACTTATCACTTTTGCTAGTATCTTTGATGGTGATTCTTTAAGCAACCTAAATCACTCCTCCACAACAATGTAGTGTATGTGACTCCTCACTCATTATCTCTGCTGCATGCGCCTATTGTTGTTACATGCGTCTAAACCCAAGTTTGCTAGGTGTTGTTTATTCACGTTATACATCAGTTTGCTCTGTATGGAGAGGGAAGGAGAGAAGGCAAAGATTACCCTGATCTAGGTGAGATGTCCTTTTGTTACCTTCTGGGTGGTGAACCAGGTTTTGTCTCTCAAAAGCTAGAGTAAAGTGATGGCCCTAGTGTATGCTAGACTTGGGAACTGGTGAGCATTCCTAAATTGTTTTGGTTAAGTGCACAAACACGCAAAAGGGTGGCTGCTTTAGGATTTGTCTCACCTACCATCTGCCTACTACAAGTGAGCTAGCCACCATCTCTCCATAACCAATGAGGAGAAATAGCCTGGTTTAGGACAGGATTCATCTAACCTATTTCAAACATCTCCTTTAAGATAAGATGAATTTTGCCTTCAAAGTGCTGATTTTTATTTAGACCATATAGGGTGACCCATTCATATGTAAACATCAACAGTTCAGGTGTTTAAATCTGCAGACCAACGGAAAAAAAGCAAGGTGTAAAAGCATACTAGAATACATACAAAAAACAGCTCCAGGTGAATCTTAAAGTGAGGAAGAAGCAACCATCAACATGACCATCATATTCCTCCCTGGGAAAAAAAACTCCACATATTGACAAATCACCATAAGCCCCCAGCCCACCACCACCAGGATAAAAACACAGACCTTAGGATCCCAAGGACCAGGGGAAGGATGTGCATACCATCAGAAAAACAGGTAGAAGCTAAGTGTGTGTATAGCAATTTTAACTGTAGTATTAGCATTAGCAATACTTTTTAAATATCGAAGTATTCTTTCTTTCTGTGCAATAATTGAAATGATTCCTTGTTTAGACTCCAATTATATCTTGGTTAAGGTTCCAATTATACTAACACTAAATTCTTGGCTTTATATATAAAATAAGTTTCCTCTTTTCTCATCAACAAAATTTTGAGTGAAACTGCTATTTATTTCAACACTAGTAACATTGTACATTAATATGGAGGCAAAGATACCATAAGTAACAGATCAAAAATATGTTACTGCTTGAGAATTCAGGAAGGATACATTTTCATTTTCTTCATTAAGAATATGATCCCTGTCTTTAAAACTCATTTTTAGAGTATTAGGAATGTGTTGGAGTTCATGCTTCCTTATATCATCCCAATGTTTCTTCTGCTATTGCAGATCTCTCATGAAAATCTATAAAGTCTAATGAGGACCTAAGATTATCTGGATGAAGCAAAAATTTAGATAATAGAAAACACATGGAAATTACACTAAAACTAAACAAACATAATAAAAAAGGGGAAAAAAACCCCAACCAACCAACCAAAAAAACCCCTCTGCTGTTCACCACAGAACCATTGATATCCTCTGGCTACATGCAACCAAAAGGCAGTCAGATGCCATGCTGCCTCAGCATGATTATTAGAAGCTGGGACACAGAGAAAAGACATTCACAGGAAATTCAACTCCATCTGTTTCTCTACTCGTAGGACAATTGATTTTACTTTTTCTATAAAGACTTCATTCTCTTCTGATAAACAGCTTGCCTACTTTCCTTTTCATCCAACAAAAAATTTGTAAACAAAAATAGTCCAAATTTTGGCTGAAGAGGCTTTAGAAATACATTCAGTCTGAAAACTAAATTGATGTCATAGACACCTTTTTAACATTCAGAAATCCAGGTCTTCTTTTAACTTCTACATTTGATCTACATAACATATACATTGCTGTTGCATTTTTGTCCTACAGTGAGATCAGTTGTCATTACTCTACAGCTTAGATATAAAACTTGCACCACAACTTCTGCAGCGTAAAACCAGAAAAGTTCTTCCCCAGTGACACTCCCTTAGAGAAGTATTGCTGAAATTACACCAGGGTGAAAGAAAACAAACAGAGGAAAACAAATGTGAATTCAGTAGAAATTAATGTTGGAATCCATGGAAGGTGGGTAGGAACACTTCTCTCAGTGACAAAAGGATAGGTCACTGGAAGTTATGTAGCAGGCCCTCTGTGAAGTGTTGCAGTCCTGTGAGTTTGTCACCTTTTTTTTTTTAAAAAAAAAAGCCAGAAGTACAGTGTGCCATCTGCTTCTACACATGAGGCTCCACTATCCTTTGGACCCTGCCAGTCCCTTATTTTATGACTGCAACTTGAAATCAATGCATGGATTTCTATACCACTGAGGAATTAGAACATCCAGAGCTTTAGGAAAATACTTTTAAACCATTTCTCATGTAAAATCAAGATGAGCTACTATTTGGACAGGGCTTATTTTGACACAGTGTTTCTCTGCTGTAGGAGCTGTAGTTGTACATCAGAAAGACAAAAAGATCTTTCCAATTGCTCCTCAAAAATATTTTCCCTCAAGTGTCAGAACAACCTGAAAAAGGAAGGAAGTGGACTAGTTATTGATTCTTTAAACAGGAACTTTAAGTGGTTTTTCCTCCCTGGAGTAGCTCATAGATAGAGAAGACACTGAAAGGAAAGCACAAAAGAAGGCACACAGGTATTTTTAAGGGTTGTCTTTTCTGCCTGAAGAGCAAAAGCTATAGCTGTTCATTTCCTGTTATTAAATTGGGCAAGTGCTATTCTTTTTTTTCCCCCATACGGACTTATTTACCTGGGAGGCTTTTGTAAAACTTTTCCTTTGGGTTTTGGGTTCAATAATGCAATCTGCCTGGGCTAAATTTTTTCATGCAACATTGTTGTAAATTTGCACTAATTTTAGAGGGTTCAATCCAGTAATTTCAGTTCTACGATGGAAATTCCTTTAAAATTGCCTTCATTACTCTTTTGCATGCTATGAATTTGCACCTTAGCTGATATGCAAATAATTAATCTTTTTTAATAGGTTTTACCTCAGTAATCTTCATTTCAAATACTTCTAACTGAAACATTTGAAACTAGGGACTTTGACTAAACTTCAGAAACAATTCTCTGTGTTGATCGCTTTGAGATAAATAAGACAGCACTTGTGAACGAAAGGAATGATGATCTCCAGTATTAATGTTTACTCCCATTTGTCATCTGGTACGATTCTCTGAATGTCCAAGTGAAAGATCTCAGCAGGCAGAGAGAGAGCAGGTACCAGTTTTACAGACTATGAGAGCTTAACTACCCCTGGTTCTGTCACTGGGCAGCACTGCAAAGAGCCTGGCTCTGTCTTCTTTGCACCTTCCCTTCAGGTATTCATGTACATTGAGAAGATACAACCTGACCCTTCTCTCCTTGAGGCTGAACAGTCCCAACTCTCTCAGCCTTTCCTCACTGGAGAGATGCTCCAGTCCCTTCATCATCTTTGTGGCCCTTTACTGGACTTCCCCCAGTATGTCCATGTCTCTCTTGTACTGAGGCACCCAGAACTGGACTCAGAACTCCAGGGGTGGCCTCGCCAGTGCTGAGTAGAGAGGAAGGATCACCTTCCTCAACCTGCTGGCAACAATACTCTCAATGCAGCATCATTAGCCTTCTTTGCAGACATTGCTGACTCATGCTCAAGTTAGTGTCCAGCAGGACCCCAGGTCCTTTTCTGCTAAGCTGCTTTCCAGCTGGGTGGCCCCAGTTTATAGTGGTGCCTGGGGTTGTTCCTCCCCAGGTGCAGAACTTTTGTGCGTCCCCTTGTTGAACTTCATGAGGTTCCTGTCAGCCCATTTCTCCAGCCTGTCGAGGTCAGTCTGGGTGTCAGCATGGCGCTTTGCCATATCAGCCACTCCTCCCAATTTGGTGTCATCAGCAAACTTGCTGAGGGCGCACTCTGCCCCATTATTTGGACAATTAATGAAGATGTTGAACAGGATTGGACCACGTGTTGAACCCTGGGGTACCCCGCCAGTTACTGGCCTCCGATTAGACTTTGTGCCACTGATCACCACCCTCTGGTCCCGTGTTAGGCCTCCATGATAGGTTTTGTGTATACCAGACTATGCAGTCTATTATAACAGTTACTTTTGCAGGGAAGGTTATACAAAACTTCACATTAATTCTGAACTTATGTCATGGAATGGATAATACACACCACAGATAATCATCTTCTACTGCTAAAACTCTTCATGGGATGTTTCATGACAATTTATTATACTGGGAGCATATATTTTCCTTAAGTTTTCATGAGATTTTATGTGAACCTACATAAGCACAGTTATTGTTCATCTGTACATTACCAAGGAATATATATTACAAAGCATTTGTGTAAAATATTTAGTGAAAGTTTATTTTTCAGAACTATTCAGCATCAGCATAATGCATCCACCAAAGCCAACACGATTAAATGCTTCTTTTGGAATTAAGCAGCAGGACTCCTGTTTCACTTAAAGTTTGAGGCTCTGCTTTTTCTTGGGGGATTAATGCATTCACAGTTAAAATTTGCTTCTCTGACACACCAGGAATGTTCATTGCTGATTCTTCTGTTCTATGTTAACAGAGCATGAAATAAACAAACAAAAAAAAAAATCATGATTCGTATCACTAATTAACTAGATGTGCTGACATATCACAGGTTTCATTTACATCAAACTCACCAGGACAAAAAGATTATATTTTTGTAAGAACTGTTCTTATCTTTCCCTATGTCAATAATAGGTAATCAGGGAACAAAGAAAAAAAAAAAAGAATTTAAAAAAATATTTTTACAAAAATATGTACTAAATAAAAATTGTTAACTCATATAGGTAAACACAATGAGAAGAATAAATTACATGAATAATATGAAGACACATTCAAATAACCTTCTAGCATTCAATCCAACAGATATGCATGTGTTTATTTGTACATTTATTTATTAATTCACACTAGCAATCATGGTTACTGGGTGATTCAAAAAAACTTAATTTGTCCCAAATTGTTAGATATAAAGTTTTCTGTCTTTTTTTTTTTCCCCACTGAAAAACTTCTAATAATCAGAATGAATAATTGAGGCAAGAGGGTTTTTCTGGGCCAGGTATTCCCACCAAACCCATCATCTCACCTGATGATACTATACAGAGCTACATAAATTGTGGTTCTGATATCTGTCTTTTTTGTATAGCATTGCTCTAAGAAATTTTGAGTCATCTGTTGATCTGTTTGTTACTCAAAAATGTGACCTAGAACATGTAAATTTCAACTGACAGGTTAGTTACATCTAACCTTATCACAAAAGGACACAGAGTTCTTTATGCACTTACCCTTCAGTACCATCTGAAACTCATATGCGATATGATCATATTGTATGATTAGGTTATGATTATCACATATGAGTTTCAGATAGTACTGAGGAGTAATTTTTCTGGCTTGCTAGTTGAGATTTTGGTGCAATTTCAGCATCCAGGCTTCCTAGGTAGAATTTAGGTGGACAACTTCTGGTTTTATTGTTGTTTCTTTTAATGTCTAATTTGGAAGCTATTGTCAAGAGCCACAATGTCCCGCAGCATTTTATAAAATTACTTGATGAATAATTGTCTGTTAAATGAAAACACACTTTGAATGTAACAACGTGTTTCTTGGGATTCTGTGAAAATGTCTGGTAAAAACATCAGAACCTGCACCGCTACCAAAATACACCCAATGTTTAAAAACAGAACAGCATTTATTAATTTTCTAACTATATTACCTATGTCAGAAAGTTTATATGATAAAACATGAACTTAAAACTGGTGAAGTGTTTCACTAAGAATGACTTAAATCAATTGATAAAAACATAAAATTGAAAGTTATTGTGCAGTATTTCTATATCTACAATCAATACACACCATTGTTTTGCCTATTATGTACGGCTTTTGTAGCATGACAACTATTTGCTTACCTTGTTTAAGAAGACCTCTACAACTTTGGCTTAGCTAAGCCTCTGAGCAACTCAACCATTGACATTTAGGCTGCTATGCCTAAATAACAATTAAAAGAAACTCAGAGGCAGTAACCTTCCCCTTTCACTTCTCTGTACCCTGAGGATGCAGGGCTAAACAAAATACCTAATAAAATAGTCCCCAGAAACCACTGCTAAGCCTCTCTATTTATGATCCTTTCATGCAGTATTCCTTGGCCAAAGAATGGAAATTGAACACATAAGGCCATTTCATGCCTTAAATGTATGGTCCTGCGGAAAGCTGTGAAGAATATCTCCACAGGAACTGGAGATTTAATATGCAACATTCTGCTGTACAAGGTGAAAATAGAGTCAACCTTTCACTAAGTTTTTCCTCATCTTTCTTTGAAGAGTGTGCTACCACCATGCTTTCAAATCACACCAGATCACTAGCATAGTCATGCTAGTAGGAAAACAATACTTTCCTTTCTCTTCATCATTATTATTCGTGCTTGACCAAATACAGTAGAGCATATATCTTTTGATATTGTTCACGAGATTTTTGTTCACAGTTCATTTGAGGGATTTTGATATCTGCTCAACCTATTTATGTAGCCATAAAGCAAACAGTTTATTACAGATTCTGGATACATCATATTGCTGATTTCTGAAGTGTTTTTAAGCAGTCATGGATACTTCCACAGAGTTACTTCATTCAACTCTCATTCAGATCAATTCAAATCCACCTCTCAAATCTTGGCTTGAATCAGTAATATCTTAGGCAAGTAAAACAACTTTTTTTTATCATTTGGGTAATGTCTTACACACATTTTCTGTTCAACTTCACACTGAAGCAAAGAAACAAGATGAAGAAAATTGAATAATTTCCATGTAGTTTAGCAGCCTACATCCATACATTTAAACTGTGACAGCAAACATTCTACACCTGGTAATAGAGAATCCCAGGAGTGAGGATGAAACATAAGAATCTAAAACTTTGCTTAAAGGATGGGTTTCTAGTAACCAAAGCTGGAGCAGTACTGGAGTATTGGACCATCCTTCAAATTCTAAGCAATGCTGAGACAGAATGTTACTCAGCAGGTTATAATAGTGGGACTGCATCATATGATTTCAGTTTTCATATGATGATGAAAAAAAGATAAAACTGTGAACTTGTAAAATCTTAAAATTGCAAGATTTTCCGGGAAATATTTTTTTCCCCCAAATGGGTATATGTCTCATGCATATTTCTAATAAAATACTTACAAAGAAACAACAATATCCTGTTATTATTGCCTACATTTTTTTCTACCTCATGTTAATTTGAAGGAATAAAATAAAAAAGCCACAAGTCTTAGAAATAGTAATCTTTAAAAAAAAATATGTTTGATATACAAACAAGTTCAATTTAGATGTGCATTTCAAAATATTTAAGAATTACAAAACCAAAATAAACCTCTAATAATTTTTTTTTATTATCAGGAAGCTGCTGAGAACTCTCCAGTCAGGAACTTCAGGAGTTCTCAAAAACCCTCTTTAATCACAGAATTTTTATGTCGATTTTGATCACATGGTAAAAAAAATAAGGGGGGGGGTGTTATTTTTTATTCTTTGTTCCTTTGATAAAAATCTAACGTAGCATCTAGAGATGTAGAATGACATCAGATGTTTATACTATGAACAGAGCAAGCCAAGCAGCTCATAGTATTTCCAGAGTTTTGATACCATAGTATATTTATTTTACATTGTACTTCAAATATGAAATGAATCAACTGAAGAGAGCATTGAAAAGAGGAAAGCTAATAATGACTAGAGGTTGAGAAAATATGGCTAACTGGAAAACAGTAAAGAACTAGGTTGCTTAGCGTAGACAAGAAAAGAAGAAAGGGAGTCCATGTAGTTACCTACAAATTGGGAAAACTGATGTAAGGAGATAGATAATAAACTGTTCATAATCAAGCTATAGAAGTAATTGTCCTGAATATATATAAAAAAATGACATTACAAGTAGTGAAGATGAATTTTGAAATCAAAGAGGAAAGAGGAGCAAGAGTATATGGTGGAAGGACTTACTAAAAGATTAATTAATGCATAACATTAAGATCACCGAGTCATCTCTTTTATGAGGAAAAGAAGTCATAAGAATTTTCTTATTAAGATTCTTCTTTATTTTGTTAAGTATGTGTTTTCTAAGAAGCAAACCAAAAATAAACCCAGGGAAAGTGATGGAATATTTACAATTTTACATATATATAGATCTATATACTAGGTTGAAACTGTAACTGATGAAGGTATCCAGCAACTACATGCAGGAGGAGTTTACTTCATAGTGTCAGCAAACATGGTAATAAACAATCTTTGCTGATGTTAAGAGTTGTGAATATATGAAGTAAACATGAATAATGCGTGAGGAATTAATAACATTTTAATGTATTTTATAGTGTTTAATTAAACAGAGATAAATCAATCTCTAAAAATGTGGTCTACCTGTGAGTTGTGGAAACCACCACTAATGAAACATTGTTAAATTCACATTTTAATTAGATTAGATACACATTTTAATTATATTTTCCCTGATAAGTTAATATTTCAGTATAATTCCTCCATACTTGTACAAAGTGCCTTAGCAACATCTATAGTTTAAGAAAATAACACAGGTCAAGAACAAGTGTTATTTAGGAATAATTTTACCCCTCAGGCAAAGATTCTAAATATGTTTATTTTTAAAAGTACAATAGCTACAAAAGCAGTACTACAACACTTAATTAAAAAAAAAAAAAAAAAAAAAGAAAGAAAAAAAGGAGACAAACAGATGGTCCAGTTAGTTAGAGAGAGGGAGTAGAGATGGTTGTATTACTGTCCTGGTTTTGGCTGGCACAGAGTTAATTGTTAATTTTCTTTCTAGTAGCTGGTATAGTGTTATTTTTGGGGTTCAGTTTGCGAAGAACGTTGATAACACCCTGATGTTTTCAGTTGTTGCTCAGTAGTGTTTAGTCTAAAATCAAGGACTTTTCA
>JAVJGG010000008.1:23082581-23097753 GCA_035590195.1 Aviceda cuculoides | reverse complement strand
AGCCAGGGCAGCTGACCCAAACTGGCCAACGGGGTATTCTATACCATGGGATGTCATGCCCAGTATATAAACTGGGGGGAGTTGGCCTGGGCGGATCGCTGCTCGGGAACTAACTGAGCATCTGTTGAGAAGTGGTGAGCAATTGCATTGTGCATCACTTGTTTTGTATATTCCAATTCTTTTATTAAGATTGTAATTTTATTATTGTTATTATTATAATTATTAGGTTTTTTCTTTCTGTTCTATTAAACTGTTCTTATCTCAATCCACAAGTTTTACTTTTTTTTCTGATTCTCTCACCATCCCACTGAGTGTTGGGGGAGTGAGTGAGTAGCTGCGTGGTGCTTAGTTACCAGCTGGGGTTAAACCACGACAGATGCACAGTTTATATACTGGGCGTGACGTCACATGGTATGGAATAGCTTGACTTAATCTAAATATTACTTAACAAGAACTGAAAACATCAGTGTTTTATCAACATTCTTCTCATACTGAACCCAAAACATAACACTATACCAGCTACTAGGAAGAAAATTAACTTTATGCCAGCCAAAACCAGAACAATTAGAAAGGTGAAGCCCAACAACACAGGCACTGAGGAAAAAGTTTACATATGGAATACTGTTTTCCTGTCATTTTTACCAAATTATGAGGTGAATTACTCATTAAAAAGCCAGAGTACTTTTGGCAAAGCAGTTATAGCAGGTTATGGAACTACCTAAATAACTGATTGATGATCACAGCATTAGAGGCATGAGAATCAGAAGAAACTTACCAAATCTGCTGTCTAAAGTGCTAACTACAGAAGGAAACTGCCCCTGACTAAATACAGCTTGATATTTGTTTGCTCAAATGTGTTCTTATTTGCATATTGGCAAAGAAAACAGCCATTAAAAAAAAAAAAGGGGGGGGGATAGAAAAGATGAGGATACGTTATTTACTTATATGCTCCCACTGAAATGCTTAAATCAGTTGGTTTCCCTTTTTTGTACTACACCATGTTGAAGGTCCCTCAAAGTGTTTACTCCCTATATCCTTAAGAAAATTGTTCTAATTTTGGATCTAAATTTATTCATGGCCAATATATACCTATGTGAGTTTGTGCAGATACTAATTCAACTCAAATAGTTTTTCTCCCTCTTGTATATTTACCTCAAAATTTATTTATAGAGAGTTCATTAAATCCCCCCTTAATTTTACTTTGGCTAAGTGGAACAAGCTAGGTTCTCTGGTGTATACAAGAATGTGCTGAGAGGCACTGCTGACACTAAACTATATTCATCCTATGCTGCAGGGAAGATTGTGGGGTTTTTCCCTCTAATGAAGAATTTGACATCTGATTGTAAATGGGAGTGGTGATGGTGGTGTATTTTCCTCAAAAGCATTAGAGATTAGTAACTTCTACAGACAGAAACATCTCCTAAGATCTTCTACCATGTACCTCTGCCATGATGAACCATCGGATAACAATAAAGATGTGCGTTGATTCTCCTGGTTACAAACAATCATTCCTTTGACTGCTGTCCGCTGTTAAGAATTCCACCCCTAAGGTGGTGGAAAGGTTTTGAGCAAGCAAGTAAGTCTGACTATAAATCAGGTTAGCAGGCTCCGTGAATTTACCATTCTTCTCAGGATCTTCTTGGACTTTTAGCTAATTTGATTAACAAACTCTCTGGTGCTTGACACTCTCAATGCTCTTTTCTACCATACTACAGCTGTGGCTTTTCCTGTCTGAGTTTTGGTCTTTCACTACAGACCTAAAGGCTATCGTACCGTATTGTGAAGTGACCCATCGTGTTCCTCACATTTGGACGATCATTTGAAATTGGACCTGAAGACCTAGCTGGTCCTCTCTATTTCTTTTGTACTATGATTTCCTGAGTTCCTTGCATATAACCACTAAAATCTCTAGCAAACTTTCCAGGAGATATTAGGTTAAATGAGACTAGTCCAAAACCTGTCTAGTACTCATATTTATTCAGGTGAGTTATTACTGAGCACAGTACTAGAATGCCTGAGAAAGTTCTTTAGCTAAAAATATCACACTATAATTATCTTTATTTACCACTTTTGATTTATATAGGGCTGTGAAATTCAGAAAGCAAGTGTATTTAAAACATAGGAATATATATGGATCTATATGTTGTTACTACTTCTCAAGGTCTACTTTAAGTTATGCTGTCAGAAACCAAAAAACCATCTAGTCACAGTGGAGATGTGGCTTTCTATATAGCGTTTTCTACATAAAATAATAGACAATTTGAAACAGTCAGAATTTGAGTTTGGTGTAGCTTTTGTCTACACAGCTATCTGTGCTATGTGTTGACCCTCCACCCAAGTACCCCCTCAAAAAAACCCCCTACAGACACCTGGGAAAAACACAGTACAAGCGGAATTAATGCATAACACTGTCTGCTAGGCTAAATCATTGTCTAAAGTTTCTATTTACTCCCACATGAAGACATTGCCATGTAACCATTTGGTGTCTTAAGCCACTGAAAAGTAGTGTTCTGTATTATATACAAAGGTGAAGAGATCAATAAGCAAATTAGCTAAGCTAACTGGGAGTAGTTTTGAGGTTGCTGATGCAAAAATTGTGTTTAAGAATTCCACCTGTAAAGAACATTTGGTTTATTGTTATATCAAGAAAAGGGATCTTTGAAGTGGTACATAAATATTCAGTTGATTAAAATACAAAATAGCTTTGAAGGACCTATTCATAACAGGCATCTAAGATATCCTGATTTTATTGGAGTCTTTTAACCAATGCTGACACAGATGTGCTCTTCAGCTTGTATGTCTTCCTCTGTGAAAACCATCACAAAGCTAAAGAAATACCTTTAAATTGTCTCAGAAAATTGTGGACATATTTTGCCCTGATATTATTGGTAAATAAAAAATAAAACTTACTTGATGTAATTTATCTCACCTATTCCTAGTTGCCTCTGTATTGGTTACCTACTCCTAAGATAATCACCGTATGCTTGTTTCAAAAACAGTAAAAGAGTAAATATCAACTTTGGTGTGAGAAAAATTGAGCCAAATGGGCTATCTAGATACCTATGTTTCATCAGCTATATCCTCCTCATAACATTTAAAAAATATGCATGCCAAAGAATTAAAGTGTGCATATATGCAAAAGGTCTGCAGATGACATTCCTGTGCCCACCATGTGACAGAAGTGGTGTGGAAATGGGAACCACCAAGCCTGGGTATTCACAGCCAATGAAACTGTCATAGCATAAGGTTGTCCTGATACCCTGTAACGTGTAGCCAAACCCTGGGGCATAAACCAGAGAGAAAACTGGGTGAATGTTCTCTCTGGGAATTGAATTGATACACAAGGTGCTCATGAACTTATAACCAGCAAAAGCAAAACACAACGTGAGTGATTTTGCCCACATCCAAGGACTGGTTTGTTAAGAGACGTTAGGCATGCCCACCTCCTACTTTTTTCTTTTTCTTTTTTTTTTCTTAAGTTTGAAGTGGTTGTTCAGCTATGGCATACATTTCTTTAGCCTATCCACAACTTTAGCTCTCTTGTAATAAACTGTTTCTGTGGGTATAATCTCTCCTTGTGGTTTCTGCTCGGTTAGCTCACCTCAGCCAGTGAGCTGTGGCCTCTGTGGCATGTTACATGTGCTGTGGGATATTAACCATGTCACAAAACAAATTTTCAAAAATGTCAAACAATTTTTCACCCTCATATTTTTGAAATCCTTATTTACAGAGCACTGAGGCCTCATGTGCCCTAGAAGAGTTCTAGCTTTATTAACAACAACATTATGACAAGATTCAAACCCACTGAAAATGACTTAAGCTGGACATGTTTGGTTTTTTTTTTTTCTTTAAGTAGAGGAACCTAAAAGGACTAGTCACTGAAAATACTGCTCTTAATCACTGTGGTCCACGTCTCCATAAGCATAATGCCTTTGTAACTTTAAAGGGCAGTATGAGAAAAAAAATCGTTAGTTTTGGGAAGTACCAGATAACACGATGATACAAAAGCATGAAGTTAATTGTTATTATGAGCGGCCACCACCTCCAGCAGTTCCAGGCCTGGGGACTCCTCCCGCCCGGCCGCTGGCGCCCAGCCCGGCGCCCGGTGCCCCGGGGTCTCTGCCCAGGCTGAGGGACCTGGCCAACGCTTTCCCCTTTGCAGGTTCAACCAGAAGCAAAGCCGAGCATGTTTCACACACACACACACACACACACACACACACATGTGCTGAGAGGTCAGAAAAACAAGTGTGTTTTGACCAATACATTGACTTGCACCCTGGTTAATGTGACAAATTATCCTAATGGACTACTTCACCCACAACCAAATTTCCTGAATAGATAGTGTCCAGGAGCTGGAAAAAGATAAATAGAATGGTCAAAATAATAAAGGGAATTAAGTGCCACACATTTATTTTATTTCTTAGATTGCTTATATTCACTTTATTAACCAGAAAGGTACAGGTGGTCAAGGGCTTTAATAATTTTTAAGCTCTCCATATTGATTTCTTTTTTTTAAATGTAGAATTGAATTTTAGCCTAGATATTCTCTTCCTTGATAGCTAAGAAAAAGGGAGAAAATCTTCTTTTTAAATGTTGTTCTTTTCACATGGCTGTTAGTAGTTGGTAACACAGAGATGCACAAAAGGGAAAATACTTAGTAACTTGCAGTACACACAGTACACAGTTTAAAGAGCATTCAGAGAAGAGTGGATTTTTTTGTTGTTTTTTCCTCTTTATGGAACATTTAAAGAGTTAAGAATTTAGCAATTGCTGGATTTGTAGTGACAAAAAGTCGCAATGCAGTTTGGAGTGCTCTGAGACTCAGAAGGAAGGAGAGTGAAGTTGGTCAATGAAGGAAGATAGAGGTAATTGGATTTTTTTAAAGAAAACCAAAACAAAACAAAGAACCCAAAGGGTTTTTTTTCTTGGTTATAGATATTCTGTGGAAAGCCTTCCAAGCAGGTTATAAGATCAAATACCTAAATACAGCTAGCCTTTTGTGGTAAAATGTGAAAACTTGTCATTATTTTCATAGGAAATTCTAGCATGTTTAATATGTTCGATATTTTTTTCATCTGCTGTCAGATGACCCAATGTATCAATGGTTGCTCAGCATTTGCAAATAAATGTAGTGAGTGTTTTTCAGGAGGGGAGCTGATCTGGAGGAAAGGAGAAAGGAGGGGTAAGGAGGATGAGATTCTTGTGATGAAGTTGTGGTGTTAACGCCAAAAAGTTAAAGGTAAAATGTAACAGTTTGTCACAATTATGCTTCATATTGGCAGGTGTTCTGAACTTTCTGTTTGATAACAAGACATATAAATTTTAGTTCTTAAAGCTTTGCAGCCAATTTAAGGGCTCATTTATTTCCCTGACAGCAAGATATATATGCTGCCTAGCATAGTGGATGTCTGGGGCCAAATCCACCACTTTGTTGCTTGTGTGTCTCATGGGAAGTAAATAGTAGCAATTTTTCAGCACAGGCATACCGGCACAAGGTGTTTAGCAAATAAATGAGCATAAGATGACCTGTGGTGTCCTGAAATTACTAAAATTCATGAATAATAAAATGATCTATAGATTGTTAGCAGAGGGCTATAGCAAAGGCTAATTTGCAGTCACTGAAGCTTTACAGGATAATTTGTAACTTTTGAAAATTTAATGACTTCATCAGTTTTTACCTATTTTTTTTTACCAATATAATTGTCTGAAAGCTACCTTCAGCAGAGATCTTCTGTCTAGATAAAATCACAATCACCTATATCATTACATTATGAGTACTTAACTGACTTTATCTGAAGAACTTTTCTTTCTTTCACCCCTACAGTATGGTAGCTACCAAAAATGTATCTTTATCTTATGAAGACATATTTTTCATCTTGTTAATTTTTTTTTAACATATGAAACAATTATAAAAAAAAAAAAAAATCAGTGGAATAATGCAAAGCGAAGAGGAATTTGAAAAAAAAAAAAAAAATCTAGTAAGCAAACTACAGCTCTTTGGAAATAAGCGGAAGCACCCTAAAGAAAGATCAAAGAAATTAGAAGGAAAATTAAAAGGCTCACCACATAATATCATGTAAATTCTGTGGCATTTAGTTAAGGCTTTGAAAAGAAAAGAAGGGAGCCATGAGTTCAGGTCCTTGATTACATTTCATTTTACATATTTATTTAGATTAGTCACCAACACATCCGTACTGAAATAACCAAGAACACTGGGACTGAAACCAGTGTTGTTCTCTCCTTCACCTGAATGGCTGATCACCTACTGCGGTTGTTTCGTTCTCCCACTTTCAAACATTTTGAATTCTTTTCTATACATGACATCTTCACACTTCCTATCTCCAACATACACTCCAGCTGGAGACAGCTTTGCATTGTCTTGGATGTTACGGCAGGAAAATTGGATGTAAGGCAATAACCGGGCATAGTCCAAACTCTGAAGACTCTGGTTATATTCAGCACTGCAGGAGTATGCTTACCTCTGCAGCTTACCACTTGTTTTTTAAACGATGTCTCTGGTTTAGCTTATCTGAATTCTCCGTTTTACCTGTCTCATGTATTTCCTTTACAAATTTAGAAAAACATTCAATATTCACTGCACTTTTGTATGTCCCCCTTTCTATACATTGATGCCCACCCCCAAGGTGTATAAAGGTAACCATAGATTGATGGTATCTCACCTAATGTCATATTTTTAAGAAAGAAAGGATCCACCTATAACTACTAAAGAAATAGTCCCACACTAGGATTTAATGGGGACTAACACCTTTTAATATCAAATGTAAGTATCAGAAGAATGTTCCATTTGCAGTAATACACATTTCTTTCACGGAACATTTGCACTGTGGTCTAGAAAAGTGAAAGTAGAAAATGGGAGCATCGTCTCTGTAATCTCTTCTTTCTTTAAAACACATTCTTAATTAAGGAAGCTGAATTTTGAAACCATTTAAAAAGGAAAGCTAATTAACATCATTCTGTCAATGTAAAGAAGTAGTGACATTTGGCAGATACTTGAGAAGTACTTTAAGGGGATAGTTACAATAAGAATATTAGAGAAAGTGAAAGTACAAATGAAATATAGCACTATCTGAAAAATACAATTTAAAGAAAAAAGTTTTCAAAGAAGGAAAAGAAAAGATAAAATAAATTAAATGAGCAGCTAGTCTACTTATTTTACAATTTTAATTGCTTTTTAACCTTTAGAATACATCTGAAGGCAAAAAAAATTGTAAAATATATTCTTTATACAGTCTTCTTTGTTTTTATTTTTTAAAGCATCTATTCTCTGACAATGCAGAACAAATTTCTCTTTTTAAAATGTTCTTGAGCAATGAATGAAAATTTACGACTTAATAAGTACCATTCTGTGGAATATTTATATTGCTCTTCAAGTTGTATTTTTGAGGAAAAAAGAGAAGAAAATCATTCACATGCAGCAATGAGTTTCTCTAGATAATGGATTTCCTGGATGAGACTGCACATAGGTAATCGTAGGAAGTGACCTTGCTCTTTACTTTAAGTTGTGCATAATGTTTATTGTAATCAGAGCATATGGACAATCTAATTAGTCCCAGAGCTTCAGAGTTGGTGCTTAAAACACAGTAAGTGGGAATTGTTCCTTAAAAAGGTCAACACAAAAGGAATATCTGGGGGCTTTTTGGTTTTTTGTTTTATTCCCCTTCTCAGTCAATAAGAATAGGTATCCTTCTGAGGTTTCTTGGGCAGAGTGTCTAGGACAATAAATAAATAAAGACTAGGGATCCTGATCATGCCACCTTCACTAGTCTGCTACCAAACCCCTTTCCCCCCTCCCCCATTTCATCTTAACTTGACATGCTGCCCCAGGAAATGAAGCTGTCTGAGTGGAAGGTAGTAGAAAAATGAAGCAGAAGTTTAATAGTGCTTTTACCTTGCACTATTTTCCACTTTTTTCTCTATAGCCTTTTTTTCATTCTTTCATGGTATGAATAGGCAGATTGAGTGCTGTATCTTTATTTTAGCAGTAAAATCATTAATAATTTCTTATAGCACTCTAACTATTTGATAGGTTAAAAGTAGCTGTGAATGCCCCAGAAAAGACCGTCCTCTTGCAGACACTGTAAGCCTGTCAGGGTGGTATCAGGCAATCGCAGTGCACCTGAAATTCCTGCAAGCATGAAAATACCACTGACACACAGTGCTAGCTCTGCTGGTTTGGCACCCAGAAGGATGAAACTCAATAAACATGTAAGTCTCTGGAAACTACCTTTTCAGATCATACTAAGCTATAGCATTGCTATACTTGTCTGGTTGCATAAAGTGTTTTCTGAATTTGTAAGGTTGCTGGATAACTACATTCAGTCTAAAATTGCATGGCAGAGCTTATATGCTCTGTAGGTAGAGAAACAGAAATTAGTATTATCCACCAGGATGAAGGAGAGATTCCTGCATCACTGAGGCTGTAGAATAAAGACATTCAATTTTTTAATTGTCTTAAAACCACGTGAAATTCACCTGCTCAGTCAATCTCCTTATCAAGATCTAAAATTAAATAATCAGCTTAACTGTTGAAGGAGAATGTAGCAAAGGTTTGACTATGTGACACATCTGTGATCTAAACTATTAAATCCATTTAGACAGTCACTGAATATAACTCGAGACCCTGATCTGGGAGTTTTTTTTCTACTGGGGACCACCAGAATTTTACCAAGGATTACCTCTATAGAGTTTGTCACTCATTGCTTTCTTTGCACTAAGCAGCCTTTGCACTAACGTAGCACTTTCTTTGCACTGCAGCAAGAGTGTACAGCTATCCAAAAAGAAATACACTGTGCCTGCTCAATAACCTTCAGGTAGGGAGATGTGTGAACCTCACCAAAAGGATGCATTAGACCTATTAATTCTCTGGTCTGATAATCCTAATAGCCAGCATTCAAGCAAGGAATTTAATGAGCTTAGTGCAGTAACAGCAATTTCAGCTATTTTCACATATTTGAGTGCTATATTTCCTTGTTTCACCTTTTTAGTATATCTCATTAAAACCACACAGACTCAGATAACTTTTTCAAATAGCCACTCTTTACAGAACTGTAGGAAATAAGTGAAATTAGTGAAGTATTCTGAGAACTGCTTGGCACTACCCTTGAACTGGAACTTTTATTATTTATATATGTCTGAGTAGGGCTCACTGGATCAGACCCTGAATTACGTTGTTGTTATGCTTAAGGCTATTAAATATGTGCTTTATACACAGATTAATTAAAAAAGTCCCTTTTTAGCTGATTTTTTTAAGCAGAAACTAACTGAAAATGTAATGTTTTTTCTTGAATATCTGAGTGCTGGTGCTTTTTTTTTTCCAGTCACTTAAGACTCTGACAACTAAATGCTAAAGCTGTAAGTGCTAAGAACAGAGCCAGGAACTTTGATTAAACTTTGCAAATGAAATTTTCCAGCATAGCTACTGGAGGATTCTTCATTTTAATAAGCTAAACTAAATTGTATAGGTGAAATAGGTGCTTTAAGAAGGCAGCATTTTGTGCAAGCTTCCACATACAGTGTCTGTGCAAATGAAACAAACAAACAAACAAACAAACCTCTTATTTAGTATGGTTCAACTATCTCTGAGTGACAAACTTTGTCTGAAGAAATCTAAGGATTTATACAACAGAAAAGTTGCATGAATGCAGTAGTTAAAAGATGTGACAAAAAGCTGTGTAGAGAAATACCAAGATCATTGGCATTTCGTCTCAGACTATAGACAGATTCACAAATTAAAACAAAAACAGACATAGATTTTAAAATTTTCAAGAGATCTTTTTCCAAAAAATTGTTTTCTGTTTTGCTCCTCCATCACACAAATGACAAAAAATTTCCACTAATGTCCACGACCGACAGAAGATACCAAACTGTTCTGGCAGGAAAGAGAAATGTTGTCTAGCTGGCCCTAAGGGCCATACCTATACTGGTGAATCGGCCAGCATTTCCCATGTACAGGATCTGAAAATGTATCTGCCCATCTTCTGATTTCAGCCTCATTCTGTGAGATCCAACAGCAACATTGCTGGCAGGCCAGGTGCATGAGATGGAAGAAACGGTGGTGCCTTAATAGTCATTGCTATTACAGATGGCTAAAGACCAGTCTAGGATGCTTGGGGAAGGGGGAAAAGAGGGTTCCCTACTTACTGTATTCGGTGAAATGGCAGTAGCAATACACATATGGAAAACATTCATAGGAAACACACAAAGCTCTTTTTTTTTTTCCCTTTTACCTTGGTTTTTCAGACATCACATCGCTTCCATGTTTAATCTTTATTGCAGTCATTTGTTTTCTGTTTCAGTAATAATCTCAGTGTATGTCTACACCAGTGACATTGAAAGCACAGCATTAATATTGCAGAACAATATTTTGTAAATTAACTGATGACACCCACAGTCACGACAGTCGCCTTAGGCTGCAAATCATCCCAAGAATCAAGGTAGGTGCTTAGATGATTAATCCAAGCTAAACTCCATGTTACTTTGTGTAACATTTTACTACTACCACACTGTTGTGACTGTCAAATGTAAACAAGGCATTCTTCATTAGTCACTGGGTTTCAATGGATAAAAGACTGTCAGGCAGATTACATTCAAATAAATAATACTTCTGGTAATTTTCCAGGACTATGTGAGCAATCCCTTGGATTAAAAAAAAAGCACTTTTGATAGATATTCTTATAATAACAGAGTAATTAAATATTTATACTTCAATAATTTTGGGGGAACTCACAGTTATAAAGAATTATCTTATTTAAAACAAATATACTGTTTGTCATTACATTACTGAAATGCAATTTCACACTCCTGCTACAGAATTTTGTATTCTGAGTTACTCTTAACGATGACTACAAACAGTCTTTTAATGCATCTTTGTCTGCATGCCTCTATCTGCAGCAATTACTGGCCACAAACCCCAGATAACTGTGCAAAAGGTGTTTGTACCGACACAGCAGGTATGGACAGCTTTTGCCAGAACTGGCACCTCTACTGGGAAGTCACAGTAGCTATTGTGCTTCAGGATTACAGGTTTATATTTTGAATCACGCAGTAAACCTTTTGGCCCCATTCATGGACTGTGATTCATTGTACTACGTAGTCTGTACAAGAGCTTTGAATCAAACAGACCAAGAAATAAGAAGGAGAGGTGACTAAAAAGACACAGTTTTTAATTAAAATGACAGGCAGCCAGTTTGGCACCATTATGTATTACAGTAAGAACCACGGTGAGAATTACAGTCTATTTTTGTTCTGATGCTGACTGACTCCTCCTGTGATCTCAGCCAAGTTAATTAGGGCCTAATTCTGTCAACTTCAGTCACAGTGATTAATTCTTTACTCAGTGAGTAATCCTATATATCAGAAAGTTGGGAAGAATGCTGAATCTTTCACAAATAGCAGGAGGCTGAAGCCACTCAAAAATTGCTCCCTTTCAGTATGAAATGTATCTCACTGACTTCCCCTCTAATCACCAAAAATGCTCTGTCTACAGAACTGCAATGGCAGTTGAAAGAACCAGTTATTTTTTTGCTGTGTGGTTTCAAAATTTGCTACATCTGCCCAATAGTGCTAATATACGCCTTGGACTTCAGATATTTGTAAATTATATCATTCTACAGGTTACATGACTGCAGAGCATGATTTATGTCAGGGAGTTGTCAAATCTGGTAGCCTGATAGAGGCAAGGCTGCTAAAGCAGCCCCATGCCTCCAGGCCCAACCAGTAGTGAGGCTGGGCACATGTTCCCAGTAGGCACATACACACAGAGCGCAGATATACACCAAATTACATACACAGCTGGCCACACAGATCAACACAGATGGAAACATTCATCACTCACACAGACACAGCACCAAAAGCGTCATCCTGTTCCCGTCTCTGGCTATATGTGTGTGTGTATACATATATATATATATATGTGTGTCTATGTATACAGATACATAGGTACCCAGTGGATACCTCCAGCAGCTGAGCTCACCCAGTCTGCCCTCGGATCCCAGTCTCTCCAGCCACTAGCACCCAGACGTAGGAGCCCCCAAGGCTGCAGTCCCACTCCGGTTGCTGATAAGCACACACACATACATACATACATGCAAGTCGATAACCCAATCAACTCCCAGACCCCAAGATCACTCCAGCAGCTCTCTGGGACTCCCCTGGTCCCTCTGATAGCCAGCTCCCACGGGGGGGCCGGGTGTAGCCCAGCTGCTCTCCCTCCTGCTCCTCTAGGCTCCCCTGTCTGTGTGGAGATAAGCTTTTTAGCAGACAATCTAAAAATTGGTTCTTGAATGTGATGTTCTTCCATACGTTATTGTGGCACCCATTCTTTAACATTTAGGAATAGAATGGAATAGAAATGGCATAAGTGAGTGAGGAATGTAAACTGTAAATGTAACCGAGGAACCTTGAAAACTGTAGCCTACAAGTTAGAGTAGCCTTGGACAACTCAAACTTTTGTATTTAGCATTTATATAGTCAATAACCTCAATTGACATTGACCTTGGGAGCAAAATGGGGCAATATTTTCACTTGGGTGAACTGTTATTGGAGAGTTTCTCTAGTGTATTAGGCACAAACATGCATTCCATCAACATCAAGTGCATGCTATCTTTTTCATCAATTTTCTTTTATTTTGTGCTAACATTGTTATTGTGGTCAGTACAGGGAAAAAAATTACTTTGCCTGAGAGTTAACTTCATCTCTGGCATAATATTATTGAAATCAACTGACTTTTTGCTATATTTTTTCTTTGTACGAAGCTCTGGACATTTATTTTACCAGTAATAAAATAGACCTTATAACTAAAAAAAAAAAAAAATTAAAAAAAAAAAAAGGTTACTTTATTTTTATTCTTTTTCAATTGTAAGATTAATTTCTTTTTAATTTTCAGGAGTGAATCTCCAGTTTGAAACCTTCTAAGTGCAGTCTGAAATGTTATAGGTAAAATACAACTAATGTATATATCCAGCTGATCTGCCAATGAGAAGGAGCATTGATGGCATGTTCTAAAATACATGACTTTTACTGTGTTATAATTCAAAACAAGGGACTGGCAGTAGTGGAACTGACCATCCAAACAGCCACATACACCAGCTGATAGGAGTTAAGAAAGATCAGCCATACCAGAGAGATGGTGGCTGTTTTGTAGATTACACAGCGACTGGGTTTTCTTAGTCTGCTCTACCAGGAAGGATAGAAGGTTGTTTCAAGCCCACTGTTAGAACCTATTTCTAGAATACATTTGAATTGCAGCCAGACTTTTTGATTGCTCTTAAGACCTAAGATTTCATTTTAAGTTTCCACTCCATCCAGGAAAAACTGTTCATGCCCACAGAAATCAGTTTCCCTATGGTGCTGGTTTAGCTACACATGGAAACATCTGAGAAGAAACGTTACCTGCTCCTTTTCTTCTGAAGCTTTTTATTTGCCCACCACAGTCCTTAAAGCTGGAAGAAAGAAAAGTGAAAATAGTGTTACTAAACTTATTGGAATTAAGGTAAAAATAGATGCTGGTGAAAGGAAGTAAAAAAGGACATGTCTAGCTGGAGCAGTTGTCCATGTTTTACTCAAATTGGGTTCACTGACTTCATTCTGTCTTGCATGTGGACATGTGCAGCCAATGGTATTCATTTAGTTTGTGCCTATATATAAAGGTAAGTTGTCACATTCCAGGAAAGTGTCACTCAAACAGAAAGTAAAGACGGGTTAATATACAATCAAATGTTTGTATATCTTGATGTGAAGACAAAAAGATAAATAGAAAAGTAAAACAGGAAAAAAGAAACCATGGGAAAGAGATATTATGATCTTAAAAAAGGTCTATAGCTATCCTATATATACTATTGAATCTAACAGGGAGAAAGTCAATATGTGTGAAGTAATGGTAACAAATTTGTACAGATTACATTAATGTTCCAATTTACTTTTCGTACTTTGAAGATGTCCATAGGCATCAGGAAAAAACCCTTTCATTGTGTGTAGCCTTACGTCTTGAAGCTGTCTCCCTGAAAACTGCAAAATGGAGTGGTGTTCTTTTTCTTGATCAGAATGAGGTTTATACTCATGGGAATGTTGTCAGCACAGGCTCTTTTTCTGATTTTAAGACTGATAACTGACGATTTATTTTCTGCAGCAGCTTCAATATCTCCACAAAATTAATTATATGTATATATATATATATAAAAAGTATAGTATATATAAAAAAATATCCTTTACATGTCCAAGAAAACTCTATTATAGGTCTTACCTTAGTGAAGATAACTCAGAAGCAATCAAAAATAGAAATGCTAACAGACTTAAGGGTCCCATAATTAATATAGGCCAACAGAATTTGAAAACATATTCAAGTAGGTTTCAACTCGTTGGATGATGGATAAGAATTTGGGATGAGGGGAGACAGAAATCAGGCAATCCATAGATAACAGTGAGGGATAGAATAAGTGTGGGACAACTAGCAAACTAGCTATTTGGAAATTACAATCATGGCAAATTGAAAAAGAAATTATATCCCTTACATGAAAAAAAATATTTTTACAATACCTTTGTATAACTCTCTCCTTCAAGGAGGTATTGATTTATTTTTGACCTATGTCATTTGACCAAGCAAGGATTCTGTTTGCCTCTTTGGAATAATTTTCTTATTTCCCATTTTTTCCGTATGTCTGTCATTGCTTTATGTCCACAGTATGTCTACTAATGATCAGATCAGTTTGGTATTTCCTAGTGGTTTAACTGTCCCGAAGCCAGATACAAGAGGCACCATGGTCTTGATATCTTTTTCAGGCAGTCACAGTATCTCAAGCATACTAAAGTTCCATGGTTCGTGGCTTTGCTATGAGATATATATTGCTTCTGCACTTTTTCATAAATACTAAAGAGAAAAGCAGAAAAGAAAAAAAAAAGTCACTCTGTAATTTCCTTTCATATCAAGCAAGTAGAATATTTTGATAAAAATCTGTTCCACAGCCAAAGCTAACTTTATTAACTCTGTTTTTAAAAAGCACTTGCTTTCCTGTCTTTATTTTGAGTACTGCTTCTCCAAGATCTTTTAATCTGTCATCTCTTTGAGAACCCTCTCTACTCTGTTTCCTGTCCTCGGTCAAACTCTTTTTATTTTACTCCTGCTCTCCCTTTATTTCTCCCAATTTACTACTCA
>JAVJGG010000008.1:23066453-23082563 GCA_035590195.1 Aviceda cuculoides | reverse complement strand
GGGGAAGCCTTGCTGTTGCTATTGCCACCACATGAGAGAGAAGAGAAGGAAAAAAGCGATATAGTTTTTACTTCATTTTCCCTACTACTCTTCTTCGTATTATTAGGATTTAATAGATTCTACCACCATCTACTCAAGCAATACATAGAAAAGTGTTTTTCTTTCCTAGTTCAGAAAATATGGACAAAACCTCATAACAAAAGAGATCAGTAGGAGCCTGACAGGATTCAGGCTAAGTCCTCACTTCCAGTTTTGAGAAGGGTTCCGAGATGTTGAGACTTCTCATTTGTTTAGGTTATGTCCCAAGCTCAAGAGACTATGCACACCGCTTCCCTCCATCCTTCACATCGTTGTAAAACCTGACAGGAGCTGCAGCAATTAGTGATTTTCAGTGCTTGGATTCTCACTCCCTAATCAGCTCCGACATAGCAAAGTCTTCTCAAGCAGCGAGATGGGTTCCATCAACGAATTATCAGCAAGGGCTCCCAGACCTCACAAACTCTGAACTCACCCCAAGCCAGAAGTTCCTGATGGTTACAGAACTAGGAGCTCTCCCAACTAGCTGTATTTTAGCAGTAATGAAACAGTCTGTCAGCCACTAGGGTAGGAAAAATTCTGTGGAGATCTTAAAAAAAATAATCTGTTTACATTTTTCTGTAACCATATGGTACTAAAACCTCCTTACGTTAGATATTTCACATCTGTGCTTTAGGAAATTGATTGAAATAGTGTGTTGTGATTTAGCTGGCAAGGGATTTTTGAAGGTGGCTGTGTGATTTGGGAGCATACAAATAGCAGAGAAGATTATTCATATTAACATGATGTAGAAGCCGCAAAAGACTTCTGTTCCTAAAATGCACAGTGCTTTTGAAAATTCCTGTTAAAGACAGACATTGAAAGAAGGGGAGGAGGGTTTAATGTCTTGTTAAAACAAGCTCTGGTAAAATTGACAATCTACACTTAAAGAGAGTGACAAAGAAGGGAGATGTTTCAGCTGTTAATAACTAATTCCACTGAAATCATTGACATTCTGATAGTAAAAGACATTTGTTTTAAAAATTCTTTCCCTTTCTTCTGTTTTCTGTCATTCCATTCATTGAAATCTACACAATTCTCTTTTCTATACCAAACAATGTGGGGCACTGCAGCATCAGTTCAAGCATTGACTCCTTAGACAAAAAACATCTTGTCGGCATCTCTCCGTGGACGCACAGAGCCCTGCAGGATTTGGGCACAGCCCCTACCTTGGGCTGCAGAGTGCAGCCACAAACTTGGTAAGAAGTGACGGCATGCTCTGAAAAGTTGTAACTGCAAACTGCAAGGAGTTAATCTGGCAAACAAGCTCCTGTTACTAGCACTTGACTTAGGATGGACATACATTTATAGGACTGTGAACACATTCCTCATCATAAGGTTTTCAGTTAGCTGTAGGCTTTCTGACAAAGGCAAACAATTAAAAAACCTCCTCAATGGAAATAATTCTTACTAACTTGGTATATCTATATGGCAAACCCCAAATAATTTAGCCTTTGAAGCTGCTGGAGAGAAATAGATACTCTTAATATGGGATTTATTACATCCTGAAGTAGATTTCCAAGTTGACTGTTCCCAGGTAATGTTTACTTCTCTTCACATCTGCAATGGAGCTTGTTACTCCATTGTAAGCTCCTAAAGCTGGGTGAGACAAATCCCTCTGTCTAATGCCACTCTGGGACATATAGATGGGCATGGAAAGGAATCTAAAGTATTTAGTCAAATCGCTACAAACAGCCATTATTTGTTAACATACATATAAAACTTCTTTTATTTCTTAAGTATCTTAAGTATCTTATTCTTAAGTATCTACAGTCTTAGATGACTGAAGCAGTGCTTCCTAAATTCACTCTGAGCACACTGTAGTAAGAAAATCCAAGTGAATTGTTTTCTATTATTCTGAAAAAATGGATATCCTCTTGTTGATTACTTATTTTAATGGGAATAAAGTTACTAGAGTACTGCAACACTACTTATTTTGAATTAAATATCTTTGGCACACTATATAACTTATTCTTCACAAATGTTCTGTAGTTCCTCATTGTGATCAACATATGAGGAAAACAATCTCATAATATTCTGAAACTGTAGTGTCTGTAGTCAGTGTCAAAATACAGAAACATTTTTAGAGACACGGATGAATGAAGGATGGCAAACAGTGTAACAGGTTTAAACCAACCTTATTAACACATCGCAGTGCGTAACGCATGCTCCACAGCACAGGAGCAGTGGAGGCCTGGTGGCCGTGCAGCCCTGACATCTCTGGACTGTGGTGTCATCCATCCCTGGATGAAGTTTTTATAGGTTTCAGTGGGGTTTTAGATATCACGTGCTAGTATTTTACTAAGAAGAGATACATCTAAATAGCAAAACTCCCAATGCACAGATGGTATTAGAAATATATGAATATTTTAAGTAATGCACTGGTCCTAAAACTAAAACAGTAGGAAAAAAAAAAATCTCTGAAAACAGTGTTATTGCTTTCTTTTCTTATTGCTTTTATATTGTGGGAAACATATATTCCAAAGTAACTAGAAAAAGGCAAAGTTTCAAAACTGTTATGAAATATGCTGGAAAATAAAACAAAGCAAATATAAGAGAAACCTGAATATATTGAAAATAAGTATTCTGAAGCAACGGAAGATAATGCTAATAGGTAGAATACCAAGTATGCATTTGCCATAGGAGGGTATTTGCATTGGAGGAAAATCTCACATTTTAGTTCCATTTTCATTAATCTATCTCTTCCATATTTTATTTTCCTTCTGTTCCTTCATGGATTTTTTGAACAGAATGCTGTGGGACAGCATGCAACAGCTCACATAAATTAGGGGTTTGCTGCTGTATGTTGTATATTTTGTGTATTACAGTCATTATGTTTCCATGCTAATATCTACCTGTAAAAATGCTGCTACTTTTAAAATAAATACAATAAAATGTGTTAGATAATAGTGGTAAATTTCATCAAGCATATATAATATGGTTATAACAAGAACTGCTGAATTAAAACAAAAGTAAATCTGCTAGTACAAATTTCATATACATGAGTATCATTTTAAATGCAGGTATATGCAATTGCTTACAAGTAAAGCCACTCTTACAAGGAAGGGTTGTAAAATCAGTGCGCTTTACTGTGAGAATAAGGTTTGCCAGAGAATGCTGGAAGAGGAGAGCTATGGCACATAGGTACAGAAGGTGCAGCATATAGTTTCACCATGGCGTATATAGTTTCACCATGGCCAGTCATCTTGCTGCCCCGTTGCATCCCTTTAGAAGTAGTTAACCACAGAACTTATTAGTAAATAATTGTCTCTGCATGAACAGGAATATAGTTTTGGAAAAGATATGGCCTTATTCCTTTCAGATCTTGCCTGCGGTTGTTCCTATTCACAAAGCATGCCCCTTCCTTGGACCCTAAATAGTCACAAAAAGCCTAAAGATATTTGGTCTCAGATTAGTTTCATAGTGGAGAGTAGACAGGGTCTAATTCTCACATCTGGGTGATATAGCTGCAAGGAGACTAACAGAGGAGGAAGGGACTGATCAGGCATTCAGCACTTGTTATCTGCCTCACCGGCATCTTTAGAGGCCTTATCTGAGCACACTGAAGTAATAGCAATTCCAAAGCTCTTCTGCTCACACTGTCATTGCACTGGTCATCTGCTATTAAGCTTTCCAGCATCTGTTATCTATTACTGGATGGGGTGTTCATGAGACTTGATGAGAGCATACTCTTGTCCTTACTCAGCTCAGCATTAACCATGCAGTTTCTCAGCTCAAAATGAGAAAAAGTCCTAGAATTTAGTGTCTGAGCCTTTTGAAATTGCCTTCCATATAAACTAAATATAAAGTACACTGTTCCAGGACAAAGTGATTTTGAGAATCTCAGCTATTATGCACTGGGTGTCTGTATACCTATAGAAATTTTATAACCTCTTGTCAGATCTGCCATTGGAATAATCAAGAATTCCCATTCGGAAAGATTTGTTTGTCCTTAGTGGCTGGAATATATTAGCTTCAAGGTCACCAGTTCTCTCCCATCCAGTTCTGTATTAGATGTTCTCTATTCTGATTTTCAAGTGGACTAGAAATAAGGAAGTTAAAAAATAAATCTGTGCTATGATTACATTATTTACTACAGAAATAGATTAGAGGTGATTTTTTTTTTCCCTGTGTGTAGTAAATTGTTGAGTCTGATTCATTCAGCCCTCAGAGACCAATAGACAAGTTCTAGGGTGTTCCAGGCATTTTCACCACTAAATAGAACATTAGACTCATCTGCATCTTTCTTAAATAGCCCCCCTACCCCCCAGTTCCACAAAGCACCAAACCTGAAAGTTATTGTTACGCTTCAAGTAACAAAGAACTCTTCATGGAGCCATTAGACTCTAATTAGGAGTAAGTAATAAATGATGCAGAACTAGGGAATTTTCATATATACTATCCCTTCAGAAAAGTTAACAGAATGTCATAAAAAATAGTGTCTAACACTGAAGAAAAATGGATGCAGCGATACAGAAGAAAACAATGACTTTCAGGAAGAACTTTTGTCTGGTTTTAATTCAAAGAAAAGAAAGAATAAATGCATGTTAGATAACATGACAAAAAGAACAAAGAAATGTCTCAGAGAGAAAAGAAGTAACAGAAAGAAAATAGGTCAGTTAATAAATGAAGGAGCTGAAATTAATGCTGAATTAAAAATGGCCTGGATGCTGATCCTTTTTTTTTTTCCTTAAATAATCTGTCTTTAACGGGAAAACTAAAAGAGAAATGTTGATATGATTAGGAATACCATGAAGATTTATTACAATGAAGACTGGAGATATGATCATAGGCAGCATTTGGGAAAGATTAGCATATAAACATCAATCCATCTGAGAAGAGTCATGGACCAGACTTCTGAAGGAACCCAGTATTTACAGTTCCCATTTAGGTGCCTGTGCATTTAACAGACTATGACTCTATCAAAGCATTTATGTGAATAACCAGGTATCTCAATGCTCAGCATACTTGTGCCACGATGAGATCAACTGCCTCAGATCACTGAAAGCCTCTGAAAAGATGAACACTTCATGTTGGTGAAAAAAAACGGGACTTCAGCTATCTTTGAAAATCCGGCATTTAGAGGATGATTTGAAGTTTATGAATTGTGAATTAATACCCTTGTCAAGCCTTTTGACTTTAAAAGTAGGCAATGGAGAGACAACAAAAAAATGCATTTAAAGTTTAACAAAGCCTTTGTTTAAATGCTACAAACAGAAACTTTGAATCTCTCTTTCATATGTGGCCAGAAAGTTTTGAAAAAAAATAAGTTTTTATAACAAGGATGTCCAAAGGTATGCTGACAGCTATCCTAATGTTCTTGAATGCCTCTGACAACTTAGGAGCCAAAGTCAAGAGTTGCAAAGAAAGATGGAAATATCTAAGCAGCTTGAGAAAACCTTAATAGCTCTTGCTAACTCTGATGCTACAGAGCCAACGGGAGCATTGTGTGTCCAGGTCTCTTCAATGCATGTATTCAGGAACGCAGCTTCTGAACCCTACCAGATCTATCCTCTCATTCATTCTCTTAATGCTACCTTCGGTCCTTAGGTATATATAACCACCATGCAAGTATGTATGCAGATACACATAGACATACATACACATACACAAACGTTTTCAGTGCATCTTTTACTCCTACCTATTGCTTGCTAATACCAGGTAGACAAAGAAACAAAATACTGAATGGAATATATTAAACTAATTTCAGGTTCAGTTCTGCCACACTCAATCATATTGATGATTCAGTAACAGGCAGATGGACTGGTTGACTGTAACAAATTTCAGGTACTTTAATAATTGCCACTTTGGCATTTGGTGATGAGATTATCTAATACTGTGTGGCTATTCATATAGTACAAGAACTTGAAGGGCCTTTCTGACATTTTTCTAGAGTTTTACATTTTTACCATGAAAATCAAGCTGGTTACAAACAATTTTGAACAACATGCCAAGACACTGCAAGATTTGAAATTTCTAAAAGAAGATAAGGTGATCTGTTCAATTAGCTTAAATTAAAGGAAAAAGAAAAAAATATATTTTAGAGTATGATTAGCAAATACTAAATAAAGGGAAAGCAACAAGCTTCTGAGAATGGGAAGATGGAGGTTTGACAGTCTGTTGCAAAATATATAATCACTTTCAGCTGAAATGATTCTAGTATACTGTTTTGATTCATTTTTCCAATGGTATACCTATACTGTAGTAGTAACTTCAGCACAGAATATTACAATTACAGCATAGAATATTTGAGATGCACTCAAAATTCACTTGAAAATGACAGCTGGTGCAGAATTCAGCTTTTCATTTCCTAAGTGGAGTGAAATATTGCATGCATTACACTGGTTTCTTGTTTACTATTAGACACATTTCATAGCCTTCTGCTTCTGAAGTCCTACATAAAGTGACATGTAACATCCAGATAGATTAATCCTCACCATTATTTTACTGTTATCTGAGCAGCTTCCCAACATTCTTCATGATTTCTCAAAAAATAATAATTCAGAGTGAATATTGATGAAAGTTCCTGATGCAAAACTTTTCTAAGATTATCATTGTATACCATTGTTTTTAAGTGCTGTATTCTGGAATTTATGTTTCAGACAACATGAGTCTAGAGA
The DNA here is from genome assembly GCA_035590195.1 of Aviceda cuculoides. NCBI lineage: Eukaryota > Metazoa > Chordata > Aves > Accipitriformes > Accipitridae > Aviceda > Aviceda cuculoides. The sequence continues at coordinate 23,075,868 of JAVJGG010000008.1, read as the reverse complement.
ATGGAAAATAGAAATGAAGTAATGATGCTGTTAGCAGAGTTTTATTCTCAACCATTTTTCCACCTCAGATATTTTTTGCAGGTTAACTTTTAAAATAAGATAAAGACTTAAAGCTCATTTTCACAGAATTACAAAATGACTGAGGTTGGAAGGGACCTCTGAAGGTCACCACCTGGTACAATCTTCTTGCTCAAGCAGGACCACCTAGAGCTGGTTGCCCAGGACTGTGTGCAGACCGGTTTTGACCATCTCCAAGGATGGAGACTCTACAACCTCCCTGGGCAACCTGTGCCAGTGCTGTCACCCTCACATTGAAAAAGTGTTTCCTGATGTTCAGACGGAGCCTCCTGTGTTTCAGTTTGTGTCCATTGCCTCTGGCCCTGTCACTGGGCACCACTGAAAAGAGCCTGCCTTCATCCACTGAAAAGAGCCTGCCTTCATCCCCTTTGCACCCTCCCTTCAGGAATTTAAATACATTGATAAGATCCCCCTAAGCCTTTTCTTCTCTAGGCTGAACAGTCCCAGCTCTCTCAGCCTCTCCTCATAACAGACATGCTCCAGACCTTTAATCATCTTTGTGACCCTTTGCCGGACTCTCTCCAGTATGTCCGTGTCTGCATATTTTTATTTTTTTATTTTTTTTCCAGAAGTGCTCTGATTCTGCAAGTGACTTTGTATCTTTAAAAGAGCTCATCTCTACAGTGATACTTGTAAAAAAAAAGGTAATTGCTAGGTGAAGAGAGCTTTTGAAAACAGAGTCTCAACTTGTACTAAAAGACTACATCTTTTTTATTCTGTATCATGTTTCCTGACATTTTAGTAGGTTTTGTTGTTGTTTTTCCCCACCTCCCCACCCTAGTCTGTACCACTGCAGAAAAAAAAGTTATATGTATACTCTTTATTTGTAAATATCACACCTGTAAAGCTATTTAATATCATGAATTGGTTAATGATTTGATGATATTTTATTTGGGAAGTTAGTTCAGCAAGGAAGACAGAAAGTGGATGAATCTGTGGATTTGTCAGGTCACCCAAGCAAAGGATTTTCTGTTGTTCTTGAAGGATATTGTGGGTTTGACCATTAAAGTCTCAGCTTTTCATTTACTCTGGCAGTACATGATCACTTTATGGCTATGCTTGTTCTCATGATCGACGTTGTCACATGCTCCCTACATTGTTCTTATCTCAGTCATGAAGCAAACATAATAGCCAAGATTTTTCTTCACCTGTTTGCTTTTAATTTCAGAGGGTAAAAGTGATGAATACTAATAACAGCACGATTCCTTTATGTGTAAAATAAAGACTTCTTCCCAGGTAAATGTTACAGGAAACAAAAAAAAACAATTCACTGCAAATGCGGTATAATTGTTTATAAAGCACAATCAGAAACTGTGCAGTTTAATGTGCCTTTGTAATTATGACCAGTCTGCATGTTCTGCAGTGAAATCACATGGAATTGCAATATAAACTAAAACAGCATCACTGTAATTGAAGGCCAGTGAAGATGGAAATAAAGATTCTTTTTTTTTTTATTTGTTTGCTTCTTATAAAAAAAAAAAATTTTGAACAAATATACTGCATGACTGTAACAGACAATATAGCCTCTTCCCAGGCTTTTAAATGCCTGCTATTTCATACCTGTAAGATAATTACAGTCTTTGACATCAGAAACTATGTTATCTCATATGTGAAGTAATAAACAGAAAAGAGGCAGTAGACTTCATTACTATTGCAACTTTTTATTTCTCACTCATATGTTTTACAGCAGTTTGACTAATATTATTTTTGTTACCCTTTTTATCATCACAATTACTATTGTCAGTTTGGTGCTTTGAAACATATACCTCTTCTAGCCACTAGATGGAACTAAAAACCCTTGTGATTTCTCTTTTTTTCCTGTTACACAGATGCGTACCAATTCCTTCATGATAAAAGCTTGGAAACAGTCCAGAACTGGCACTCACCAAGTTAGGGAAGGGTATCTGCTACTTGGTGCAGCACTACCTTTGTTGCTTGCAAGTCTAACTGCCAAAAGAGGAGATATTTAGAATATATTATAAATGTTGTACCTTCATAGCAATGAAGGTAAAAATAAACCCAAGCAAAACAAAGGAAAAAAACCAACCATTACAGCTTTCCAAACTGTAATAACTCAAACTAAAAGTCAATAGTGATTGATTTTTCAGGAGATACTTTGGAGACAAACCAAGGCAGAAGTATGTTCACTTTTGATATATCTAACATTTAACTGTGGAAAGACATGTAAAAATTATTTTTTTTTCTTTTATAATATTTTTTTTATTCTGTGTAGGTGGTGGGTTTAGTTCTTTACATATCCTACAGAAACAAACATTTACTCTTCTTCTGAAAAGATCTAAACATGCAAAACTATTAGTTTCACGATGTATTCAAGTTAAAAAATATATACTGTAATGCATTTGTTGCCTTTGGTTTGAAAATCTACCACCTATTCTTTTCCTGAAAGTTTATTACTGTAGCAGGATGATATCAATTGACGGATGTAGCAGTTTCTGCACTCAGTTCATCTGCATTTAAATCAGGTGTTAAAGTATTTCCAAGCCCAGCAAAAATCATTATTTTTCAAAACCTTTTAACTAGCATAATTTGTTTTGTATCCCTCTGTTCATTTGGATTGCTCTAACCTAACCAGTTTATCCCCTTTTTAGACTGAAGTATTACTTCTAATGAGAAACACTTATTTCTCTGCTGACTACTGGTTGTTGTGTCAACCTTTCTGTTAAAATTCTCAAAGAAATATTTGTTTCCCTGTCCTGTGATGCATTATTCTATATGTATGTTTCTATACAAGGCAAAACTGCGATAAATACATAAGAAATGAAGGATTTTTAGCACTGTTCTACAGTTCCCAGGAACCTTAGAGTTGCTACCTTTCAACTTGATACCTGGAAGCTCAGTCTTATGAAGATCAACTAAATGTATTTCAATCATGTTGGGTGGTGTTTTCTTTGGTGCTGTTTTTGGGGTTTTTTTTGTTGTTTTTTTTTTTTAAATGAGGTTGGATTAGGAATTTAGAAATTAGCATGTTAAACACCAAATGATAAATATGGAAGCATTACAGTCGACACATGCAGAGTTCCAGTTTGGCCTACCTGTACCATAGAAGAAAACCCAGCAGAGACTGTCAGTGAATTACATGTAACCAAGCTTCTTGATACTTCGCACAGTTATTTCACTGAGAACAGTTAACAGTTGTGGGTTTTCTTCCATTTATCTCCATTGTTATCAGATCTTCTTATTCAGTTCCTTGACCTTTTCCTTGATCTTTCTTTGGCATAACAGTCCCTTTAATTCTCTCTGAGATTCTTCCCTTTCTGCAGCCTCCGCCTAGATCTCCTGTCTCCTAGAAATATATCACGTCACTGATGTTGTCACCATGTATACAGAAGGGCAAAACACTGTGATAATTAAGTATTACAAACACAAAACTGTGGCATATGATCAACTCCTACCTAGAAAAAAGCATTTCTGTTCAACTTTGTTTGTATCTTGCTAACCTAGGATGCATGTTAAAGGAAAGACAAGTAAAATACTCTTTGCTTACCGTGGAGTTCTGAAGAGGAAGGGTAATATTTAAAGGGTAATAGCTTATGTTTGTTCCCTAACACCCTTACAGCAACGTCTCTTTGACTGTACCTTTAAGCTATTAAATGCACAGAACAGGTTCCTAGTTTCTTTTATTTTTTTATAAAGCAGCCTGTGTGTTGCCAGCCTTCTGCAGCACCAGATGACAGTCTGCTAAAGCCTGTAAAAGAGCTGAAGACAGTTTGCATGTTCTGTGAAATCCCTGAAAAAGATTAAGAAGAGAAAACAACTTCTCGTGGTTTCAGAAAGGATGCAGAAAAAAAATCTGTACGAGAAGGTGTGGTTTCTCTATTTAGTTCATGAGTGCCCCACAGACTTGGGAAGAGGCAAGGGGGCTCATGCATCACAGTTACAAGGCCTTCCTTCCTTTTTCTTCAGGATAGGCTCCTGAAAGAGCCTTTGTTACTATAAAATAGCAGTGTAAAATAAGAACCTATGCCAAAAGTGAATATGCAAATTGCTCTATAATTTTGTTGATGGGTTAAGTTACAGTAGAACTGCTCTCTTTTTCTGCCAAAATGGGTGCTGCTTTTCAGGAGTGTCTCTATTAAGCGTTGCAGTGATTTTCTGTAGTATTTAATATTTTAGTGCCTTAAATACATCCAATTTTAGTATCTTAAAATACATCCAGGTTATGCCTCAGATGTTCTTGCTTTTGCTTTATATGATTTCACCTTCTCACTTCGTATGGTATAATAGCATTATGTTATTATTACTAAGCTTCAAACGTCTCAGGAAAGTAGACATACACCGATATTGAATTATACAATTTACCAGTACAATTGTACTAGTGTGTATGGTATTTCAAACATGATAGATATATACAAAGAGTTTACCTGGTGTAAATCAGGTATCGTCATAGACTTAAATGGGGCTAGTTTTTTAACAGTTGAGGGTGGGACAAAAACCATAGTACATTTCATTTCTTGCCAAGACTTTTATTCAAACTGCAATGTCTTAAGCCTATTTCTCAGCTGAAAAGTTCTAACACTGTACGTGATTATACATTATTTTCAACATTCCTGCTTTAACATCATTGCAGTTCATACTCAGAACAAACAAATGGTCAAGAATGCAAAACTGAAGTAAATATCCAGTTCTGAATAAACATTAATATTGCTATTTACTCATTCATCACTGTTATTTCAGTGGCTTAGGTGTTGGACAAGATTATTGTGAGAAGCTGATCAGGAAATATTCTAGGCCCTACCTCAGAAATTCCAAACACTTCATGTTATATTACCCATCCCATTTTTTTTTCTTTTTTCTTCATTCCAGTTTTTATTTGGCGGCTGTCATTCTAGCAGTTGGAGTAATACTCAAATAGTATACTTAAAGACCATTTTTGGCAAACGTTCACTATGCTTAAGTAGCCCAAACTCGGTGAAAATACTCTAATAGGATGACTATGGTGAGTAAGGTTTTGCAAGTTAGCAAATTAGTTTATATCACAAAATACTTTGCTGGAAGATTAATACACTGCTATGTTGTCATGGACAGTTTTATTTATATATTGCAATTTTGCCTGATGGATCCAGTTCAGAGATGATGTACTAGAAATAAAGAATGATCGGCCCGTGCTCTTTAACTTTTTGTTAGATGCACACTGCTCTGCCTGCCTTCAGAAAAGCTCTTATACCAATTAAAGATCAACAGAAAGCTTTGCCCTGATTTCTCTCTGCAAGTCTTGATTTGTTCTTTGCACTCACAGTGCAAAAAGGGTGATGGAAGCTCTGACTCTGCGAAGGACACCCGTAGCTGAGAATAATACAGGAGCTGGAAGACAGCTTTTGGTTTAACCTTTCATTTATTGAATGACTTAAAAGTAATCTGTTGACATGGTTTTTTTTAATATTGTCAATTTTCAGAAGAACTTCTAGTCTGAAATGTACCTCTTATTCCTACACAGTTTGGATCTGAATTTGTTACTTTGGAAGTCAATGGCAATTCCAGATTTGACATTGAGTTAGGCCCAAGAGAATGTTTAGAAAATCATTTGAAGAGTTATAAACAAGCATACAGTTCCTCTACCGATAAAGAAAGAAGGACACTCTTACAAAATCAAATAAATACTTGGTTGGTTTTGACTCTCCTGTATCTATACAGTATCTGCTTTGATGGAAACCACAGTTTTCCGTGACGCCTTATGGTAATTCTATGATCACCAACCTAATTTCTCTAAATGGAACTTAAATACTTTTACACAGAAACCACAGATTAGAGAAAAAAAAACCACTGAGGACAAAATCAGTTACAAAGAAAAATATATCTCCCCCAGGATCTTAATGAATTCAAATATGTAATAGATTAGCCGAAACTAGGAAAGATAGGAGAAGAGAAATAAAACATAGCCATGACACTATACCTCACATCTATTGAAATATGGAGTCACACACTAATTCCTTGAACAACATTATTATTTTTTATGCCACATGGCACAGAAGTCCCTCAGCCTCCTGGGCTGCACTGGGAGGAGCACTGCCAGTAAGTCAAGCGAGGAGATCTTCCACCTCCGCTCAGCACTGGCGAGGCCACGGCTGGAGCGCTGTGCCCAGTGCTGGGCTCCTCGGTGTGAGAGGGAGACATGGACACACTGGAGAGAGCCCAGAGCAGGGCCGCAGAGACAGTCCAGACACTGGAGCATCTGACGGACAGGAGGAGGCTGCGAGAGCTGGGACTCTCAGCTGGAGAGTCAGCTCCAGGAGTTCATCCCAGAGGAGAGAAGCCTCAGGGGGATCTTAGCAATGGGTAGAAATACCTGATGGGAGGGAAAGAAGAAGATGGAGCCAGCCTCTTCTCAGTGGTGCCCACTGACAGGACACAAGGCAGTGGGCACAGATTAAAACACAGGACATTCCATCTAAGCACAAGAAAACACTTTTTTTTGGCCATTTTTTTTCTTTTACTGTGGGGGTCATCAAACACTGGCACAGGCTGCACAGCGAGGCTATGGAGTTTCCAGCCCTGGAGATATTCCAAACCTGACTGGACATGGTCCTGGAAAACTTGCTTTAGCTGGCCCTGCTTTGTACAGCAGCAGGTTCAACTAAACAAGCTCCAGAGGTCCTGGTGATTCTGTGATTCTATTTCTGTGAATATTAAATCAGGCATAGACAATAGAGGTTTCTGCTTTATATTTAAACCTTGATCACCAAAGTAGGACTTTGTATTTGTTCAAGAACTAAAAGGCAGTGAGGACCTGTCCTTTCTATATTTAAAGCTAACAAGAATTTATTAGGCTGTTAACATTTTTGACTTAGCTTAATTACAGCAATTAAGAGATTACCTGCACTGAAGCACTTATCTGCAGCTGATCTAGCCTAGAGGTGAGAATCAAAGGGAGAGGAAAAAAAGAGAAAGTTCATTTATTCTTGGTTCAAGTTGACATCAGGCTTTGAGGCATAATTGTCACCTTTCCATTGTTTTTAAAGCAAGTCTGTAAGTGACTGACCTCTTTGGAGAGGAAAAATGCAATTAGAGGTCTCAAGGAACTTTTAGTCTATTTACCAGTTTTCTTCTAATGCTGGGCAGGAACATAATCCATGACTTTCCTGCATCAGTCCTTGAATTTTGTTTAGTGGTATCACATTTGAACGTCCTAGAAAGATGGAAGTTCTAACAAGTGGAGAGCGTGATGGTACTACCATACAAATATGAAGTACGAAAACACTCATATACATTTGAACACTTAAAGATGTATAGATCACTGATTCTTCCAAAGCAACTTAAAAATGCAGGGTTGTCCCACATCAAAATTCTGCTCTAATTTGTCACAAATTGGCCATCTTATATTGTCCATCTGCATTACCTCTTGTAACCTCCATTTTATCTATTCCTAAATGTCTTAGTAGACTAAGCATTTTTCAAAAGAGACTAGAGAGGGGGTTTTTTTGTTTGTTTGTGGTTTTGTTTGTTTGTATGTTTGTTTGTTTTTCCAGAGGAGTCAGCTAGTTCTGTGATTCACTTCTGAGTTAAATTCTGGTAGGCAGATTGCCCTGTTTTCAGTGATTCACCCTCACTACATGACACAGTCTTTCTGGAATGGAGGAAGCTACATCGAAGGTGTTAACTAGTGTTGGTAACTTCTTCCATTTCACCTTGTTTATTAAAACTTTCATTTTAAGCTTGTTTTGTCAACTTGATTTTTGTTCTTTTGGTTTGGTTTGGTTTGGTTTGGTTTGGATGGGTTGTGGTGGTTGTTGTTGTTGCTGTTGTTGTTCCCCCCCGCTGAGTTATTTGTCATTCTTGTCTCAATCTACAAGTAAGTAATAATCCCCTTTAATCCCCAAACTCATATCACTGGTGGAAAGTGTCTGCATTTCTCTAATCATTCATCTCTGGATGCCATAGACTCTAGTCATTCTATAATCTTAGAGACAGGTACTGTATCTCCTGTGAATGGATGTAAAAGCAATATATGTGAACAGAACACATGAAATATGACCAATTGAGGGCACATGCAATACGATACTGTTTCTTCATCTCCAAAGAGTACATCGTGCTCCAAATGGGAAAGTGTGTTGGACCTAAAGGTGATGATGAAGAGAGGATTCTCCTGGAATTAAAGGGGAATGGGAGACTAGGGAAAATATATGCTGCATAATTCAGCATAGATATTTAGAGACTTCATCTTGCCTTACTGAGTAGATTGGGCAGCAAAAACTATGTTTTTTCTATCACCTTAGAGGAAAATACAGGTAATACTACCTCGTGTAGTCTTTTGGGGAAATAAGTCCTACTCATAGATCACTACAGTGTTTGAATACAAACCAGCTGTTTAGCTGATGAAAAGAAATAAAGACATAGCTGTTCAGACTTTTGAAATAGGAAAAAAAAATGGGTGTTGCTTTAAGCAAAAGGTCATCCATCTGCTTTAGAGTGCTCTCTAATGCACTTCTTACTTGAATCTACTGCTTTGGTATTATGTTACTAGCTCATCAACCAATTCTGAATTACAGTTCAGAGGGAGCTATCAGCTCTCACAATGATATAGTGGTATGCCTATGCTGTAGTTGATACTTAAATATTCAGTGAATCATATATACTGTACCTATGTAAATATGAATTTGCAGTGCAAATGAGCTGCAGGGCCTTGAATACTTAAAAAGTGATTGAAGAACAAGCTTACCTGAAGAATCAGTTTTTCATTTTCTTAGTCTCCAAGATCAAAGCCATAACCATGGCAAGAACCATACTCTGAGAACATTTGCTTTGAAAGCTTGCCTCTCACCTGTTATATTAAATGGGTTCTGTGAAAATTTCTGCAAGATTGATGGATATCACACTTCTGCTGGGTAGAGATTTTTCTTCTTATCTTCGGGGCAAAACCAGGATTCAGCACCATGGTTTCTTTAATGATTAGAGGAATGGACTGATGAGAGGAATAGATCATGGATACTATGGGATTCTAGACAAATAAACCAATGACACTTTACAAGGCTACTTTGATCTTGCAAGTCAAAACTTTCACATTCATATCAGGAATGCAGACATTTATAGTCAAATGTGTGGTATATATGAGCACACATTTAGTTATTATTGTAATGCAGTGTCATGGTTTAACCCCAGCCAGCAACTAAACCCCACACAGCTGCTCGCTCACTCCCCCTGTGTTGGGATGGGCGAGGGAATCAGAAGAGGAAAAGTGAGAAAACTCATGGGTTGAGATAAAGACAGTTTGTGACTTAAAGCAAAAGCCACGCACACAAGCAACACAAACCCAGGAATCCATTCCCCCCTTCCCAGGGGCAGGCAGACGTTCAGCCATCTCCAGGACAGCCGGGCTCCATCA
>JAVJGG010000008.1:23045696-23061658 GCA_035590195.1 Aviceda cuculoides | reverse complement strand
CAGCTCCCTCTCCACTTCCCCTCCTCAGGAAGCTGCAGAGAGCAATGAGGTCGTTCCTCAGCCTCCTTTTCTCCAAACTAGACAAGCCCAAAGTCCTCAGCTGCTCCTCACGGGACATTCCTTCCAGCCCTTTCACCACCTTTGTTGCCCTCCTCTGGACATGTTCAAGGACATTCACATCCTTCTTAAATTATCTTAGTATCTGATCCATTATATCATTGCTATCTGCATTTTACATTGTTCTATAATTTTGCTGTGGCTTGCCATGCTCAATTACAGTCTTTTGTCTTTATTTAAAGCACCAACTACAGATCCTTCACGTAACAATTCTTACTAAGAGCATGTTCATTATGTGTTGGCAAGCTCAAGGCCTTAAACTGCATGCTGTTACCCATGCACCTTCCCGTGCAGCTTGGTCATGTTTCAGTTCTCTGATGATTTTACAATACGCAATAACTCAGTAATCAAGTAACACAATTAGATATTTCAACTATTAGTTCTGAATGTTCTCAACAGTGAAATACAAATTAACCATTTTGCCTGTGACAGGTGTAGGAACTGCATAACTAGTTGACAAAACACTAGTCCAGCTTATCCTTTTTCAGTCCTGCTTTTTCAGTTCTTAATAATAGGCTTTCTTAGTAATAAAACAGATACGCAAATCAGAAGCAGATCACAAATTGTATGATAGCATCATACAGTGATCTCAGCTGGAGCTTTTATGTGATAACAGAGTTCTCCAACTAATCCAGGGGTGCCAGGTTAAGTTATTCAGAGATATCTCCAACATGTAGATGAGGTTACAGCAAGGTCGAAATTTGATTTTTACTAAACTGCATTTATCTCCTTGAGATTCCAGAGCCATATATGAATATTCATATCCTTGAAGACAGCAGTTGCATTAAAACCCCACAAATCTGTATTAAAGATGTAGACCAAGAGCAGCAGACATCAATTTTTAAAGAGGTAGCAAGGAAGTGATAGATGAGTGACAGAAGCAGCAGAACATGGGGAAAATGAGCAGTGAGTGTGCAGATGACTTAGAAATAATAATGGGTGAATCCCTTCATTTTTTCTTTTTAAGAAGTAATATTGATTCCTCTGGAAAACAGAAAAAATAAGTTAATAAACCCCTAAAATTATGGCACTATCTTTTAATTAAGTTAATTAATTAACTTAAGGAATTAAGACTCCTCTTTGAAAGACTGCTATTATGCCCTAATACCCAGGGAAAATCTTTATTGTTTATCCTTCTATTATAGCAGACCAAGGCACAGGCACTGAGATGGAGGTGCAAAGTTTTCAGTAAACATTCGCAGGGCTCTGACAAGGGAAGAAAAAGGCAGAATTGTAAGTGATGTCTAGCTGCAAGAGTGCTCTGGGATGGTAACCTAGAATGATAATGCCCAAGTGCACATCTATGCACACAGCAGCCTAGTAACACCATTTGCTTGCAGCTGTATTTTAGAGGACTCCCTAAGCTGAGTTGAGGATATCACCAAAGGAAAGATCTAGGTTTGTAAATACCACAATACGTACCTGTACTGAATTAGATCAGATACACAGAAGGAGTGTTTTAGCAAACACTGACAGCTGAATGAGGACTATTCTAACTCATCTGTTCTAAAGATTATTACAGCTCTACATTAATGGCTGAGTTTTTACCAACACCTGACTGCCTACTGCTGGAAATAGTATGACAACACATCTTTTCCTTATATGTTTATTTTTTCTTGCATGTTTGATGAGTATGGTTATTGCAAGTTTACAACTGCCTTAAAAATTTCTGAAGTCTCTAAGTATCACGTGAACAAAAACGTTGTGAGGGACTAAATAATAATAGTTTCATTATTAGATTAACTCTGAGTAGGCCAGATTGTTAAGTAGAACTTGCCTTACCTTTTCCTTAGAGAGTTCACCTCACATATACACAAAACAAACAAACAAACAAACAATCAAATCTACAGATATTTTTAGTTTAAAACACAAACTAAGATAACAGAGCAAATTCAGCATAAGAACAGAACAGACATAAAAGAGCTTATAAGCAAATTCATCTCTTCAAGTTACACTGGAGGTCTGTCTGTGTTTCTGCTCTTCTTAGAAATCTATCAGTTTCTGTACATGCTAAAACTCCTTTCTTGCTTGCTCTTGTTTTCAGTTTCCACCAGTTTCCACTTCTCTGCTCTCCAGCATTTTCTGTCACTAAGCATATTCTTTCTCTGAACCATTGACTCCTTCTTCCAGAAAATGCTACTATTACCAGACTGCACAAGTGAAAAAGAAAACTTACTTTCTCCTGCAGTCAATACCTTGTTAAAGGGAGATAACATGCAGTACATAAGTTTCAAATAAGTAGTTACCATCCGTTATGGTTGCTGCTGTAGAAGCAGCAGAAATTTTGGCAAGTCCATATTCATTTATTTGGAAGCGACCTCCATTTGCAAATGTGGACTTAGATAAAGCTGTCATCATACAAAAGTGGTCAATTCTTTAAACTTATTGAGAAGATATCTGCCACTGTTTATATCAAACCTAACCCAGCAAGATCCCAACATTCAGATCTCTGGAAACTATCAAGAGTTATATATTTATTGATAACATACTTATTTTCTGTAACTTATTCCTGAAGACTACAAAGATGCTGAGAAGATACTCTGTTACTGAATTTTATGGGAGGCTGTGGAAATAGATACTGGGAATGGGAGAAGACCACAGTAAGAGTATGTGTACGTTATAAATGACACCCAGCTCTAAGCCAAAGGACCAGTTTTAATTGGCAAAATAGTTTCACCTGACCTCAAAAAGGGCTGGATGATAGCTGCAGTATTATGCAAATACGGAGAATTCATCTGACTTCAGGTGACTTTTCTTGGCACTCAGGGCCACTGAAAACTAGGGATAGCAAATAGCACCTAGGCTGGCTAAATAACACCAGCCTCACACTGCTCCTTATAGGATACATCTTGTTCTCCTTTTGCCTCTTACGATGTTGTATGTTATAAGAGTCAGCTGGGGAGGAGGGATGCATCATCCTTCTGCTAAGTTCATAAAATTACAACTTTCCATTAAATATGTTTCTGTATCTTTCAACTTAATGCTCCTTCTTTTTTTTTTTTTGTTTTTGTTTGTTTGGTTGGTTGGTTGGTTAGTTTTTTCCCCTGAGCTTTTGTCCTTGGTGGATTCAACTCGGAGTTATTGTGTTGAATAAGGTAATACACTACAAAAAATACATATGAAATAAAACAAATACACTACTGCAGTTTTTTGAAGGACTTGTGCCATTCCTGAAAAGATCACTGCCTCATTAGAATAGTAGCCTCTTCAGCAGAATAAATAGCAAAGTTCATTTAATAAGGGATGTGTTGACACTGGTGATACTGTTTCATTAAATCTTAAAGAATGCTTTATTATTTTTGATAAAAAAGATCCACTACTGGCCTCCTACTTGTTCTTTAAAAAATTTAGATGTTAATTATACCACATGTGGAAAAAGCTCAAAGACATTATGTTACCAAAGCTTGGAGGAAACCCAACAAACCCATTTCAGTCTAAAGCACCATCAAGGGAACTGAAACAAGTGTGTGTCAGGATGTTTAATATTATAGCCTAGGGGGACATAACACTTGCTATATGTGGGAAGTAAACAGCAGGGCTTTTCACTAAAAAATGAGACAGAGAAAACTTGTGATCACAAAACAGAAAACCATATTGCTGATCAGATATAAATATAAGAGCTTTTCCACAAACTCAAGCTGTGCCTTTCCCAACTAAAATCTCATATTAATTTTTGTGAGACTGTTTTTCATTGCATAGCTAGGAAGAACTGAGAAAAACAAAATTTGTTGTTCTTTTCCCAGAGACTCTCTTTGTGGCAAAATTCTTGCCATGTTTTTCACTTTAACTGAAACACAAAACTATGATTAGCTGATTCATTCTGTATTATATGACTTAAATTAACAGAGAAGAAAATGGAAACCTTAAAAAATTCAACCCCTCTTCACAAATTTGAATTCAAATTACAATATTATTTGGAGGGTATTCTCATGACTCCTAAATTAACAAACCAGAATTTTTTCAGATGTGATTTCTGGGTATGGTAAAATTATTTTTTTACCTATTCATTACTTTTCTATTTAATTTTGAAATTATCTTCTGAGTCAACCCACCAAAGGAGTATTAGTCTCCCACCCAAGACTTATGTTGTAATAAGTGGAATGCTCCAGAAGCTAATTTTCTAGTAAATAATTTCACACATGCTTTTGTATTCATTCCTCTGGGCAGCTACTAGGCCCTATTTATTCAACAAGTGTTGACTTGACAATAAGTTATGTTGGTATCCTCTTTCACTGAGTAAGAAAATAGGAATTCATAAGTAAAGCTTTTCAGGTGAAACATAACTGTAATTTAGATTTGTGTCTCAAATTGGTGAAAATGTTACAAAATGACAGTCCAAGGCAGATTCATATTCCTGATTTCAGATATTAATTTGTCAAGAAAAAAGCTGTGCATTTTTATAACACAGCTTAGCATATCTCTTCAGGAATGCTATTTCCCTATGTTTTAAACAGCGTCAGCAGGAAAAACTCAGAAGGTCATCTTCTGTCTGTAACAGACTAGATCCAATAGCCTTTCTCAGGCTACTCCTGTACTCAATTTAGCCTAAGTGAACTAAATGTAAACGGCTTCAGTGATATGGAGGCTAGTAGCCACTCATGGAAGCTAATAGTAATTTATCTGAGTTCTTAAATAACTGCACTTTCTCAGACCCTTGGATTATCAAAATTCATTGTAGTCAAGAGACAGTAGGGTGAAAGAAGGACTTTTAGATCTCTATGGTCTGCTCAGATTTCTGAGGTCATTTGATCACTTGGAAGTGATAGCTAGTAGTGAAAATGAATTTTTCACCAAATTCAATGACATTTGAAAGGGGTTTCATTGTTCAAATCCTTTTTGTTTAATAGTGATCAAGTTTTAGGTCTGAGTCTTTTTTTGGCTTTAGTTTTTCAGTTCTACTCATAGCTAAGTATATGGGGGAAAAGACTGGGATGGAAATACAGCCTGGATTTAAGTATCTTTTACATTCTTGAGGAAGACAATTTAAAAATACATACCTGTCCTTAGCATATTGCTGTTGGGTAACTCTATGTCGGTATTCAGTTGATTTACTGAATTATACTTTTAATTTTGTCAGCTACTCTGGATTCTGGATTCCTTGCCAGTTCAGAACATTGTTGTGGTAGTTCCTCACTTGCAGGTAACAAAGTCTCTTTCTGAATCTAGGCTGTCTGCAAAGGGCATAACAATGGTATCTCATGACATACAGGACCAAATAAGAAAGCATGGCTTTAATGCTGAACACGTTCGTTACGCCCACTAAATAGCGAGGAGAAAATTTTGGTTCCAGTAAAGGCTACCTTTCCATACAGGTGACAAAAAACTCTCATAAATCAAGTCAATATAAATAAATAAATAAAAGCAAATTCAAACATCGTATTTACGAAGAGTTGAAGTTGTAATTCAATATTTAAATTAGCAAAACTGTTTGCAGCCACACATCTGGCACTGGAATATTTTTAAATCCTATGACATTTATTCCCCTCTAACAATTAGAGTGAAAGATTATATTTTGTCTTGGAGTAGCAGAAAGAGTCCTGTTCATAGTAGAAACATGTGAGTGTTTTTTTCCCACCAATGATTCACTGAAGATCACACTGGGATTTTTTCCTTCCCTTGTGAAAATAATCTGCCTACCTTTAAAATGATTCATTTTAATGCCTTTGATTCATTCTTCTTGTTTATTCTTTGTCTTTATTGTGATCAATAGTTCTTATTTTGACTTTAAAATAAAGTAGAATGGGAAACTATGTTAGGATGTAGATTCCCCATTCTAACTGCTTTGATAGCACAAAGTGTCTGCAAATGATGCCAAATAGGACAATGCGGATGAGTGTCTGACTGCAATGAATTGCTTAATTTAGTGTAGGCACTATAGAAAGCTACCAGAATAAATCTAGGATCATTAGTCCAATTGCTGTATAGTGATAACTGTTTAAATGAATATTTCAGGCAAGCAACTGGATGCGTCTGCAATCTGAATTAAATGAGCTCCACAGTCTCCAGAACACAAGGCAGTACAGGTGAGTATACTTTAAAACAGATTTTGTTGATGTGTCCACACTTACAAGTGAAGACTGGAAATAATATTTGAAACTTTTTAGCATGTTTTTCTTTTCCAAGTCACTATACTGACATAGCATTTTCCATCTTATTTCAGTACCTGCAGACAGATGCTTAATCAGAATAGGAACCAAACAAGGGAAGAAAGGCTACATATGCTAACTGATAAAAAGAGAACGTGAACAAGCGAAGGACATACACCTGTATTAGAAAAATAAAGGATTGCAAAGTTTGTGTGCGTCTATATATACACACTTTGAATATTACACATACAATACTCCTTTTTCACACAAGTGAATTGAAAAACAAGCATTTAGCTCCTGTAATGTATTGTGAAATATCTGACCTTCTAAATGGGTTCAAGTGTAACTTACTGTTTCCCGTCACAAGGTCACTGCTGTATTTAAGAGCCTTGAGAAAAAAGATAATTGATTGAGCTGATCTATGTGCCTTGCTCATCTCACTAGGCCTATTTCTCAGCTGCCCTGGGTTAATCACCAAGCCCACAGCATGCTGATGTTCCCCATTACATCATAATTAGAATACAGCAGGCAGAGATGGGGAAAGCTGGTGAAATTATTCATATTTTCTTCTGAGGAGCCAGATGTTGCTGGATAGATTTTATTTAATTCTATGACAGCTGCAATAATAGTCTCCATGTGCAGAGAGCTGATAGTGACATCGATAATGGTGTAAGGAAAGTGAAGTGAGGCATGCTTCTTAGCTAGTTAATTATGATTATTCATTGTTGTGGATCATCTCATCTTATTTGACAATTATAGTAGATTGGGGAAGGATTTAACATACGCAAATAGAAACTACTTAAAATATAATTCTGCAAAAGTTGCATTATGGTCTCTAATGTAAAGGTTTTGCAGTGTGTTGCTTATGGGTAGTCAAATAGTTTGATTTTTAATTAGGACATAAAATTTCCTATTTGGTAACGTATCTAAGAGGTGATATATACCAATGTTCTGCACGTCATTGCTGACAAAGACTTTGCCTTCAGATAGTCCTAGGGATGCAATGAATTCCTTCAAATCGTGGTGTTAGTACGTGGTCTTGGGATGCTCAGCAGAAGATAGCAGACCTCAAATGTTTCTAACATTTCACTCCATATTCAGAAAAACAGTTTTATTTTGTATTTGTTTTTTTAATTCCATCACTTTATAACTCCAGTCCATCCATTACCTAGTATTAATACTATGAGGAAGATTTGACAAAAATTTCAGATGCTTTATTAAAATAGAAATGCAAATTAGAAATTATGAAAACAGAAGGAAAAGGAAAGTCTAACATTAAGACAGCCTCCCACTCCCCCCCTAAAGGAGCTTACTTATGATTTACTGATGATTAGACTGTTTTAAACAACCATCAAATATGTGACATGTTGGATCTTAGGAAACTGCAGTGTGATGCAGCAAAGCTTAGCAATGATTTATTGTCTTTCAGCTTCCACATTACTTCCTGCACTTCTTTTCCCTTCACTGCCTATCCCAAACATCCATCATATCACAGAATCACAGAACGGATGAGATTGGAAGAGACCTCTGCAGGTCATCTTGTCCAGCTCCCTGGCTCAAGCAGGGCCATCTATAGCTGGTTGCCCAGGACCATGTCCAGGTGGCTTTTTAATATCTGCCAAGGATGGAGACTCCACAACCTCCCCGGGCAACCTGTGCCAGTGCTCAGTCACCCTCACAGAAAAAAGTATTTCCTGATGTTCAGAGGGAGACTCCTGTGTTTCAGTTTGTGCCCATTGCCTCTTGTCCTGTCACTGGGCACCACTGAAGAGAGTCTGGCTCCATCTTCTTTGCACCTTTCCTTCAAATATTTACATACATTTATAAGCTCCCTCCTGAGCCTTCTCTTTTCCAGACTGAACAATCCCAGCTCTCTCAGCCTTTCCTCACAGGAGAGATGCTCCAGTCCCTTCACCATCTTTGTGGCCCTTTGCTGGACTTCCTCCAGTATGTCCACGTCTCTCTTGTACTGAGGAGCCCAGAATTGGACACACTACTCCAGGTGTGGGCTCGCCGGCACTGAATAAAGGGGAAGGAACACCTCCCTTGACCTGCTGGTAATAGTTTGTCTGATGCAGCCCAGTATACCATTAGCCTTTTTTACAGCAAGGGCACGTGGTTAGCACATACTCAACTTTGTGTCCACCAGTACCCCCAGGTCCTTTTCTGGCAAGCTGCTTTCCAGTTGGACAGCCCTCATAATATATTGGTGCCTGGGGTTGTTCCTCCCAAGGTGCAGGACTTTGAGTACACCCTGGGGTGCACTGCTAGGTACTGGCCTCCGGCTAGACCTCATGCTGCTGATCACTTTGCTCTGGGCCTGGTCATTCAGCCAGTTCTCAACCCACCTTCCTGTCTGCTCATCCAGCCCATACATCAACAGCTTCTCCATGAGGATCTTATGGGATACAGTTTCAAAAGACCGTACTGACATCTAGACAGACAATATTCACTACTCTTCCTTCATCTACCAAACCAGTCCTTTTATAACAGAAGATTATCAGATTAGTCAATCATGACCTCCGCTTGGTGAAGCCATGCTGTCTCCTCTTTATTATTTTCTTCCTCTTAATGTGCCTGGAAATACTTTCTGGTATTAGATGCTACACCAGCTTCCTGGGGTTCAAGGTGAGGCTTACCAGTCTGTAGTTCCCTGGGTCCTCCTTCTTGCCCTTCTTGAAGATGCAGGTGACATTTACTTTCCTCCAGTCTTTGGACATTTCTCCCAGTTGCCCTAATTGACCAAAGATTATAAAAAATGGCCTTGCAATGACATATGCCAGCTCCCTCAGCACTCTTGGATGCATCCCACCAGGGCCCATGGATTTATGGATGTCCAGTTGGCTCAAGTATTCCCTTATCTGATCCTTTTCTACCAAGGGTACATTTTCCTTTCTCCAGCCTTTCCCCTTGGTTTCCAGGACCTAGGATTCTTGAAGGATGGTCTTGCTAATAAAGACTGAGGCAAAGGTGGCATTCAGTACCTCAGCCTTTTTCATGTCCTGTGTAACCAGGTTCCCCATCTCACTGAGCAATGGGCCCACATTTCCCACAGTGTTCCTTTTGTCACCTAGGTACTTACAGAAGCCCTTCTTGGTGTCCTTGGGCAGATTAAATTCCATTTGGGCTTTGGCTTTCCTCACTTCATCCCTGGATGCCCAGACAATGTTTCTGTATTCCTCTCAGCTTACCCATCCTTGCTCCCACCCTCTGTGCTTCCTTTTTGTGTTTGAGTTTGGCCAGGAGCTCTTTATTCATCCACACAGGCCTCCTAACTTTTTTGCCTGGCTTCATATTCGTTAGAGTGGAACTCTCTTTTGCCTAGAGGAGGTGATCCTTGGATATCAACCAAATTTCTTGGGCCCCTCTTCCCTGAGGGGCCTTATTATCTCATGAGACTTTTCCAAGCAGATCTTTGAAGAGGTCAAAGTCTGCTCTCCTAAAATCCAGGGTTATGAGCTTGTTCTTCACCCTCCTCGCTGCCCTCAGGATCCAATACTCCACCATCTCATGATCACTGCAGCCAAGGCTGCCTTTGATCTTCACATCCCCAATGAACTTCTCCTTGTTGGTATGAGATTCAGCAGAGCACCTCTCCTCATTGGCTTCTCTGTCACTTGTAGGAGGAAGTTATCTTCAATACGCTCCAGGATCCTCCTGATTTGCTTATGTCCTGAGGCATTGCTCCTCCAGCAGATGTTGGGATGTTTAAAGTCCCTGATGCAGATCAGGGCCAGTGAGAGTGAGACTGCTCCTATCTGTCTGTAGAGGACCTGTTCTTATTCTTCCTGGTCAGATGATTTATAGCAGACACCTACTATAATGTCACCTTTGTTTTGCTCTTTAATCCTAATCCATAAACTCTCATTTGGCTCCTCGTCCATCCCCAGGCAGAGCTCAATGCACTCGGCTCCATCCACTCCAGCTGCTGCGTCACACAAAGGGCAATCCCCCTTCTCGTCGTCTGATCCTGTCCTTCCTAAAGAGCCCGTATCATGCTTGTAAGTCTCATCTGACCTTTGCAGCACATACAGCCTAGCCCTGCACACCGCTCATTTGATCTTCTCTTAGCTTTGGGACCAAACCGTGCATCTCTATTCTGTGTGTTTATACGGTTTGCAGAATGGGATTTTATGACAGCTGGTAGAAATTTCTCTACTTGTGTCTCAGTTTTCCTTTGAAGACTGTTTCACAGCCCATGCACAGGAAGCACAATTTGCTGTTGGATCGTGCTGTGCCATAAAGAGAGCTCTACTGTATCCCACTGATAATGTGACAATAATTTCTAGGCAAATTCCAGATTCATTTTCTTTGCTACTTACATGACAATGTTTTATTTAGAGCTTTGAGAGAAATGGCCTTGTTTGTTTAATCATTTGCATGCTACAGTGTTTACTCCTTGATCTGTAGCAACAAGAAAGGCTTTGCATCTCCTTATAGTACAATGATGGCCTCATATTCACAGAAGCAGAACTCTTTCTTTCTCAGCTTCTGCTTTTTCTTCCCTAGCTATTCCCCCCTCCCCCTGCCCCCAACACATACACATTGTAGCTCCATTTGGAATATATTTTATGCCACTTCTTTGAGGGTACAGCAAGTATATTTAATACTTATGTAGCTGGCATTATTTTCTCTTCTATCTTCTGTAGTAAGAATCTTTCCAAGCAGAGCACAGCAGAGTGTGACAAAACAACAGACCTTAATATGGTAAATGTGAGAAGAGACCTCTCATTCACTTCCAGTGAGACATTTTATTGAGAGGTTTCAATGAACTAACTTCCTTTGCTGTAGGTTTGAATCTTATTACCCTAGATTACAGATCAGTTTGGAAGATCTCCAATAACTGTCAAGGCAGTGCAGCTCTAACAAAGACTCTGGAATGTATCCTTCTAACTTTATGAATGTCTCAGCGGAGTAACAGCTAAAGAAGTTTGAAATTTTATGAAGCAATATTGCAAGGGTTTGCCAGGCTAAAATGTTGGGCTTGTTTTTTTTCCCCTGCTTTGCCCTCTGAACAGTATGATATAAAATACTGTTTTGAAAGGTAGAGTTCTAGACATGTTTTTTAGATGCAAATGATTACACAAGCTATTCAATGACTAAGAATTAAACCCTGCTGTCTCGCAGAGAATCAGTAGCCAGCCTTGGCAAAAGACAGCTAACCCATATCCCTGTCTTAAATCAATGTGGGCTCACAGAGAAGATCTGAGTCTGCTTCAGTTTTCTTTCTGTGAAACAGACAATATTATCTGAATTTGTGAAGCACTGGTATTAAATAACGGATACACCAGAAAAAAAAAAAACAAAGCAACAAGCTAGCCAAAACGTAGTATTATTTTTTTTTTCTTTGGAGAAGGATTTTCATATTGAATTATCAGTGAAACACACACCCCCATATCCTAATAATTAAGAAGTAAACCCCCCAAATGGGTGATAATTCATGCTCTGACTGAGTCTGCAAGGGGGGTGTTATATTCTATATAATACTGAGGAATGGTCTAATTTTAGTTTTGGGTTTTTTTCCCTGAGGAAATAAATAAATTTAAAAAAAAAAATACTTACTTACTTTCACAAAACACTGTTTTGTAATAGTAAAAAATTATTAGCAAATTCAGATCAAATCAAATGAATATTTTTGGTAGAATAAGCAAAAAAAGTTATAATAGTAACTATAATTAATAATAATCATTACAACAAGGATAGGTGAAGGAATAAGGGAACAACAGTTTTGGATGTATTTAAGAGGGTTTGATTTTGAGGCATAGGACATACAGGAAACATCTCTGTAGTATGATACTTGGAGAGACGAGTTTTCAAATGTTCTTTGGAGGAGATTTGACCTTGTTTTTAAACTGCTGGGAGCATGTTCATACAAGCCAATAAACATGTTGAGACCTCCAAAGCTAGCAACCAACAAGTGCTTTGGGAATGAATACAGAATATGAGCACTATTAAAGTGTTCTGATGCAATAGAAATAATGGATACTCTAGCAATCAGGAGAAAATGGCGATTGCAAATGAAAAGAGAAAGAGGAGAAGGAAACACAGAGACATTCAGAGCTGGAAAATGTGGACAGTGAACAGCACATGCTGAGACTGAACAATGTTATGTTCACAGAGGGCTTGATTTCCCAGCCACTGAAATTAATGTTTTCATTGGAAATATGATCAGATTATTAAAAGAACAGGAAGAAAACTAGTGCTTCTACTCTTCTGACCAAAAAGATAAGTTTTAGTTAAGAAGATTTTTAAAAAGTATACACTTATGTACTATATTACATGTGGCCACATTAACTACTTTTTATCTCACATTTTGGATGACTCAGTACCTTAGATTTAGGTAGAAGTTTTAGGACTGAATTATTTAGTTTTGATTCTCCCTTGAACCTGAACATCTGTAGCACTATCTGAAAGTGCCCTGGGGTTCAGGGTTTGCCATATTTCCTTTCAAAAAAAGTTTGTTTGTAAATTTCTGCACTTAAATGATCACATTTATCTCCAGTTTTCAGTCTTTGTGGCTTCTGTTGGTAGGACTCTGGTATGAAAGCATTCTGACATTTCTCTTTTCCTAGTTGTTTAGTATAATTGATTAATAGTAATTTCAAGATCACATGCTGCTAAAAATACAGCTGAATTATTTTATGATAACTTTATGAATAGCTACAGTTGCCATTGAATAGGACCATATTCTCACAAGGTTTTTTACTTGAACTTCATTCCACAGTTAGCTTTATTTTTCTGTCTAGAAAAGTGCAATGTTGTGACAGACTTCTCTCTTTATTATGCAGTACTGTCTAACTCAGATGGGTCCCTACTCAGCATCCCGTAAGCAAAACATTGTAAAATCAGCCTGATCTAAGGTAATACAGGTGGATATTACATGTAAAGTTTCATACTACATACGTGCAGCCATTCTGTTATAATGTGAAGCTGTTAATAAATGACTATCAAATTTTCATTTTGTCAAACTATAAAGCTGAATGGGACAAGTATATCCTAGCTTTAATTCATCTGACTAAATATAGTAGACATATTTCTCATTTTTCAATTATACATATGGTCAGACCCTCAAATTGTCTAGACTTTTATGTATGTAGAACTATGTAGATAGTCAGGTTTTCTTAATAACTTAGCAATACATCTAATGTATTAGGTACCACATTCACCTTATATACCTTACTACCTATGAAAATGTAGGGTTTATTGTGTCTACTACTTATACTTTAACATATTTCTCTATGCACTTTCTTATGTATTCTTTGACACACACTCCAAGAAGAAGAAAGGCAAACAAATCTAGCTTGTCAGAGATCTGGGTCACCATATTGCTACAGATAAGCAAGCTGTTGCAGCTACTATATCTGTTTACACACTTTTGAAAGTTACTTTCATAATGTCGTAAATTGTGTAGGGCACAGATGTTCACCTCTAATCACTCTTAAGAAGAACAGAAATATAAAATATTTTGTTAGAAAAGTCTACAACAACACTCTGTATATAAATCAACTCCAGACACTAAATACAAAATTAACTGCAGGGAGAACTCCTACAGCAAGACATGGTAAATTTGGGATTGAAATATGCTCTTGGTTATGTAGGCGGTAGTTCCACTGACCTTAAAGGGCATTTCCCAGGCATCATTCTGCTTTATTGACTTTAATCAAGAGGTTCCTTGACCCCTTTATCATAGGGCTTATTCACATGAAGTACCTGCTATTTATCAATGTCTTTCAGAGCAGACATTATTTTTATAATCTGTTGATAGTTTTTGCTTTTGTCTCAAAAACATATGTAAAAATACTTCCTAGGGTTAGAACTTTGGATTAGTCAGTAGCGACTAAAATAGTGGTACAGAAAGAGGCTTACACATCCAGAAAATACAGAGGTAAGGCCATATTTAAAAGAAATCAAAAGGTAAGGATATACAGGAATAAACAGGTCAAGCACTTTAAACCCCATCTTATTACAGAAAGGTTATCTGAAGGCATGTGTTTATGGGATAAATACAAGGGACTAAATACAGGATAAATATAAATTAAAGAATCCTACTGTCTTTTGAAGTCACTGGCCAAAATGTTTGGGGAGTCTATCATGTTACCTCAAGCTATATTTGTGGAAAAAGTACACTCCAACCAAAAGAACATTTTAATATCTTTGAAAGTGTCTATTTTTTTAAAGTATTGTTAATTCATTAACTAACTGATTTATTTTTATATACTCAAAAATAATTCCACATTGAAAGAGAAGGTTTATAATTTGCAGAAATAAATGCTAGCCGAGAAATGAGACAGAGGGTGTTATACATTAAAAATGTAATTTGCTGAAAAATGAAAATCATGTTTAATTATGAATTATGGCCAGTGACTCCATTTATATCAATTACAGAAATGATCTAAAATAATGATCTAGTGATCCTACTTCTATGCATTTTAACCATTTCTTCAGAGTTCATCAATGTTATTTGTATAACTGGTAATAGAGAGGATATTACCATAAGTCCTGAAAAAAATTTACAGAAAGGAAACCATTATATCAGTTTCTAAAGTTTTACACATTTTATTTCAAAAAGTCTGAGGGCCTGTCCTGAGCCAAAAAACCCACTTCAAGTCAGGGAACTTCAATCAATGTAATTAATTGCCAATCAGCAAACTTTTGGTTACTGATTCTGGTGTTGAAAAAAACCAAAGAAACAAATAAACAAGCACCTAGGCAAACCCCCTTTTCTCCTCACTTCTGGTCTCCAGTCCCCCAGCCCCGCGTTACACCCGGTCCCTTGCAGTGCAGGAGCTGGGGCGCAGTGCGCTGCGGGTCCCACTCTGGCGCGGGTTCCTCCGCCAGCTGCCGTCCCTTTGCAGTCACACCTCCTCCTCAGCCTCCTCGCTGTCCCTGCTTGAGGTGGCTGCTTTTTGCTCCTGCCCTGCTCTGGGTAGCTTTTTTATTTTTTTCTTCAATGTTTCTTCTCTGGTGTCCCTCCTGCCTTGGCACCTCTCTCGTATCTCTGCCTGCGTGTCTCCTTCTGCATAATTGCGCAGATGTCCCTTGAAGAATCAAATCTGAATAAATATTATCTTATTTGGTAAAATAAGTTCATGGTTTTTAAATTATAAATGAGGATGCAACCTCATGAAACATCTGGGCATCTGTCCAAACATACATAACTTTAACTGCAGATTGAAATTATCCCAAACCTAGGGAATTCTGCGTCCTAAACCGTCTGAAAGGTTACTGTGGCCAGGTGTCATGAATTGGCACAGGAATAAGGAGAAGAGCATGGACAGTTGCCAAGCACAAATGCTAATGAGGGAAGAGAGTATAAATCAGCCTTGAGGACAAATGTCATGACATTTATGAAAAGAACATCATACCACAGTGATGTGTCTAAAATCATGTGTTTTATGAATATGAAAGAAGAACACAAGGTTAAGTAATGTAAATATGAAAACAGTAAGCTGATCCTAAAAAAGTCTTGTTTAAAACAATTAGTGAGAAAACAAGAATTATCTTTATATTTGCTTTATCTATCTATTTGCCTTGCATTTTCAGCCATGAGTAGTGACTCTCAAAGCTCTGGTTTCAGTGGCCCAAGCTAAGATGCCAGAAAGATGGCCAGATTCAAAGAAATATTCATTGACCGAGTAGCGAATACTGCTTTGAAGTCTGGGTGTCGTGGTTTAACCCCAGGCAGCAACTAAGCACCACGCAGCCGCTCACTCACTTCCCCCCACCCAGTGGGATGGGGGAGAGAATCGGAAGGAAAAA
>JAVJGG010000008.1:23003282-23016495 GCA_035590195.1 Aviceda cuculoides | reverse complement strand
GTCCCCGTTGGGCGTGATGGAGCCCGGCTGTCCTGGAGATGGCTGAACGTCTGCCTGCCCCTGGGAAGTGGGGAATGAATTCTTGGGTTTGCTTTGCTTGTGTGCGTGGCTTTTGCTTTAGGTCGCAAACTGTCTTTATCTCAACCCATGAGTTTTCTCATTTTTCTGATTCTCTCCCCCATCCCACCATGGGGGAGTGAGTGAGCAGCTGTGTGGGGCTTAGTTGCCAGCTGGGCTTAAACCACGACAACTAGGCAGCAACTAAGGAAGAAGAAACTGTCAAAAATGTTCTGGGTTTACCAATCTTTACATTTTTCATAGGTTTATTTGATGGTCTGTGCTTGGGTATAAGCTGACTATAAAGAATATGTAAAAATCAGAAAATAAGTTTAATATTGATAAAAGCAACATGTAATGACCTCTGTTCTTTGTTTGTTTCTTAATTTTTAAGTGGAACAATGTTAAGCACTTCTTTTTGTACTAAAATCATGCTGCAACACAAATGAAAATACTGTGTACAGCAAACTAACAATAATGCTTTGTAAATAATCTTAATCACTTTAATTTTACTTATTTAGTGACTGTTTGGTATTCGGAAAGGCTATGTGTAAACAAGTTTATCTCAGTAAAACAAATAAACAAGAAAATAAACCCCTTTTTTTTGTTGAAAATGTCATCACACTGGAACAAGCATAATGAGTTTATATGAGTTTATTTATTATTGCTGTCCCCAAGATGTTGCCTCTCATTTCCAAGCAGATCCTGGAACATTACAGATAGCAGTAACATGTGTTTAAACTTTTGCCAAATTCCAGAAACATGGTAAAATGCACTGTAGGAGGGTACTGTGAAAGTCTGAGGTTTTGAGTGCTGGTTTTCTAGTGTTGCTAAATCTTACTGTGTATCTAATGTACCATAGTGTAAGAACAGCTACCAGTAAACGCAATATCGTTAAAGAGGACTAGTCTGGCCCCTTATTATCAAAATGGTAGGTTCTGTGATGGAAGCTATGTATGTTCTTGATGATCTAGTCCCTGGATTTTATTTTAGCAAACAGTTGAGTTCCTTGCATAGACAAATTTATTTTCTGGACAAGCAGAAACTATTGTATATTTGAGGTTTTGATTGCTTTTCTTTGTGACCACTATTTGCTCTGTAAGGATGACTGCTTGGTTCTAATAATTCTGCATTGTATATGCTGATGATATGTGGTAAAAATCTTAGAACAGAAATGCACTTTTTTATGATGCTTGTTTGTTCTATATTAAGTCAGAAGCCTATGTTTAACTGCTGACACAGGCATTGCCTCTGGTCATAATCAATAAATCAGCAGTACAACATGGACTACAACAGACTACTCAAATATCAGAAATGGACAATAGAAATTGGTAACTCTTGTTTTTCATTTCAACAGAATTTCAGTATTTTATTCAAAAGTTTCACAGGCTAAAGCAAACCTGAAAGCTGAGACAAGTGAGATCTTGACAATATCTGTCCGGCTCTAGCAAAGTGGACTAATGCTAATCCAATGAGCTAGAAAAGCAAGGAAACAAGCATCAACCTTGTTATAAAATTATTGCTAGCTGAAGAATTTGGTAACATATTTGAGGTTGGAGACCAGGAGGTGATAGAAATCCCGGTGACAAATGCTAATTGGTTTAAGATGCAGAGAAAGCCAGAGAAACCAGGCCTGGGACTACATTCCTAATGAGGCCACTGGCAGTTCATGCTAAAAATCGAGAAAGTAATAACTAGTGAAAGCAATAGCCCCTTGGCTGTAAGATAGTACCCACGCTCCTGGACATCTGACACTGTAGAAGACTGAGCCTGGGTTGGAGCTGCTACACATGGCAGCTGGAAGTCCAGAAAGGATGCAGTAGAGCACATGTCCTCTGGCTTCATGAACCTCTGGGTTCATGATCTAAGTAGACCAGAGGGGCAAGACTGGTGTCAGTCTGAAGTGTGTCTCTGTTGTAGAATAGCAACCTTAGACTAGAAATTGCTACCCACCTGCTAGACCCATTCTGCTTAGTAAAAGGATTTTACAGTCTATGTCACTGAATGGTGTGGTTTTCTTCTTTTGGCCACCCTACCCTTAACTGTCTGTGACAAGCTTTTTCAAGGTACCTTCTCTTCTTTTAGTCAAAGCAACTATTAAATCTCTCTTTCTCCCCATTCCCCCGCCAAAGGTTTGAGATACTGTTTCATGCAGTTTCTTTTGCCTCCAAACTCATGGCAGCAGGAAGCTCCCACTGAATGCCTGAGTCTGAAGGATTCCCAGGAACCCAGAGGCCAGTGATCAAAGTGTGCTGAAGGTTTAGCTCTCATACGGTCCTGCCTCTGCAACTTAGAATTTGTGACTGCTAGCACCATGGTAATTTCCTTCCTTTTTATCCTCCTCTCCTTACATGTTTCATCTTCCTATGATAGCCTGACTGGCAGGCAGTTTATAGGACTGTGAGTGAGGCCACAGCTACCAATTTTGTGTTGAATGACTGAGAATGTCTTTGTTTCTCCAGCAGAAATAATAAGCAACAGAAGATAGCAAACAGTGGTCAATTTTTACATAAGTGGGATGATGTGTATAACACTATACAAATCAAACTTTCTGAAAGCAAAAATATTCTTGGAAATACCTATCAGATCTTTTCACCTTGAGAAACAGCTATTCATGAAAAGAAAAAAAGAAAAAAAAAATCCAAGGATGAAAAATAATAGAAGTAAAGACTTGAACTTTCAGATATCTTTTTCCTGAAGCTTTCTGAAGAATAAATGTGCTTTCTCTCTGCCTCTTTTAAATTCTGTTTTTTTGACTAATGATTTCCTAATTACTGAGCAGGAGAGAAGATTTGTATTTCAAGATCGTGAGTTTCATTTAGTTCCAAGTTTCAAAGAGAAATCAAAGAAGTTTTAAATTACTACAGCATATTTTGAATTTAAAAGTGTAACTACTTAAGAAAATGGGTTTGCATATAAAACTTTTAATGTGTGAGTTTCTCTCTTTTAAATGGCATGTGGAAGTTTTTTAGCTTATAATAGGAAGGTATTAAGACATGTCCTTTCCATTTTGCGTTCTCTTTTAGACACTTAACACCTCTCTTTTGCTCTGCCATCAAAAAGAAATAAGGCACTAACTTTAGGAAAAAAATAATTTGAAAAAGAAGGGGGGGAAAAGTATTATTTTCTAAACTTATACTTTAGAAATATCATAATTAATTTTTTCATTTTTTATACAAATACACTTATTTTTTATTTATTGAAACAGTTAGGAAATTATCTTATTGGAGATAATGTACAAGGATTTTTTTTATATCTTTACTATGTTTAAGATTTAGGTAATGAAGAAAAAAACAGGTTTTGATTTTCTGAGAATCCAGAAAAACATTTAAAGTCCAATGGTTAGATGAAAGACATTAGTATATTAGAGTATGTTTACTATTTCCTTTATTTAGTATCATTTTTGTTTGCACTGTACACATATATATATGCATTATATATGCTAAAACATTAAACTGTCTCACCCTTTTCTACTTTAAAGTATTTTAATGAGTAGAAAAAAAGCTTTAAGATTGAGAGCCTGGGCATGGACAAGAAGAATACAGCATTTGGTTTATGTCCCAGACTACCTCATCAGTATAACAGCAATTAATGTGATATTCTGACCAACATCAAAAGGGAGGAGAATTGACAAGATGCATGTCTATTACTCCCACATAGATGGTGCAAATGTCACATCAGGATGTGAACCAAAGACAAAATCTTACATCGTGTCAGTGATTCATTTATGAAGCAGCCAGTGAATAAGCTTTTCAAAGGAAATGTAGTGTCTGATTTGCTATTCTGTAATAGTCAGGAGACCTAGTTTAAAGTCATTAAATAGAACCACCATTTTGTAACACTGATGAAAATGTACGAAATCATTTAACATTCCCACAGCAGTGAAAAAAGGTAAAATATCCAGCCCGTTTGTGTTAACCTTCAAAAACTTATTTATCTAAAAATGAAGGAACTTTAAAAGCACTAAAATGTACAAAGGAGCAATTAGGTGAATCAAGTCCTTACACGTCATGGACACTGCTGAAAGATACCACAGTGGAAGTGATGTGCTGGTACATACCGTATGTTAGGAAAGCCTCAGGAAAAGTTAAAAGCAAGCGTAAACAGTTAAACAGGAAAGACATTTGGTAGAGCAGAGTTTTTCGTTAAAGAAGCTGAAGGTGCAGTAAGTTAATAGCAAGGATCATAAACACTTTCATCTTAGATGGAAACATTTACACCAGTCAGTTCTGCTATTGCCGTTATGTGAGGTGTCCTCACACATAGATGTTGTGGCTGAAGACACGGTGGTTTTGGCAGGTGAGTCCGCAGCCACTGGAGCATGCAAAGAGCTGACAGACTCATGTGCCAGGGCGGGAGGCAGGAAGGAAGGGTTCACAGATGAAAGAGGGCTACGGCTGCAGGTGCTGCCATGGGCTGGAGGTTTCAAGCACTCTCCCTGTAATCTTTATGCACAAAAAGACAAATAAGGAGACAGAGAAGCAAGAAAAAGAAAAAAAAAACTGGCTCTGAGGTGGGAACACACGTCTATTAAGCTTCTTTATTGAATAAGTAGAAGGTTGGAAGGGGAGGAAAGGAAACAGTGGGAGGAAAGATATGAGCTTATAAGGCAGCAGGAATATGGGCAAGTTTGTTCTGCCCCACTCCTTCTCAAAATACATCTTTCCATGTGGGTAGAAAACGCAAGGATTTCCAGAGACATCTCTTCAGCACCAAGTTTAAACCATACTGAACCGAGATTGCTGTCTATGGTCCCAAACACCAGACTTCTGTTGCTCGGTGTGCAGTGGTGTGAGGGACTGAAGGAGTTCATGTCACACACTGCGGCAGGGCAAGTTCTGCAGAAGGATGAACTCTGCATAACGAGGAACCGCAGGTGAGCAGCCGATCAGCACAGACCAGCACTGGACACCAGCGACAGAGCGCGGAGGGCCTGACCAGACGTGATGTCCGTGCTGTGCTGGAGGACGTGCAGTTCCAGGTTCTGATATGCTGAGCAAGGTAGGTCCGCATGTATGGGCCAAGATCAAACAAGGGTCATCCCTGCAGGGAGGGAGATGTCACTCCCCAAACAACCCCCAAGCCCGCCAAACCATTTCCCAAAGCTTCTGAAAGCACAAACTGTCCGTGACATCTAATTAGCCCAATAAGTTTGAGTACCCACCCAAAGGAGGGGCAAGGAGATGATAAAATGGCACGATTTGAAGACCCATGTGCACGTGCCCTCTGAAACTGGACCCCGTGTCTGTCTGGACCAACGCTGGATGCAGGGCTGTTGAGATCTTTCTCTTTTCTCTTCCTCTTCCTCTCTTTGTCTTGCTCTCTCGTTCTCTTTCCTTTTCCACAGTCTCTACACCTCACCCCTTTAAGATATAAAACCTCTGACCAAGTCTGGGACTAGGAGTGGATCCAGCCGCCCCTGGGCTCCTCTCTGAGAAGGAGCCTAGAAAGCAAAGGGGTCCGCTCTGAACATTGTGACACAATGGGAGGGCTCGCCTTACTCCCTGAACTGATGTATGTGTGATTACCACAGGTTGCACGATTTACTGAGGTAGTTTCACACCAATTCCTGTTGTAAGCAGCCCCACCACCTACTGCTACACCTTCCAAGTTCAGTCTGCTTCTGCCATGAATGAAAAGTTCAACTGATCGTCTGGTGCCGCTTCACCTTAATTTAGCCCAAGGGAATTGGAACTGACCACGACCCCTCCCAGGCCTGTCCAGCCCGGGTCGTGACAAGTAGTCAGGGTGCTGGGGTGTCAGTAGCTCTGTTAGGAGCTAGAGCAGGAGCACAGTAGTGCCTGTGCCAGCAGCAGCGGCAGGTTCATCAGCAACGGTAAGAGTGGTATTGGGATTGCAGCGCTGCAGTGGCAATGGTGATGATGATCTTCCCGACTTGCTGGCTCAAAGATGGATGGAAAAGGAGCCAGACAGAGGAGCTCCTTTCTTTTAGTAGGCACAACCCACTAACAACGTATCAAGAACTGGGCAGGGACAGTAATTTTTCCTGGGCTGCCTAATCTTGGAAATAAGATTCTAGGTAGACATTTTGCTTGAATCAGTACAGCTGTACTTGCATCCTCTCTCCTCTCTCCTCATGAATAATCAGTGAGCAATTTTATTTATGTTTAACAGTGCAGCATGATCAACTCTATCTTTTCATGCATAGAATTCCCTCTGGCTTCAAAAACGGTCTTGCATTCTTTCCTTGAGTGTATTTAAAAGCACATTTTGGTACACTTTGCAGCCTACTTGCTGAAGCTTGTCAACACAGTTGTTATATACTTCCATAGTTACATTACTGCTGTATCATATCTAGAGTGTATTTTCCATTCCTGTTGCTGCCTCTTTGACTTAATTCTTCCCTGACCTGAATTTACCTTACAGAATACAATTTCAAGATTTTTTTAAAGACCTGAAGAATATTTAGTTGTTTTTAGTTTTCACAGATATAATTACAAGGTAGTTTACAAAAAAGCATAATTTTGATGTACAGTAGCTGCCTTTTTTTTTCTTTTCCCCAAGTATCCCAAGGGACAAAAGCAGACCTTTAAAGATAAAAGTGAATTTAGAAATCTAATGAAAGTGGTTTTAATATCTTAGCTTTTGCCATAAGTTTTGCTATATAACCACGCAAATTGACTGTTTCTGCATGTGGCAACTGTATTGTGTATTTTTTTCCTTCTTGGATAATGTGCTTTCTCCTACTTCAAAGAATCCTAAAATCATTGGACTTGTGTTATATGTAGGAAACCAGGGTAAAATTAATTGAAATTGATGTTAATTGTACTATTTTCTTAATTGCTGCAAATGTGGGTCAACGCTGCCATGGACTTCATATAGATTTTAATAGAATTGTGAATTCTAAGGTATTTTTGGAATTGCTTCAAGCATTAAGTTCTTAAAAAAATTAATGATTGGATCTCATATGTGATGACTTCCCAGCAAGAGCAGATTTTGAGTGGCCTTTTATGAGTGGATATCCCCTCTGGGAGTGTTCAAGTCATGTATGGTTTGCTGTACTAATGCAGGAACTCAAAGTGTGTTTTCTAACAGACTTACCTAGCTTCAGAAGAATACTGTTATATATAAAGAAACAGAGGGGACGGTTCAGTTGTTAGCATAAAGGTGTCTAAGGCCACTTCCTTAGGGTGCTCTGTGTGATAACCAGTTGCTGGTGTAGAAGCTCAGAGATCGCCCTTAAGTCCTGTGTCACCTCTCAGCTCTGTGTGAAAGCTTCCATTGCCTTAGGGCATCTGAAATGGCATTATCCATCTGTGTCTAATGGAGATGAAAAGTTGGAAAGGAGATTTCAATTACTCCATGTAATGTGGGTAAATGTTCATGCAAGATACAAACAATAAATTAGATGTCATTGATAACTGCTGCTTGGAAAAATTAATCAGAGTACCACAAGAAAAGAATTCTTTATTTTCTAGCTGTGCACAGGACTGAGATAAAGTACCATTTAAAAAAAAAAAAAAAAAAAAAAGTGTAATAATCACTGCAGAAATACCATGGTTTATTCAGAAGAAAATTCGTAGAAGAGAAAAAGGGTACATGTGAGACCCTCAACAAAAAAGTGTAAGGTCAACAGAGAAAGCTACAGAAAAATTGTGTAGTTATTTTAAAGGAAAATGAGAAAAAAAGTGGCTAAAAGACTGAAATATTTGCATGTGGCATGAAGGTTTTTCAAGGATTTTTTTAAATCATTTTTTCAGAAAAATATTTCTTTTTAGAAGAAATATTTATTCAGAATAATATAGGGTTTTCGTCAATCAAAAAAGAACTTGAAGGAGATAAATAAAAGCCAATAGAGCAAATCGGGGAAAAAAGTGTCAAAGGTTAATTATCAGAGAAAGGTGGCTATCTAAGAAAAGATATGTTTCAAAAAGGAAAAGATGTATTTAAATTAAGAGAGCATGAACTCTATCACTGTAAATGTGTATCTACAGCAATGTGTGCGCTATTGCCTCATTTACACTTCATAGATGTACCTCAGTAAAGCAAATTTTAAAAGATTTTGAGAAATATCTTGTTAAACCTACTGATAATTTGTATGAGAATGAAGAAAACACTCAAAAGTCTCCCTGCTGCTTAAAAATGGCCAAGATGCAAAAGGAATTAAAAAAGGGGGTCCCATTGCAAGTTCTAAGAATTCACATATGAAACTGTGGACGTACTAATTAATATGAAAATTATTGCTTCAACTGGCTTAAGTAGCAGAAGTAGAAGAAAGCAGTAAATTTGTTAGTATTTTGAAAGGATTCCAGGCATGGTATAAGGTACAGACTCTAATTCTGACTAATAGAAACTTTAGTAAAGAATATGCTTTGTATATATTCTGTAGTTATACTCAAGCTGTAAAAAAAGGTATCTCAAGCTTTTTGGAGCTTCCTCTAGGACATAAGAGGACATATAAGAGAAAAACAGCAACAACTAATTACTGGAACCACCTGACAGTCAGCTTCACTTCAGTCCCTGGGGAGGTAATGGAGGAAATAGTTCTGGAAACTATTTCCAAACACGTTAAGGACAAGAAGGTGATTGGCACTGGTGAGACACATCTTGAGTGCTGGGTCCAGGTCTGGGCTCCCTAGTACACAGGAGACATGCACATACTGGAGCAAGTCCACAGAAGGGCCCGTGAGATGATTTAGGGTGTGAAACATCTCTCATACAAGGAGAGGCTGAGAGAGCTGGGACTGTTGAGCCTGGAGAAGAGAAAGCTCAGGGGGATTGATGTGCATAAATACCTGATGGGAAGGTGTAAAGAAGACAGAACTGGACTCTTCTTAGAGGTAACAGGATGAGAGACAATCGGCACAAACTGAAACATGGGAAATTTTGTTTCAGTACAAGAAAATACTTCCTTTCTGTTAGGGTGGTCGAACACTGGAATGTAGGTAGGAATCTGTTGTTAGTTTGTAATTCTTAGCAATCTAATCAGAATGCCACATTTCTTTTTCAGTCCCATTGGGGTAATATTAGCTTTTTTAGTCAAAATTAATAAAGAAAAAGCTCATTAATAATACCCTAAAATTGTTATGCTTGAAAAGTTACTAATATCTATGTCCTCTTTTTGATGTTTTTCTTGATCGTTCATGTTCTTCTAGGCCCAAAGGCTAATTACGTCTCTCTGAAGCAGGGACATGATGGGGTGTCACAGTGAGTTGTCTACATCCCCGGTGCTCTGTAGGAGGAGTTTGTGTTCAGGAGAAGTTTCATGTTCACTTAAAATCTGAAAGCTGCACTGTAGCCTCCACCAGCCATTATTATGCAGTGACTTTATCACTGCGTTTCTCATGCCTTTATTGCATGTGGTATTCACAGATCTTCAGCTACAGCGCAGTAGGGGCAATAGTCACTTGACCACTAGGGAATAGCTAAAACCAGGTCAGGCTGAGGCAAACCCTGACAAGTCCTTAGACCCAGCACTGCTTTGTAAGTACAAAGTCTATGGTCCTTTATTATTAATGGAAAAAGTCATATTTACTGTCTGCTTAATTCACCTTGTTTCTTATTCTCTTCCCTTAAACAATCAGTACTGCCATAGGTAGAACTTAAATCTTCGGCTCTTAAGATGCTTGATCTGTTGAGTTGAGGAAGGTCTTGTACAAGGCGATAGTCTGCTAAGGGTTTATGCAATTTATCCCTCAGGATTGCCCTCCAGAAAAGAGAGTTTACTAAGCAGAAAGATCTCAAAAACTACTTAGGAGGCACAAAGGTCAAACCAAGGCTTGAGGCAAATCAACAGACACAGTCTGAATATTTTTTTTATCAGCTGTGTGTGCCTGAGATTTGAAAGGGTCTGCCCTTCCTCTTGCTCTGATTATTCATACTATTCTCCTTGTTCTTTAAAGTCCAGAGTCTGGTACGCGCTGTATCTTGATAACTTATAAGCTACAAACTGATACAGCTAAAGCAACAAGACTTGTGATCCAAAGATGGGAGCTGGTATTTCTATACATCCTAACATAGGAAAGTTGAGTAGAATGGTTAGTTCCCACTGCTGTACTTGACATTATGAGTTGGCTTAGGGTTTTCTGTTCTTAGTGTTTATCAGCAAGAGTTTAAAAACAAAGAGGGAGATTTTGGGTTGCTTTTCAGAAGATTAATTGTCCTGAGTTTTATTTAAAACATTTCGCAGACAAAATCAGCCGTAAAGAGTGGGTTCTTTGGCAGAGTTCAGGGTATTGGAGTATAAGCAACCTGAAGAAAGCAAAACTATGTTTCTCTACAATGAAAGGCTAAAATGGTTGTCTTGAGGATACGCTAGTAATTAAAAAATGTGACAACACATTAAGATCCAAAAGAATTGGGGGGGGGTATTGTTTTGTTGGGTTTTTTTGTCTTTTCCTTGTTGTTTTTCTTTTCTGTTTTGCTTGATATTTCTTGCTAAGTAGTAATTTCATATGTCTAGGTACTACTTTGCTGAAGTGGATCTGAAAGCTATTATAAAACTGAGCCCAAATCGATATCATACTGTTGAGAAAAAAAGGAAAAATATTTTCTGTCTGAAAAAAAAATGTAGCCTGTAATAAGTTTTTTTTTCTCTGCACTTTTTAGACATCAGGTGAACTGGATTTGGGCACTGTACGTCTGGAAAAATGGGGACTAATTCAAGAAAATTCATATGGGAAAACCCAGAATGATTAAAGATCAGGTCAATATGCCCTCAAATTTAAGACAGTTTATACTAAGGGGATATGCTTATATTCAAATATGGAAAAAAAAACTTTTAAAAAAGAAGGCAATAATTTACTTCCTGTATCTACAATAAAACAAGAAGTAAATAGATCTAAATTGCAGCAAGGAAAACTCAGGACATATATTAGTAAACACTTCACTGTGATACGAATATTAGCATAGCCTGCCGGGGCTGCTTCTTGCCTAGGTTACACAGTAGGTATGCTGTGCCTGCTCTTGTACCTGACTCAGCTTGAGCTTGCCTTGCTTGCCTGGTTTGAGCTCCAATCTGCCTTTTCATTATGGACTTGCATGGCAGTCTTTTGGCTGAACCTGGTTACCATCATCGGACCTACACTGCTTTTCTCGTTTCAGTGCTGTGGGTCTGCACTTTTGTTGGAGGGGGTCACTGTCCTGCCTGCCTTGCTGTCACCCTCTGCTTATGTCTCCTTAGAGGGCAGTTCAACCCTGACATCTCCATTGCAGGAGGTTTTTAAGAGCAAGCTAAAAAACTTTTGCAAAGATGACACAGAAGTAGCTGAACTTGTTTTGGGGCAGGAAGATAGGCTACATAAACCCTTTTAAAGATTTCCAGTTTTGCATTTGTGATTATAGTACAGGTCATTCTTACAATAATTTCTATATGTGTTTGATGTGTTTATTATTTACAGGTATTTAATGTGATTATATGTCAGATTATTAAAGGATTTACTTTTTAAATTGTTATTATTGATACAATGTCTATTATATATCTCAAAGAGTTTGTATTTGATTTATTTTTTTGTATTTTATACAGGTATCTATTGCCAGCTAAAGAATCAGATGCCCCTATGTTCCAAAAAATTATAAAATTTACTGTCAGGGAGAGGAAAGAGAAAGGATTAAAGAACAACTGTGTATGCCAGGCATCCAACAGTGAAACTCCCTGAAGAGTTAACATTACACAAGATACCCCCATTCTAACGAGTTGCTTTATGTTCATGCTTTGTAGAAGAAGGTATTAGAGAGATAAAAGAATATATACCTTTTTTTGTGCAGCTTTTTAAAATACAAAGTCATCACATCCCATTGCTACACTGCACAGTAATTGATCTAAGATGAGATAAAACAAAGACTTGCTAACATTATCTGGGAAAAAAAAAAGAATCTTCTTTACATTGTGACTCTAGCCTTTTCCATCTAGATGGTCAAGGTAAAAGGCAATAGGAAGGCTTATATTTAAGGGATTTTAAAAACAACTCAGAAATTGGGAGTCATGCGATTGCCCTAATGACTCCACCGTGTTAAGTTTATTTGCTTAGTCACTAGAAAGAAGTAAGAGCATAAGCAAACAGAGAAAACATTTCCAGCCTTTTCATCTGTGTTCTAGTGTGACCCAGATACTCTTTCACATTGTCTGGTTTCTTATAAAAGCTCAATGGATCTTTGTTGGCTGTAATTATGTGCTGAGTGCTAGCAGAAACTAAATCAGACTTAGCAGCAACATTTAAAACCAGCACTATTTTTTAATATTTCAATGACTGTATCTTATAATCGTGCAACTGAAGAACACTTAAGTTTCACTCTTAAAATTTGTAAGAAGACTGAAAAATCTATTTTTATGTATCTGGTTTCTGTATTTGTAGATAGAAATTTGTATGTAATTGCTACTGTAGACTCTTCATGGATCTGACAGTTGCATTTCTCCTTTTGATTAAGTACTTCATGATTTTTGAGAAAAATACTTTCTCCTCCATTTCCTGTATTTGAAGTTTATGTTTTAGTTGAATATTTAATATCTCCAAGGATGGAGCATCATAGTATTTCTGGGCAACCTGTTCCAGTGCTGCAATGGTAAAAAAAAATTTAAAAAATCCAGTAGTTAATCTGATTAATCTGATTTTCCCTTGTTGCAACCTGTGTTCATTTCCTCTCATTCTACCCCTACATACCTCTGAGAAGAGTCTAGCTCCACCTTCTGTATAATGTGCTGTTAGGTACTTGAAGACAGCAATAAGATCTCCCTTTAGTTAGCTCCTACTAAGTCTAAATCCGGTTTTCACGTCTTCTTTTCACATGGTGTAGTGAGCTGTGGCAAACAGGATGACGGAAACAGGAGCAGGATGTGATGAGGCTTGGTACAGCCTGTGGATCAACAAGTGACAGGAGAACAATACCTGAAACTGTAAGATATCACCATGGGATGATCTGATAAGTGGATGGTGCAGGCAACTCAAGGAAAGTTAGGAACAGCCACCCCTTCCACCTACCCCTGCCCAGACCCTCCCACTCAGCTTCTGGAGCCCATCCCAGTGCCCTGGGGACCCGGAGTCTCTGCACAGGCTGAGGGACACATCTGCCACTTTCCCCTTTGCAGCTTCAACCAGCAGCAAACTGAGCATGTTTCCCAGACACACCCCCACGACATGGCTGGTCACACAGCTGCCCACAGCGCAGGCGCTGCCTCCAGCCCCCCCTCAGGACTCAG
>JAVJGG010000008.1:22981096-23003170 GCA_035590195.1 Aviceda cuculoides | reverse complement strand
CGGCCCACCTCGCACCCCTGCCCGCATCCCGGCCCCCCACACCCGCCCCACCGGTCCCCCACTCATGGGCTGGTCCCGCTGGGTGCTGGCTGCACACGCGCAGCACTCACACACTGGTTCCATGGGAACCCAACACTTGGGGGTCCCCCCGAATACCAGCACAGAACCTCTGCCCACCTGATACCCCTGCCCGGACCCAAGGTGATCAGGTGCAGGGCTCAGACAGGGAAGTGTACTGACCAGCCCTCCTTTACATTTGAATGACCCCTTTTATACCTTTTCTGCCCATTTCCCCACTTCGTTCCTCCCTGCTCCCTCTTCCCCTGCATCCTTTAACATTTGTCCCTCAGGTTTGTGTCCCTGTATGTTCTTGTTTATGGCCTCCTCCTCTTTTTTTTTTTTTTTTTTAAGGCCCTTGACCAGATATGCTTAGAGAAGCAGACAGTCTGCTTTCACATACCCTTACAGTATCTACCTGCAAAGACCTGCAGCAATAGAGAGTGGGGGAATACTGTTAAGCAGATGTCTGAACCTCATAGTGCCATGTCACTGGATCGATAACTATAACGGGTCCCCATTGAGGTGTGTGCATGAGTTATGGGAGACGTTTTCACTGACAGACTATCTTTTGCTTTCTCTGCTTGATAAATCAAACTCAGCAGTGTCGCTTTGCCCCTCAGTGACGCGTCCTGTGCTCCAGCACCCCAACCGTCCTTGATAGCCCTTCACTTGACTCAGTTCCAGCATGTCAAAGTCTTCCTTGTACTGTATACCCAAGACTGCAAGGGTCAGTACTCCAGGTGTCCACTGGTGGCAACTGGCTTCAGTCTTGCTAGTACAGTCTGGCAGGTGATTGGCTTGCGTTCCTTGCTGCAAGGGCCTATTGACGGCATGTTTAGCTTCTTGTCCTGCACATCCCAATGCTTTTTCCAACAACCTGCTTTCTAATCAGCAGAAGCTCAGTCTGCACAGCTGCACTGGAGTTATTCTGCTCAAGTGCAAGACTTTGCATTTGCCTTTGTTGAATTTAACGAAATTCCTCCAGCCTGTTGAGGTCCCTCTGGGTAGCAAGTTTCCCCATTGTATCAGCTGCTCTCTACAACTGGTTACTGTCTGTGGACTTGTTGAGGTTTTCTGTCCCATCTTTTAGGTCTTTAATGATACGAAATAGTCAAGTGAGCTTATTTTCTCTTCCTAGAAGGCTATCAAATGGGCCAGGCATGATTTGGCCTTGCTACTTCTTTATCAGCTGTTCCTAATCACCTTCTTGTCTTTCTTGTAAATGGACATGGCTTACAGAGGGATCTGGAAGACTGATGGGCCTCTAGTTCCCTAAGATTTTCTTCTTAACCTTCTCAAAGAAAAAAGTGGAGATTTCTCTTTTTAAATACTTGTCTGTTCATATTTAAAACAATGCAAAGGCACACTACTGCAGTTGCAGTGAACAGCTATGGGATAATTTCCGTACAATGTCCTGCCCGCAATAGTGAATGTGATTTACAGGAATAAGAATAATTCTACTTCTCTAAGAAGTGCATATTTCACTGTGTTGTTTTTAATTTATGAAAAGTGTAACAACTTCAAAGATTTGTCATGCTTTTTGTAGCCTTCTCTCATCCTTAGCAGGCAGAATACTGTGTGTCTGTATAGCCATGTGGCTTCTGCATTACACATGGGAAGGGAGCTCTATCCACAGCTCTCCTTTTGGGATGATGTTGGTTTCAGCCTTTTTTAACTCCATGTCATCAGTAATCAACATTACCTCTGCTCACTCTACCACCAGGAACAACATAACAACCTTCAGATTGTTCCAGAGTGGTATCATATTCCTGACAGAACAAATTACAATAAACCATAATCAGCAAAGATGCTGGTCAGAATTCATTCTCAGTTACATTGATGAAAATCCAAAGCCAGCTGAACTTTGTAAGAATGTTATCAGCTGACTTAGAACTGAGTTCTCAGATGGTAACAGAATTAGTCAGTTTGAAACCTGAAGTATACTTCTTTGAGTTTATGTTGGTACATCTGATATATTATTGACCTTTGCCAGACTAGCTGATGCTTGGCAGATCCAGTAGCTCATATGGCACTGTGTTTAATTACAATTATGAATTTCAATGATAGTATGAATTGCTTCTTTCTCTCTCTCAAAAAAGAAAAAAGAAAAAAAAATGGGCAGGTAAAATACACATGGATCTAAAATCTAAGTAAAGAGAATGTCCCAGCTTAAGCATTACTGTGAGCCTGACCC
The DNA here is from genome assembly GCA_035590195.1 of Aviceda cuculoides. Classification (NCBI taxonomy): domain Eukaryota; kingdom Metazoa; phylum Chordata; class Aves; order Accipitriformes; family Accipitridae; genus Aviceda; species Aviceda cuculoides. The sequence goes on along the minus strand of JAVJGG010000008.1, from coordinate 23,000,916 downwards.
CATATTAGCTTTACATTGCAAATCACATAAGGAGAGGACTTAATTCAGAACAAATACATAAAATTAATGAAGTCCAGCACTCATTAATCCTATTAGAAAGAAGTGGTTTAGTAAGCACTTTAAGGTTTTCTGTTTCTTTTAATTCCTTTGCAAACTTTAATATTCATTTCTATATGAAATATAAAGCCCCAGAATTTGTCTGTGGATATATGTCCACGTGTCTGTATGTCTGCCTGATTATGAAAAGTAATTGAGAGTTCTCACCAGTTTAGAGCCTGAATAGAATGCCTCCAGAGCATCCTCCTTCATAAAAGTTTCAGCAATTTTGCTTTATTGTTATTATTGTTATTATTATTAATTATTATTATTATGCACAAAGCTGGGGGAGAGTGAAAAGGTATTTTTTGAATATGCAGCATGTAGAGGTAGGGACTGATAATATTTCTCGGGATATTACCAATTTCCAGGTGAGTAAGTTCTGCAAGTATCAAGCTGCTAACACAGAAAATGATTCTGTCATCTGTATCAAATGTAAATAGGGCATAAACTTTCTGATTCAATTCTATGCTAGGGTTTAATTTATTCCCGTCAGCTTTATGTATTGGCAAGGCAGGCAAGCAAGAAGAGTTAGTAGAAAGAGGACCAATAATTGGGACTATCCTAGCATCAATCCTGTGCAGAAAAGAGAAAATTTAAAATTAAGAGAGGGAAAGAATAGTGCTGTACCTTTGAACATTGGTCCAGGGCCTATAGAATCCCTGGGTGGAGTGTAAATGCTTTTTCTTCTGGGCCTTCCTGAATTCTCCATAGAAAAAGCTGGTCATCTTGTCTGAAGCTCAGATAGCCCTCAGAAATATTTCTGCCAACATGGTGAACATCACCAAGAGAGCTCAACTTGACCATGAATAGAAGTCAAATTCTGATTTTTTTTTTTTTAAGGAATTTGAAAATTTGGACAATTATTGTTTTCTGATTTTAGTTTTCCAAGTTAAACTCTTGCATCTGTCTCTCAGTAATTAACAAAGCAGGGACATACATCTTTTAACACAGAAGAAAAGAGTCTCAGTCTATTGTGCTATGATGAAAAATGTCACCATTAAGACTTTATGACACTTAATTTCAGACTATTTTTAGGATTTGTTAAGCTGGAAAATGTTTTCCTCCCACAATATGGCAAGCGACCTACTCATGAAATTTATTTATTGACATTGTTGGTATTAGTCTGACATTTAGTTTACATTCTTAGGGGGGTTTGCAAAATTTTTAGTTTTAATTTTTTTAGAACTTTTTTAGTTTCTTAGTTTTTACAACTTTAAAAGTTTACAACTTTTAAAGCCTTTAAAATGGTGAACAGTGTAGTATTTTTGACTACTCAGTAACACAAAAGTGGGCTAATATAATTATTCTCAAAAAAATTAAGAGGAGCTAAATAAAGGTAAACATACATTTTCAAAAATATTTCATTTAGATCATGAGTGTTCAAGTAAAAAACCAAAAAGGTGTGACCCTATGAAAACATGAGATTACAACAGAAATTATAAGAAATATTTCTCTTTATCATTTAAATATCTGATAATGGAGTTTTTGTTCAAAGAGAAGAAAATGTTCTCCTTAATTAAATACCGAAAAGGTCAATATAGCTTAAGCTAACTTCAGTCACTATCTGTGGATATCTTTTCAAGTGAAAACATATGGCTTGTCTTGTCAAACTTCTTTTCTTTTTCCACTACTTTTTATTTTCCTAAAAAAATCACAGTAAGTGCCAGCAGTATGCCTTTTTACTTGATCATTAGGGTAGTATGGAGATGGCTTTTTTAGTCAAAATATGAGAAGATGATGATGTTGCTTTGAGATTTTCACAATGATGACTTTTTTGACAACAAAAAGAGCTGAACCTACTAATTACAGAGAAATAATACAAATCATAATGATAGTGGTATTTTGGTCCTACTTTTCAGATAAGTATAAGCACAAAATTACAAGAGCAGCATTTGATATATGAAACTGTTTACAGTTTTACCACAGACATATATCTGCTTTCATCATTCTATCAATATTTTTATTTTATATATAAAAACTCAAAACATGAATATTGTTATGGTCACAATGATGGTAAAAATTTAATACATATGCCCATTAAGTTACTCAAAATCTCTGATTCAAGGAGTTATGCTTACTAAACCAGAAGAAAAGGTACAGTACAAGCCTTGATAAAGTATGCTGGTGGGTTGAGCACTTCTAAAAAATTTTTCCTTTGTCAACTTAATTTCAAACTTTCACTTTCTACTACAGGAAACAGCAGAAATTAAATGCTGTTGTGACACATCTGGAAATTACTTCCTAGTAGTTTTCCATCAAGAAGCTAACAGTTCATTCAAGTTGGGATTAATTTTGAGTGTTTAGGGATCTAAAAGTTAGCCTTCAGAATCTGAGCAGGGATCACTTTGTAATCAATGAAAAGAACAGCCCTTGGCTCTGGGTAAGCACTGCTCAGCAGTAACAAAAACATCCCTGTGTTATCAACACTGGTTTCGGCACAAATCCAAAACACAGCCCTCTACCAGCTACTATGAAGAAAATTAACTCTATCTCAGACAAAACCAGCACAGTTATGAGACAGACCCCTACCCTAAATTAGATGTGGAGATATTTATTCCTCTCCTTTGGCCATAATGAGAGCTTAGGATAACTTAGATGGCAGGTGGTAGAGATGTAAATTTAGATGAAATTGCTGTGTGCCTTATTACATGCCAGCAAGTTTAAAAGGTTCTTTCCATGAAATTCAACTAACTTTAAAGTTCCAAGGGATAAAATGCCTCCACTCTTTGATGCTTAATCATACTTGCCAGGGCTAATAAACTAAACACATCCAGGACCATTTTCTGAAAGGTCTGTGCCCATACTACTGAACTCTGTTGGTCTCCAAACGAGCGCACCCACCACCCCCCAACAGGGACTGGGCTCCCGCAGGCGGGGCGGTGCAGCGTGCCAGCCGGTCCACGCCAGACCGTGCCTGGGATTGCTCCCGTGAGTCAGCTAGGCAAACAGTCAGTCCCAGAGCCTGGGAACACTCTGCGCCACTGGCTTAGTTTATGAAACTATTAACACCTTCTTATCTGTCAATATGCTTTACCGAGGGTGTATAAAATACAAAATTACTGCTATGTTAACAGAGTACTGATGGGCATTATTGTGGCTTTTACCCACGAAACAATCACGTTCACCTTAAGTGAACTGGACAACATGAAGTGAAATGAATGTGTTAACCAGAATAGCAACAAACAAGTGGTTTCTTACTACACACTTCAATGGTTTTCAGACACTTAAAAGGATTACTGAAACACTGTGCAGATATATTCATTGAGAAATTCAGGGTTCTACAAAATGGTAACACCATATTAATTTTCATCCTCTAGTCTGGGATTTTTAGATCTTAAAAGAACCAAAATTTCAAAATAGATCTTTTTGTTCACACACTACACGCAAATTGAATATACTAGGGTGACCTTAAAGGAACATTTTAAAATACTGGTTTAGTGCCAAACAGGAAAAAGCCTGTTTCTGGACAAGGAAAGGGGCCTCCTGAGTAAGTTAGAGAACAGTGAAAATGGGAAGTGAAAGTGGCCAATATTAGGCTCTGCTTACAGCCCTTGTGAATCAATAGTTGTGCCTGCTACTTGAAAGCAATGATCTGGTGCTAGAATATATAAGAAACCCATCACTTTGCAACTTTGTATTGGAATTTCATTACAGCCATTGAAATCTTCAAGACATTAAACAAACACCCGAACATTCAGCCAGTAAGTAAAATTTAGGGAAAATTGTTTTCTACAAAAACAATGGTATGCTCAAATGAATATAATATATAATATATAAATTACTTTTTTCCCCTTTTAATTTGAACCAAAGACACATTTCACTGATGTGCTTTTGGGACTTTTCAATGGAAAATTGCATTTCAGCAGCTTTGCTTTATCAAGTTATAACGTCTTAGGGAAGACCCCCAAATATCTTAGTGTGGAAGAACTAGAAAGAGCCACTGAAGAAGCCACCAGTGAGGTTTATGTTAGAACCACTCTGTGCTGCAGCACTTTGGGCCAAACTATGGCAAAGACAATAGTAGCAAATTCTGCAAATGCAACTGTCAGGGGATTTGCTTCTGAAATTCAATTACAAACATCAGAACTGGCTCTTTAGTGTTTTCATACTTAAAGGGTGATGGTCTAAATGTCAAATATCTTCAGTAAACACTCTTATTCAGTAAACTCTTTGCTCTATACTTTAGTAATTAGACATAAGGCCAAATTATTCTCCAAATGCCAGAAGTCAATGGTATTACGGAATGTAGGTCAAAACTAATTTGTAAAAGATACACATTTTGGGGAGGAGACAGAACGTGTTATCAGCTACTTTACATTCTTTATACAACTGTACTAGGTCTGTGTACTAAGTGCTTTAAAATTTATTGAACAAAAGACACTTTTGTGGTTTAATCTATCCCATTTGTTTAATCTTCATTTCACTGTTCTCCTTTTTCATCATGCCTTTCATTTTTTTTCCTATCTAATAGCAAGTTCCCTTAGTCTCATTTAAGTTCATGAGATATTCAGCAAGTAGAAGTATTTGGGTTTGGATGCTCAAATACTCATTAATAGTGACTAATGTCATAAGAAGAAAAAGGAGTTCACTTAATCTATTTGTGCATGTGTGTTTAAATTTTACTTTGTTTTCCATTGCACACATTTTTTATTGTCCCTAACAGGAAGGGATCACTTGAAAGATATTTCAAAAATACAGCATTTGATTCAACATAGTGAATTTATTTTTTTAAAGTTCAAGTCTCTTTCTGCAAAAAGCAGAAGCTGGAAACAAAAAATGAACAATGAAATAAAATAGCTAAGGTCAACACTTCTCAACAGCCACTCCATGCCATACAATGAAAACTTATTCTCTTTGCCCATTTGGAATGTAAACCTGATTCTACACTAAATTTATTAAGTGTTTTTATAAGTCAAAAGGAAAGCCTAGGAAACTGTACCTGTGGTAGCTCTGCAAAGCTTCCTAGGTTTCAGTGTAGGCAAAAAAAGTAGAGTTAAAGCCTTTTAAGAATGCTAGCCATGTAATCAGGCAATGAGATCAAACTGAAGCCAGTGCTGCTATTTCTGCACTGGTGCTGCCACCAGAATTCATATCTTGTATTTGTATTTCATATCAAATTTTCTTTTCCTCCACAGACAGGTTATCTACTTATCTATCTAATCTATCTTATCTATCTATTTATTATTCTATCATTCTATCTATATCTATATATCTTTTTCTAAATACACAAACATGTATACACATACCACATTTTTTAGATCTTGGAGAACTGATAAGTTTGTAAAGGTAAAAACCCACAAATTAGTAGGAGTTAAGAAAACCCCCAAAGTCTTTAAGCATCCTACTCTTTTCTGTAATAATGAAATTAAATTATAACAGCTGAAACACATAATAGATCTATGTATATAAGAATAGATACCTATACAAATATATTTATGTTGCAAAAATAAGAAAATTAAAAAAGGTCACTTTCTTACATTTTGTGTCTTACTTTCAGGATAGTATTAATACTGCCCATGCTCTGGACAGCAAATCTTTGTTAACCTACAATATAATAACATCGCAGAAAGCAGTGTCTGTAAAAACTTAGTTAAAATTCCAGCAAGGCTGATACCCAATTAACAGAAAAACCTGCATGAACTATGGCAACAAGGAGATTCCATTTTGTGAACAAGAATCAATTATTAAAAAAGAAATCTATATAAAAAATACTATAAAAGGTTTTCTCTTTACTCTTTTCATCGGACTTCAAAGGGACTTGTTTCAAACACATTAAGAATATACTGTAATTCAAAGATAGCATTTATGTTGTGATATTAGCTGCAAGAAGTAAGAGAAGGGAAATATGCATACGGTAAAAAGAGTAGCTTTTGTTTCTTCTGAAGAGTAGTGATAATTTCAGCAATAATAATTTTAAAAGGAAAAGAAGCATATCCTGTATTTTCTGGAAATATCTGAAATAAGACAAAGAAATTGATACAATCTGAATCAAATAAAAGTGACTAGGCCAGTATGATTTTGGTAAAGATTAAAGACTGAATAAAGAGAATAGTACTGAGCAATGAGAATGACATTTCTGCACTATGTACGTGTGGAACTAATGATGGAATGCCATGGCCAGTTCTACTATCTGCAGTCCAAGAAGAAAGTGTTAGCTGCAGAAGACTCACAGAAGACCAAAGGAACTGTTTTTAACTTTAAAAGCATTCTGAACAGTTTGAAAAGAAAAGCTTTACCTTTTTTATTGTATTGATATATTTCTTTTGTTGTTTTTCATATAAGACTATACTATGCCAACAGTTCTTAACAAAGCAGTAGTCTTCAGAAAATTAGAATATCTTGACAAAACTCTCATTCTATTTTTCCTTTTTTTTTTTTTCCTCTGAAGGATGTATGTAAAAGGTTAGTGACCTATCAAATGTTATTTATTTGTCTTTAAAACAGCTGAGGTGAGGTAGTACAATAAATACTAGTAGTACAGTCTTTCTTAGGAACCTGGTCCTGTGGTATAATCTTTCACAGATTCTAGAGATTTATTTTAAACATATGAATATCCCATCACAGACAAAGTTGATAGTGAATTGGCAGTATTTCTTTTGAAGTCTCTCTGAAGCATCCTCACCCTCTAATGTAATAATAACAGCTTGGGGGGGGGTGTTTGTTTGTTTGTTTGTTTGTTTGTTAAATAGAGACAAGTCTAAACATTGGGCTGATTTCTAACTCATGCCATATGCATTCTCACTCTATACAATTAAATAATTATCTATAATGCAGCATAATTTGTAACATTTTCCAGCAATTGCAATTTAGTTTAAACACTTATTTGCCTGTCGTCATGTTGATTGTCTACTTATGGATACATAAAGAAATTTCTGGAGCTGGAGAAGTTGTTAAAGCACTGAGCTTGTTTACTTTATATGTGAAACCACCCTGGAGGCATAACTGTGAACAATGACCAACAAATGAAAGGAGGTTTAAAATATGTGTAACAAAGACACAGCAAAGAAAGAAAGAAAACCTAACAACAAGTTTTATAACTTTCAATAAAGGTGGTATGATAATGTATTTCAAAGGTAGATTTAATAAAAAAGCTACTCAGACTTTAAACACAAGTTACTGTATTCTGTGCTGCATAGTGAAAAAAACCAATGGGTCAGATTTCTGGGGGAAAAAAAAGGAAGAGCAGATGTCAAGAAACATTTGATCGTGCAGAGACTCGTAAACATGTGGAATAGCCTATGAAGCATAATTGTTGAGTCAAAAGCGTTGGAACAGTTGCAACAATTAGATGGCATCCTAGGAGACATGCAATGCTAAAAAGGTCTTTGATGGGTTGAGTGATCTTTAGTCATTTCACCAATATCTCTATCTTTTATGGTTTTTTTCCCTTGGCTGTGTAGGGCAATACTTTTCTTTCCATCTGTTATAAATTGTTCAGGGTATTGAACAATAAATTAGGGATTTACAAATTCATCTAGAAAAGTTCACTACAGACATTTTTGCTTTTTTTTTTAAGAAAAGAAAAAATTTGAGAACTCACAGCAAATCAGAATTTCTTAAAATTAAGCAGAAAATTACATTTTGTATACTGTGAAAATACCATATTTGATCTTTCTCCATAGGAAAATAAAATTAAGCAATTTGGAAAAGTAATGGGATTTCATTTCAATCCACCCATCACTACTAATCTGTATGTTGATACAGATTTATCTGTGAAAAAAAGGAACCACCTTAATTGTCTAACTCATTTATGCCAGTCCCAGAGAAGATAATGAGATGATTCATGTAATTAACATCAGTAGAGTTTGGCTTATGTGTTAGAAATATTAATGGTGCTTGGAATGCTTAATAAGTACTCGATTATAATGAATACTTCATAATCCTTACTTCTCTGTTGGTGTAAAACCTTAATGCTTTGCTGAAAATATTAGTACCATGTACTTCTTTCATATAAAATTTTTGAGAAGTAAAAATTAAACAAATTTTAAGCAGATGTTACAGAAAGTTAAAAAACTAAAGTATATTTTATGAAAATATTTATTCCTATACATGTAAAATAGCAGCATTTGTCATTTAAATTATAGAATATTTACAGAATTTTTTTTCTGTTTCATTTTATTTCATCTACTATATAGTTTCTTATCCTGTATTTTTGCTTTTAATTCTAAAGTTATAATTAAAGAAGGAAGAGTCCTCTTCATAGTCAATGAATGTTAACCATGTATTGTTTAACTGTTATTTCATTCTGAGCTAGATAGAAGATTTTAAATAAATTCTTAATAAAGGCATAAACACTTGTTAGTTTGTTTTAAATTTTTTATTTAATAGTAAATTCCTTTCATTTCTCACTCATACACATAATCCAATACTTACTCCTAGTGACTTAAACCATTTTTACTGTTCTCCTTGTATTGGCATCCACAGCCCTACAACATGTTACTTTCTCCTAAGCTGTAGTAGAGTGCTGTATCTTTGGAGGTTAATTTTTAGATTAAAAAGGAAATCAGTGAACTGCAGCTGGGATGTAAGTTAAAAGTAATTTATCTTTTTCACAGTTATATTCTATTCTTAAAATTCAGGGGACAAGCAATATGCAGCGTAATTTTCATTTTTCTGGGCAACTCAGGCAACTACCTGTTTTTTTCAAATAAACCCTTAAAAAATTTGTCCTGATAGAAAAAAGTGTTTCAAAATCCTTTTTGCAGTACTATCTCTCTCCTTAATCAACATAACCAATCTGGAAAGAAAAAAAAAAAAGCAAACAAAGCTACTGTACAGAATCAAAACTGTTGATGTTCCTTTGGAAGCCAAGTAAAAGATAAGGTAAGGAGTGGATGCAAATTAAACTGGTTTAGAAACAGATTTGTCAGGCATGAGGGAGGGCTAGAAAAAGGGCCTGCACTGGCAGCAGAAGAATAAGGAAGAAAGAGGCTTTGAGGAGGACTGCTTCTTTTGGTGACACTAAACTATTTGGTGGTCTTGCTGGCACCATCAAACTATACTCTTAGGAATCTGAGCAGGTAAAAGAGCATCAGTGAATGAGGTCAGGCACTGGAAGCAGATCTTTCACACTGCTTAATTGTTTCAAGCCATTTCAGTTAAGTCTTTCCAAGATAATGACTGGTCATAGCCTGGAGCAGAGTTCCCTTCAGTTACAGCTGCCAAAAGGCAACAGGATGCCACTACAACAGGACTGACCCCTTCAGCTCTACATGGTCCTCTAGCATCAATGCCAGAATGCTTTGCACTTGCACGTATTCTCACATGCTCTGAAGTCATACCCTAAGACAGGAAACATATACCCTGTTCTTTAGAAGCACCACTCAACACATATAACTGAACTCTAACATTTCAGACATTTTGGCCCGAAAAACTTTAAAAATATCAGTTACAACTGGGTACTTGTAGTCTGAAGAGTAATGGAGTCTGACAACACGTTATAAAATAAAGTTTTATCAAGGCAGTAAGAAAGGTGAGCAACAACATGCCCATACAACAACTCACCCAATAACTGATAGCAAATACAGAACCATATGGCTCTGGCAGAGTGCCAGGGACACTTAGTATCCCGGTAATCTGACAGCAACAACCAAACACACAAATGCCTTTTGAATGCAGGTAAGAGTTGCCCAGCCCCTTGACTCCACCAGTGTGATTTGAGAGAATTACACCTTACATGGATAAAGTGGACGGCATCCTGCCCATGCTGCTGATATTGGTAAAGGGTCTGGGCGTTGGGAGGCAGGGTGTTGGCAATCTGTCTGCGACAATGATGTTGGTCAAGAGGCAGGGCATTGGGAGGCAAGGTGTATGAACTGAGATGAAACTTGCACTAACATCAATATATTATGGATGCATCCAGTTGGCTATAAAAGGGGTGAGTTCTACCTAGCCTCAGCTTGAGTTTACCCATGCCACTTATGTCTGGAGCCAAGGACTAGTCCCTGCCTTTGTTTTATTTAGCTATATAAAATGCAGGCATAGCAGACCATAGCCATAGCTTCAGGTTCAAACTTTGTCTCAGTAATCAAAGGAGAAACTTTAACCTCAGTACACGTAACTCAGGTATTGCCAAACTCATCAAGTTATGGCTATGGGCTACAGGCTACATCTATCTTAATTTCTCCTTCTAGAGATTTTCTATTTTATATTAATAATTAAATAGTAATTACCTGTAAGGAAAAATGCTTCCTATACTCAAGAAAAGAATTCTAACTGTCAAAGGTAGAATTCTGAATAATGACTCTTTTTTGTGGGCGTGACAACCATCTCTTCTTGTCTCCTTTCACAGGACTGTTCCATTTAATGTAAGTGGGAATTAAACTTCTAAATCACACAGGTAGCTTATGAAAAAGTGTAACATCAAACAAGATGCCTGAGCCAAATACAATGATTAACCTTGTGGTAGCTACTTGCATACTTGAAAGTTATATTGAAAATAACATCAGAAAAAAGAAATGACAAACAGCTCCATTACAAGCCAAAGAGAATCTTTTATTCTTATTTGAACAGCATGAGCTATAAAGAAAATAAGAACTGTGTTGCAGAAAGCATTTTTTATTCTATTTTCATTTTTCATTGAATAGTTTAAAATAAGTTTCCTTCTCATGTAGTTTGACCAAAAAAATTCATCTGGATTTGAGAATCACTTACTTATTGTTAAGCTGATTAAGTTAAACCAGATCTTCTGAAAATCCATCACAGTATATCAGTTATTGTCTTGGGTTTGTGTAGCGGGGTTTTGGTAGCAGAGCAGGGGCCACAGGGGCTGATCCTGTGAGAAGCTGCTGGAAGCTTCCCCAGCTCCCAGCCGGACCCGCCGCTGGCCCAGGCCGAGCCCCTCAGTGACGGCGGTAGCGCCTCGGGGAGAACAGATTTCCGAGGGGAAACCCCCAGGGAGTCGGGCATTGGGATGGGAGAGGAACCCCAGTGCAGATCCCGAGGGCAGGCAGTGAGGAAGGAGGGGGAGGAGGGGATGCCCCTGCAGCCCCTGGGGAGACGAGACGGCAGGCTGTCCTCCCCCAGACCATGGAGGTGAGCGGGGGAGCAGACGCCCACCTGCAGCCCGGGGAGAGAGGAGCCCATGCCGGAGCAGGGGGAGGCCCCCCAAGATGGCCGCCGCTCCATGGGAAAGCCCATGCTGGAGCAGTTTATGACTGAAGAACGGCCCGCAGAAAGGACCCACGCCAGGGAAGTTCGTGAAGAACTGAAGCCCATAGGAAGGACTCATGTTGGAGGAGTTCGTGAAGGACTGTAGCCCATGGGAGGGACCTCATGCTGGAGCAGCATAGGAGTTCAGAGTCCTGCCCCTGAGGAGGAAGGAGTGGCAGAGACAAGGTCTGAGGGACTGACCCCAACCCCCATTCCCTGTTCCCCTGCGCCGCCGGGGGGAGGAGGGAGACAGAACCGGGAGTGGGGTTGAGCCCAGGAAGGAGGGAGCGGTGGGGGGAAGGTGTCTGAAGAATTGGTTTTACTTCTCATTATCCTTGGTTTGATTTGATTGGTAGTAAATTAAATTGATTTTGTTTTTTCCCCAAGTTGAGCCTGTCTTTTGCCTGTGACCGTAAGTGGTGAGTGATCCTTCCCTGTCCTTGTCTCAGCACACAAAAGTTTTTCTTTATATTTTCTCCTTATCATCCCACCAGGGTGGGGAGCAAGTGAGTGGTTTCATGGTGCTTTGTGGCCGGCTGGGCTTAAACCACAAAAGAAGCCTACCTTATTTAGAGAACTATAAAGATTTCAGATGTTTAGCTTTGGATTAGTCAAAAGGATAAACTTAGTGTGCCTAAAACCATCCTGGTTTTGGGGGAAGTTTGTGTTTTGTTCGAGTTTTTTTTTGTTAAATATAGGTAACCATTTTTTATAACCTACAGAATGAGAACTATTGTATCTAAATTAGTAACTTCTTTTTATTGATTCTAAAAAGCATTCAGATGCTTCCAAAGGATTGATCCAGCCACTCATGATTTTGCCTGCCTCCCTTTCTTTCACTAAGATAAACATCAAACAAAGTCTAATGGTGGGTAGAGTGTAGACCCATAGCGTAACAGGGCAAATTCATCCAGGAAGTCAGCATTGCAATGAACATATCATGAATATTCTCATCTAGATTTCTCTACCTTCTTATTCTCACAAGTTCCCCCCCTCCATGAGTTACAATTCAGTTCAGAAAACTTTCTTACCCTTTTTTTGTGGTTTTTTTCCTTTATAATTTTCTTTATCAAAACATTTATTCTTAATGTATTCTAAGAAACTGCTGAACAGTATGTATACTACAAAGTGTGTCTACCAATTATCCATTTAAAATAGTTAATATATCCTTTTTGACCTAAACTTATGCTCTTGTGTCTCTCATTAGCCATCTCATTTGTCTGGATCTCATTTTTTTAATTTGTAGCAGATTTCCATTGTGTTAGAAGCCCTGATATTTTCCCCTCATACACCTACCTTTCAGCAGATTTAGATGTATTTACTTTCCAGTCCACAGAGCAATTATTTGCAACCATATACAGTAATGCCTCCATTTTCCATTGTTGGTTCATCCTGAGCAATGAAGAAAAAAAAAAAAAAAAAAAATTACTATTCCAATCATGTGAGCTGTACCACCAAATCTGTTATTTCATTCCAGTCATAATGAAGTAATATCACCTTCAAATCTTTCTGTTCATTCAGTATGTTTCCAGGAAAAACACACAGACATCCAAGATGCTTGAGAAATCTGCCTGTTATTCTCTTTTCTCTTTTAAACAACTTATTATGAATATCCCTGAACTCCATAGGTTCAGATGTCTTCAGACTTTGTTGTGGCTTATGCTTGTCTGAGGGTTTTTGTTAATATTCTAGGGGGGGGGTTAAAGATTCCACTATTTGGAAGTGGAATCTATTCTTACTCATGTTGTAAGAAAGCCAAAGTGTTTCAGGCTGAAGGAGGAAAAGGTCTCAATACCAGCAAGCCAGGCTAATATTGCATGACTTGTGTGCATCTGTTCTTCTCTGAGAACAACCCTCAACTGGGTAGTTTAAACACAGCTCAAGTTCCAAAATTATTAATATTTGGTCCCAGATTTGTATAGTGACTTTTGGTTCATTCAAGGCAATATTTGGGAATGTCCCCTCACACTTAGTGGGGCCTAGAAACCAGGATTATCCATTTTCTGGACAACTGTTCTAACAACTGGACTATTGTAGAAAAAATATGCATCATCAGCACTGCTCCTAATATTTTTTGTATTTTTGATCACATAGAGTTTTGTATGGAGTTTGCTGGGATTCAGGTGTGTTCCCTTACCCTTGTTCACAAAAAAGCAGTAAGAGAGAAAATTCTTTTTCCTAAAACAGGCCCTTCTCAAGACTCCAGGGTACCTGAAGGTAAATACGTGGGGAAATCTGAGGCTAAGCCTAAACAAGGGAGTGAGGGGAAATGTATTTATGTCCCTGGAAAGTAAGCATTAATTTTTTTTATGAGCTTTGTGAATTTTGAGTGCCTAAGTCCCAACTTATGCAGGATGTACACAAACTGATTACTGCTATTAAATTACCAAGTGCCAGAGAATATTTCCAGTCACAGGAACTCATCTGTGTTTACTAAAAAATTGTTGGAATGGCCACTGGCATAGCCTTGGCTCATGCCAGCTATCAATGTCTGGGCTTGGTTTGGAAACTGGCCGTTTCCATTTTCTTTTCCCAATAGGTAATTTATTGGGTCATGCAGCCTTTGAAGGTAAAAGATTTAACAGTATGAAAGTGGTCTTTTCCATGCCAGTTGGCCTCTGCACAGACAACAGACCTTGGCATATTGAGTTTGCTACTACAGACAAGTACCCACTGCATGCAGTGTTTTCTTTTAAAACTTGATGAAGAAAAGAGGAGCTTTCAAAGCAGTGCCACATAGAAGCTGTTAACAGTGACGATCCAAAGAGTTTTGAAATATGGAAATTAAAAGTTGTTTGTTTGTTTGTTTAATGAATAATGTTTCTTTTACCATTGTTCTTGGTTTGTGTATTATTTTCCTTCAAAAGTGAGTGTCTGGGACAGGAGAAAACATCTAGAGAAATTGCGTCTTCCTTGGCAAACAAGTAGGCATCCACTAGGAGAAACGTTCCAGAGCCTGGAGGGTGGCAACTATGCAAAATACAATGATTAGAAAGTGTGAAAAGGGCTTCAGAGAGTCTGGAGCCTCACACAGAGGCTAAAAGAGAGTAACAGGAGTAAGAAAGTCCAACTATCATGGGGATGGAAAGAGAAGGTAAGGAAGGACCAGAGTTTTTCTCTTGGCAGTTTTCCACAAACTAGAAACAACAGAGTATACTGAAGCCTGAAAGTATGACCCACCTTGCAAGGACACATTAGGCAAAGAAAATTATAAATTATTTAGTTACCTTTTTTTTTTTCTGATCTAGTCTCCTCAAGCTTTCTCTGCATAAAAATGTCTTGTGGGTTTTTTTTAGTATTCATGCTCATAAAATCTGCCTTCCTTTTTTTAGTGGGTTGGTTTTTGTTTTTTTTTCTTTTAGTTTAAATGCCTTTTGGTATTTTTTGAGAAGCACACTATAAAAAAGCTAGTCAGATCCAGCCAAAACTCTTGCTTATTCAGGGTCTTCTTATTTGTTGATTTATAGATGGGTATAAATTGGGGGTGGGAAGGAATTCAAGGCAGCGATCTAATCTACCCCCTAACCAAAGGTAACATCAGCTACATCTAACCGTTTCTGAAAGATATTTTTCTAAATTACCATTAAAAAGTGTAATCAGTGCATATCTCACAACTTCCTGAAATTGTAAGATCTTAACTGCCTTTATAATTAAAATATTTTTTCATAAATCTCTTTCAGTTCATTTTAACCCTGTAACTTCTCAGTCTATTCACAGAAGACAAAAAAAGATAACTTTTTCCTTTTCACTTTACCTTTGTCTTTGTTTGAAGGTATTTTTTGGTTATCTTTAGCCTTCCCATATCTATTAAGCAACCTTGTTTTTTCTTCAGAATAATAGAATAGAAGAAAATAGAATAGTTCAACTGGAAGGGACCTGCAAAGATCATGTAGTCCAGCTGCCTGAGTACCACACCACTGACCAAAAGGTAAAGCCTGTTACTAAGGGCATTGTCCAAATGCCTCTTAAACACTGAGGCATTTAAGCAAATCCTGCTTGTTAGATCTTTATGATCATTGCTGTTACTCTTTTTGAAAGTTTTTTCAGTTGTTCCACATGCCAGAAATGAAGATAGTATTCTAGCACCAGTTTATAAATTACATTCCTCTGTTTTCACACACGTGTGCACACAGTCATATATATACATATACATCGGTGCTCACTTATACAAATTTTCCCTAGAATTTTAGAAATTTAAGATTATTTCAGGGTTTTTGCTTGTTTGTTGGGTGATTGTTTTGGGGTTTTTTTTGGGGGGGGAGGTCCAGTTTAGTAAAGGTGGTGCTGTTAATTGACCAAATTAATCCAGAGGCTGAACTTTTTGAAAACAATAGATATTCAAGACTCATGATAAAATTGAGGTAATGGGCAGTGTTTAATATACAAAATCAATCCTGTACCAATAATAGAAATGCTACCACAGGTACATTAGCACAATACCTAATTTTAAGTAAGCAAGTTGCAGTATTTTCTCTATGATGAAGTTAGAAGAAGAATCTGGAATTGTCATCAGTAAGTGGACTTCTATTCCACTTTTAGAAGTGACTCCTCACTTCTATTCCAACATACTTCTAGGTAAACACTAGAATCCTAGTATGCACTTTGCAAAGGAAGGTAATTTCAAGTGTTGATAGCATAGTGCTGGAGTAAAGCTTACAGTACCAAAATAAACAAGAAAAAAGTTTCTGAAACTAAAATGCTATATTCTTCAATGGAATTTTAACTCCTCTAGTCCTTTGTAATCTCTTTACAGACTTAATAAAGATAACCAATGAGTCATGGGGTGCAATATTAATTCAATACTGTTTTATGTTGATCAATATTATAATTTATTTAATGCAATTAAACTTCTTTTGTGATTTTTGTCTACAGCACAATGTTCCTTTAAGTTGACTTGCTATTCATTTAATTATAGCAGGGAGATAGGCATTCAAATTAAATTAAATCCAAATGCTTTGA
The DNA here is from genome assembly GCA_035590195.1 of Aviceda cuculoides. NCBI lineage: Eukaryota > Metazoa > Chordata > Aves > Accipitriformes > Accipitridae > Aviceda > Aviceda cuculoides. The sequence continues at coordinate 22,984,707 of JAVJGG010000008.1, read as the reverse complement.
CACATGGTGGGCATTTAGCAGCTGCTAATGTGAAACACTAAATTGAACTGAATCTAAACAAGAGTTTTAGAAACCCTCACCAAATGAAATTGCTTTCCCTAATGCTTCTGCTGTTATTTTTACTCTTCCTTCCCCAGAAGAACCTTTCGAGGCAAACACTTCCAAGGTAGCTAGTATTCATGTTTTTGTGCCTGTGACAGTGGGCACAATGTTACCCATTAGCAGAATCTCCAAATATGTTTTGTTTTGAGGGTTTTTTTCCTGCATTGTTATTACCCATATTGTTATTACCCATATTGTTATTCTTCTTTGGGATCAGATTTCATAATTGAGCTAGTCATATTTCAAAACAAATGCATTATATTACACCATAATAATTAACTCTAGAAAACCTAAATTAATTCCTAAATTGAATTTTAACTCTTAGGCACATTTATGTCCTTTCTATAAGCAGAAGAATCAAGTAAATCTGTTTATTCAACAAGTTAATCAGATGCAGACCTGTTTTCTCACATTTGCTATTTACAACACATGGTATTTATAACATCTTTGTAGCATGAGTAGCTTTTCATCTATTAAGAATTCTCATATCATTATTGTAAGTCTGAAAGTTTGTTGTTTTTTTTCTCTAAATCTCTACATCAGGGCTCAACAGAAAATGTGACAAATTTATCTTTTAATAAAAATATTTGGCTTGCATTATTGCAAAGAACAGCAAGATATCAGGACCTAGATAACTCAGAACCTAAAAATTAAAAAGAAGGAAAAAAATTCTTAAAATTATTTTAAGAAAATCTTTGACTTTGAGGGGCAATACATTGCTTTTGAATGCTTGGAATTTACTATTAAGTATCTGGCTGCAAGGAGGAATAACTTTCTTTTCCCTTAACTGACAGTGCTTCACCCACTTAATGGACAAACAAGTTTAGGAGGAAAGATGGAGTTTATTTCCGTTTTTAACATGATATCAGATGTGAAAGAATTAGAAAGTAAAAGCAGGGATTAAATAAAAGAGATAGTTCATTTCTAGTAATGTCTTGGAACAGTTTATGGTAATTTAAAGTAACAATTTTCAACTGCAGACTGTTTATGTGATAGAAAGTTGAAGTACCATACTACTCATCAATGTTACATTTACTACAGTTTTTTAACTAGCCAACCACAGTATCTCTTCATCAACTAGTGAACTATTCCTAGTATAATCATTAAGGTGTGCATATCTTTCCTGGTTTCACTGTATGATTTTCGATATTCATGGGAGAAGCATGAACTACAGCTGATATTTTTCATAGATGGTGAAACTTGTTCCACTGATGTTAGCACTTTTATTTTCATCGCATATACGTAATAGGAACACCTCCTCCTCCTCAAACTGCTATAAACAGTATATACACATATCACACAAACTACTGTTTTCTAAGTAAGCAGTGCTAAATCTCTATGGTTTCTATCTGCCAGAATAATGCTTTATTTAGACACAGAACTGAAGATTTCTTTAAACAAAGAAGACATGCAATTTTCTATGTCTCCTGTATGCCTTGTCAATATGGCTTTGACTGAAGCAAACACATAGGGACTTCAGAAAGTCTCAGAGCAACCTAGCAGTCAGAGCTGGAGCACAATTCTGAGATTCTGACTTCCCTTTCTGCCTCTGAACCATTATCTCAAAACTAGTTGAGCTGCATATTAACTGTCTATACATTTTACCTTACATATCATGTTTATTGTAAAAGTTTGTCTTGAACACTTTCAGCATAAATAAATCGTCAAAGGTGTGCTGAATTACTCTATCACTTCAGAAAAACATTGAAAATGCAAAATTAAGCTCTTCACTAGCTCCTCAGTCAACGAGGCCAACTCTTAAATGTGTACTTGAAAGAAGTTTGTATTTACATCAGTTGGTGATTTTACCTCTTTATGACATGACTGTTTTTTTCTTTTTTTTCCCCTTTAATTTAAAGATATGCTGCCAAAAGTCTGCCAAGATCAATTTAAAGAGTACCCTGTAGTGCTTTCTAAAATTTTATTGCTGCAATTAAGAAACCATAAAGCTTTCACAGGGTGTTGACTGTGTTCATGTAAAAGTGAACAGGAAACAATTCATTTCTACATTACCTGTAATGGCCAGGCAGTTGGAAAGATTTGATTATTCTTTTCTTCAATAATTCTTTCATTAACAAAACATGTAAGAAGCGCACAATTTATCTTCTCATTTTAAAAAGAAGAAAAAAATCACTAAGCTAGGCTAAGCTTTCTGGTATGCAAAAGCAAAGACTAAGCAAATAATTTTTAATTCCAATATCAATATTCATTAAAGTTTTGTACAGTCTACCTAAAGGCTAATTATGGTAGATGGTAGGATTGTTCTTCAACGTCTTTTTTCCCCCTCTCCTTATATAAGCATCATAGAAAACATTTTAGCATTCTTTCAATCAAAAAAAATGGAAATACCAAATTAAAGAGATAGACAGCAAATGTTGACAGAATCCTTAAGAAATCCTAACCCAACAGGCAGCAAGGGTAGAACGCAGGACCCATCAGGATTGCATCCCTTTGCTCATCTACCCTTCGATTCTGGCTCTTTTGATTAAGGTGTCCTTGTCACAGAGGTCAGTTTAATTGTATCACATCCAAATATTCCAGGTAAAGTATGTTGCACATGTGCAGACTGCAGGCTCGTTTGTCACATTATTGCTTGCTGTCACTTTTGAAGGTAGGTGTCTGTTTGAAGAATGTGCAGTGGCTGCAGGGTCAGGGGATTTGCATAAAGCTTGGAAAGAACCTTTTCAGGCACAAGGTGTGGGATGCTACTGCTGCCTGTGTGCAAGGAAAGCACACAGGGTTCAGCTTGTGGAAACGGATGTCATGATGTTTATACCTAGCTCTCCCCCCCCCGCCCTTTCCCCCCCAAATAGTAATAGCTTACTAATACTTTCAGTGAATTGAACATAAAACTTTGATTTACCATTCTGTTGGTTAATTATTCTTTCTCACTAGTGTAATCATGATCTGCTGAAATGTACTATTTCATTTTTAGATCACTCTGATAACTGTTTTGAAGGTATTTCGGTTTCTTATGGTTAGCTTAGTAAACCTAGCTTTCAGGAATGTGAAGAAGTAGCAGAAAGTAAAACATGGGTTTAATCACATACAAGCTTTTAAATAACTATACCAAAGACATGTAAGTGTGTACAAGAAGATGGGAGGTCGTGAACACATATTGAAATAAAAATTAGATTCTTTTGCATTTAACCTGAAAAGATAGGTTTGGCTTTGTTACTTGGGTTTGTTTGTTTGTTTGTTTGTTTAAATGGGGCAAAGGACAGTTATCTTTACATTAGGAAAGTTCCTGTGAAATGAATATTCCTATACTTCAAAACTTGCATGTCTTACTGAGCTTCTGTGACTAAAACATAAACATATTCCATGACTTGTGTGCTTTTGTAGTAATGTATAAACTCATGACCCTTCCTGCAGCTGAAATGTACATAAACAAAATATATACTCTGTATGTTTTCACACAGAATACACAGAATAATTTTTTCATTTGTGTCAGATGTGTGTGTGTGTGAAGGGGGGGACGGGGGACACCTAGTCAGGGCTAAATAAAC
>JAVJGG010000008.1:22953220-22975707 GCA_035590195.1 Aviceda cuculoides | reverse complement strand
CCAAGCCCCAGCCAACCTGGCCTTGAACCCTGCCAGGGATGGGGCAGCCACAGCCTCTCTGGGCAACCTGTGCCAGTGCCTCACCACCCTCACAATAAAAAACTTCTTCCTGACATCTAACCTAAATCTACTCTATTTCAGTTTAAAGCCACTACCCCTTGTCCTGTCACTACACGCCCTTGTAAAAAGTCCCTCTCCAGCTTTCTTATAAGCCCCCTGTATATCTTGAAAGGACTCAATAAGGTCTCCCTTCTCTTCTCCAGGCTGAACAACCCCAACTCTCTCAGCCTGTCTTTGTAGGCTGCTCCATGCTCCAGCCCTCTGACCATTGTTGTGGCCCTCCTCTGGACCCGCTCGAGCAGGCCCACCTCTTTCTTACACTGGGGGAGTGTAAGAATATGTCATTTCTTTTCTATATGCACAATACTCAAGTTGTAAATGACAATGGAAATACTTGAGGGAAAAAGGCCTTTCTTCTTCTGAAACACTTTTTATGAGTTATGCTTATTCAGTTCTGTATTTAAAAACAATTTAACAGTTTCCTGAATGGAGAAGAGTGTGATTATTCACAGGATGAATTCAGAGAGATTCAATATTTCTACAGAGGCAGAGATTCTCTACAAACAATCTAGGTAAAACCAATTTTTAATCAGTTTTGCAATTCAGCTTCTACAGTAAATTCAGAGTTCCTTTTACCTATTAACATCTTGATTGCTTTAGCTGATTGAAAATAAATAAATGGAATAATATATAAATATTTATTTATTAGTTTGATTCTCTTGCTGTTCTTTGATATACTCATGGTTTATATGTAGAAAGTGCCTCTGCATTTTTATCCCCTTAGTTTCTCATACCTCATTTTTTGTTTTGCACCTCTATTTTATTCTGTTTCCAATATACACAAACACCTTTATGATAAGTATTTAAATAATTCTGAGATATACTTCTGTGTACACTACAGAAGTTTTTAAAGTGAATACGATTATGCTGGAGATGTGACTATAATGTTCAAATCTATCTCTGTCTCTTTGGGAAGTAAAAACTGCAAAACAGAATTCTGTTTTTATATTATGCAGGAAAGACACATAGATTCTTCGTCAGTAAGGTTCTGTCACTAAAACATCTTACAAGGGGCTTTTTATTGAGTATGCTGTCTAATTCAGCTTTCCCATCAATTTTGCAGCCATTTGTAGTCAAAAGTAATGAGTGTCTCAGCTCATAGGTTTCAAAGTAATATATTAGAAAATCAAAGTAAGAGTGCACTGAATGGAAACTGCATTGAACTTCAGAAAGCAATATTGATACTTTTTTTCCTGCTGAGGCAATTATGGTGAACAGCAAAAACTGGTTTTGATGCTATGAGCTGTTGACAATTTAATTATTCTAAGAATTTTCTTAAGAAGTTCCTTCAAAGTATTAATGTGCTGCCCAACACAAAGTTGAGTTCCTTTTTTTTTAAGACGGAATTATAAATTGCTACTAGATTGCATTTAAAATGTAATATATATGAAAACTTTAAAACTAGAAATATGTTTTCTCTGAAGGGAACTGAATTATTAACACCAATGCAATAGGTGCAATTTTTTATATAAGTATATTATATATATATAAAAAATATTAAGAACATAAAGAAAGAGTCTTCTTTCATATCTACTTCCCCTGCCTTTAAGGAGTCAGTAAAGGTAACAGCAACATTTTAGTTCTTCATTACAAGATGCAAGCAATGGACCTTTTAAAATCCTAATTCAAGCTATATTCACCATGAGAAAGGAGTGAGAAATTCAAGTATATAAGGAGGAAATCAGAAAACAGAAAAAAAGAATAGCTGGTAATGAAGACATAAGAAATATTTCATCCCTGAAAATGGTGGAAAGATGGACGCAGAAGGGTTAAGGTGATGTAGACAAATTACAAGAAGCAATTAACTTGCCATTGCAAACTATTTTGACTCTATTATGGAAACACGTTACTTCTCAGAACAACTGGTGTTCTTGATCTAGTTTATTGATAACAGCAAGAGGAGCAGCAGAAACAATGCATTTTCAACTTTATGTAGAAAAAATAATTTTAAAATGTAATCTTTCTCATTCCCACTGATGAGGAAAAGCATTTATTCCAGTATCTGCTAGATAGTTTATCTAAATTACATTAAAAAACCCAAAAGAGTCTTATGCAAATTTCTTAATGGGGAAAAATACATTTGAAAGAATTCTATCTTACTTAACAAAGGTGTCCATTGTAGTTTCCACTTTCCAGTCAACATTTCTTTAGATCCCTCACAGGCTGAATTTAATTCTGTCTTGATTATATATTCCCACTATGACATTCCTGTAAAAGTGTCTCCAGCACACATAAGGAAAATAGGTGACAGAGCAGTTTATCCCCTATTGTTGACCATAAAACTTAGGATGACTAAAGAGTCTTCCCTGCATACTAAAGAGGGATGCTACAAGTGAGGACTTTTGTAGCACCAATTATCACCTACTTTGTAGGAAAAGACCAAAGGGAACAGTTACATAATGGGATTTTTTTCTTATACTCTGTCAGTTAAGGAATAGAAGACTGGATTAGTTGAAAACTGGAAAAATTGCTGAGGTATTGTTTCAGAACAGATCTTCATCCATTGGTGAGAAGATAGTCACCTTGTATTGTTATGTTTATGTTTTGCCCCATATGAAGGTCATCTTAAAAAAATACATAACGGGGAAGAGACCAGATAGCATGTAATTTAATTGTTCTTTCTATCTCTGGTGTTTCAGAGGTAGGTAGGAGATAACTGGCAAGAGCTTTTGGCCTTTGGATGCATAATTTGTCAAACAGTAGCCAAAGATCTTGTGGCTGACAATTTAAACCAGTTATATAAAAAAATAAATTGTTTGGGTTTAGTTTTTTCTTTTTCACTGACATAAGATAACTAGAAACAATATAAATATTCTTCTCATGGGATGGCTTGAGTAAATATTGCATATCACCCTTCTTAGAACTGTCGGAAAATCCTGAGTGTCCTTTTGGGGTAAGATGTGGAAGATTCTGCAATGGCCTGTCAAAAAGGATCTGCATTTAAATAATTTTTAAAAAATAATAATTAAAGTATTGAACTGGCAATGATACAACTATTATTATTTTCTGTTGTGTTTGTTTTAATCTTCTAGTTGTTTCTCTTTTTTTTTTCGTCTACAGCTATTGGAAGCAGAAATACTGCATAGGTCATTGCCTAGAAAATGAACCTATACTTGTATAGAACTTCATCAATGAAATGAAAAAAAAAGGTACTGAAAAGAACCCCAGGAAGTTATATAGTTTGAAATTTTCAGTCACCTCAGTTCTGAAATATAGAAAAGTTGGAAGAAACTCCAGGTAAGTATTTATTGATTGCATATACTCCTATGATGGAGGCTTTGTCAAAATTTTCTCCTCAGAAGTCAGAATGTAATTATAGGAATGATCTCAGAAGCTCACAAAATTATTTAGTGTCCTGTTCAACATTTAAATACAATTTCAGAATTATCTTTGATGGACTCAATTGTAAACTGGTAACCCCTATTAGTCATGCCACCCCAGAAGCAAAATAATATGAATGTGCTGTCTCATGGGATTCTATGTCCTGTGATGCTCCCCCCTTGCTCTCAAGCCATACAAATTTGTACTGTATTTTTTCAGAGAGTCCGCTTTTTCATCTAAACCTACACCTTCATCTGTAAGAGCTTGCTGCCCAGCCCAACCATTTGTTGTCAGGATTCCTGCTTTCCAGACATGCATTTCTTCAATGATAATCTAAGAAGATTAGCTAAGTAAACTAGTAAGTAATGGAAGGTCATGCTTCTTGTCTGTGTAAAGGTATGATAGCCCGCTTCTTTGTGAGATGAGTAGTGTCTTTCATCATAGTAAAACAGGAATTCAGTATTGCTACTGTTAGGAAAACAGGCAAAAAATACTGTAATATTATTGGAAAACACAAATCTGTGTTCCAGGCTTGGCATGGTGAAAGAGTTTTGTGAAACATACAAATAAACTAATGGAACATAAATACTACAGTGATAAAAGGAATTCTGCTAGCGGCTCGCCTAATTTAAAATCTGTTGCTCCTGTGTACCAGCTATTGTAAAAAAAGAGATCTGAGACCTTGAGTCAGCTGTTGTCTAGGTAAGGAAAGACACAAATTCAAAGGCACTCTATACATAAGCAGTTTGTCCCTGTATGACAAGCCTTAGAAAAGACATTTCCTCTCTTCCCAGAGCATTGGAAAAAGCCTTATAGGTTCCCAGGAGCTGAAGATAATAATAATTTAGTCCCTGAGAGAAAAGCGCTTAAAAATCCAATTTCTTCTCTGCTTATTTTTTCTTTTATTTAGTCTGTTCTTATTTAAGGAGAAAGAATAATTTGCTTTGATAACAATTGTTTTCAGATTGACTGCTTAATTTACCAAATTGTTTCAGTAAATATAGATAAAAATTCATATGTATCTGTTAAGCTGCAAGTTATAGTAATTTTTAAATCTAAGTTCTTTTAGCAAGGCAGGTTCATAGTAGTTGTATTTTCTTTTAACTTAAAAACATCACTGCAATAAATATGGGCTTTTACTGGAGGTGAAGAAAATGTACTAATTAACCTTTTCTTGGAATAAAATCTAGATTTATGAAGGCATTAGTGTTGTTATGTTATGCAGATCCACCAGGGAGAGCAAGAGCTAAAAAAATTGAAAACTGCAGTGGAACTCTTATCATTAATTTCAGACCATACCTTTAGCTGCGTGAATAGTGGTAAAGAAAGTTTAAAGTACATTGGTCATCTGCTTTAACATTCAGGTTTGTTTGTGCATTAAGTTTTTTAAAAATTCAGCTAAATGAACCTTCTCTTCTCTAGGTTGAGCAGTCCCAGCTCTCTCAGCCTTTCATCATTGAAGAGATGCTCCAGTCCCTTCATCATCTTCATCACCCTTTGCTGGACTCTCTCCAGTATGGCCATGTCTCTCTTGTACTGGGGAGCCCAGAACTGGACACAGTACTCCAGGTGCAGCTTCACTAGTGCTGAATAGAGGGGAAGGATCATCTCCCTTGACCTGCTTTGTCTAATGCAGCCCAGGATACCATTAGCCTTCTTTGCAGCAAGGGCACGTTGGTGGATCATGTTCAACTTGGTGACCACCAGCAAACCCAGGTCCTTTTCTGCCAAGCAGCTTTCCATCTGGGTAGCCCCCAGCATGTACTGGTGCCTGAAGTTGTTCCTCCCCAGGTGCAGGACTTCGCACTTCCCCCTGTTGAACTTCATGAGGTTCCTGTCAGCCCATTTCTCCAGCCTGTTGAGGTCCCTCTGGATGGCAGCAGAGCCCTCTGGCATATCAGCCACTTCTCCCAGTTTTGTGTCATCAGCAAGCCTGCTGAGGGTGCACTCTGCCCCATTATCCAAATTATTAGCAAAGATGTTGAACAGGATTGGACCACGTGTTGAACCCTGGGGTGCACTGCTAGTTACTGGCCTCCAACTAGATTTTGTGCCACTGATCACTGCCCTCTGGACCCAGCCATTCATCCATTTTTCAATCCAGCTCACTTGCTCATCCATCCCATAAACTGATAGCTGGTCTATAAGAATCTTATAGGAGACAGTGTCAAAAGCTTTACTGATGTCAAAGTAGACAATACCTACTGCTTTCCCCTCAACTACCAAGCCAGTCATTTCATCGCAGAAGGCTATCAGGTTGCTCAGGCATGACTTCCCTTTGGTGAACTAATGCTGACTATTCCTGATGCCTGTCTTGACCTTCTTGTGTGTGGAAATGTTTTCCAGGATCAGTTGTTCAATCACCTTCCTGGGGATCAGGGTGAGGCTGACGAGCCCATAGTTCCTTGCCCTTTTTGAGAACAGGGGTGGCATTTGCTCCTAATCACCATGATCGTTCAAAGATTATCAAGAGTGGCCTCACAATGACATCAGTCAGCTCCATCAGTGCTCGTGAGTGCATCTCATCAGGGACTATGGACTGCATATCCACTTTGCCTAAATATTCTCTAATCTCATCCTTTTCCACCAAAGGTATGTCTTCTGGCCTTTCTTCTTGGTGTCAGGTACCTGGGATTCCTGAAGACTGGTCTTGCCAGTAAAGACTGAGGCAAAGGCAGCATTCAGTACCTCAGCCTTTTCCATGTCCTGTGTCACTTTCCCCATTCAGTGGCAGGCCCACATTTCCCCTAGAGTCTTCCTTGTGTCACCTATGTACTTATAAAAACACTTTTTGTTGCCTTTGACATCCCTGGCTAGATTCAATTGCAGGTGGGCTTTGGCTTTCTTATCCAGGTCTCTGGTTAAGGAAGCATGCTCTGACAGTGTCTCTGTATTCCTCCCATTTTTTTTTGCCCCTGCTTCCACCCTTTGTATAATTCCTTTTTATGCTTGACTTTTTTCCAGGATCTCCTTGTTCATCATGCAAGCCTCCTTGCTTTTTTGCCCAACTTCCTGCTCTTTGGGATTAACTGTTCTTGAGTTTAGAGGAGGTGATCCTTGAATACCAATGGGCTTTCTTAGGTCCTTCACTCTTCCCGGGCCTTATCCTATGGGACTCTTTCAAGATGATCCCTGAAGAGGGAGTCTGCTCTTCTGAAGACCAGAGTTATGATCTTGCTCTTTGCCCTCACAGGATCCAGAACTCGTGGCTGCTGAAGCCAAGGACAGCTTTGACCTTCACATCACCAATGAGTCCTTCTTTTTTTGTAAGTATGAGGTACAAAGGTTTTTAAGTATAAGGTATTCAGTAAAAGATAAGCTGGATATTAAACATGCAGTTGTCCTGCATGTTCATCTACTGATTCTTTTAAAAATTTATTCATTACCTTGGAGAAAAAAAGGAAGCGGTGTTGAAATATCTTGTCTACGCACATTTTCGTAATTATGAATGCAGATTGTAAAGTAAGTGTTAACTTTTCCTGTCTGTCACAAGTCAAGCTGCAGTCCGCATCAGATTACACTTGGGAAAAATTGTTATATTTTTATCAAGATTTTTATCAAGAATATATCAAAGTGAACTCCTGCAGCTTTATTGGTAATTACTGTTTCAAGAACAGACTCAAAAAAGTATGTCATTGCAAGACTTCTGCGACTACATCAACTCCATATCATGTTATTTCAGTACTGTTGAGGGTAAGCTTGCAATTTTTTGGGGGGAGAAAATAATGACATAGCTGCATGTGGACTGGTAAAGTATAAGGGTGGAAACTTTGGCTATCTGAATATTTTTCATTGAAGAACATCACAGTGAGATGTAGTATGCTGGTGAAAATGTAGATTAGAAATGTCTACATATTATCTCATATGAGATAGGTTGGGTGTCTCATTACCTTGGTCTCTGCTGACATGATTACTTACCTAAATTGTGTCCTTTGCAATGAACCACTAAAACTGCTTCTGAGGGTATCACAGCACAAGAAAAAAAAAATTCTAAGAGCTGCAGGTTGAATTTGGAATCAAAACCATTTGATTTCAGTGTTTTGTAAAAGAAAAGTCAGTTGCATCCCAATCAGCTGTGTTCCTTGACTTACCAGTTATACTAATCTAAAAAGATTAGTATAACTAATGAGTTATACTGTAACTGAGTATTTGAAAACAGACTAGACTTAGACTAGCAGCACAGACTTAGACTTACATCCATAATTCTTACATTCAAAATATCTTCAAAGTCCATCATTTTCTTTAAAAAGGAAAATCTTAATTCATGGAAGAATAAAGATGAAGCTTCTTTTGAAGATTTTTATTTGGACTGTCAGTTGCAAACAATATACATTCATAATGTGACTTTTTTTTCTCCAACATATGATAAAAAAGAGGTGAGGTAGGAGTGTATAAACTTTTACTTTGCCTTTTAGGGCTTTTTTTGTTTGTTTTTTTAATCGACAACAGCTAGTGTCTTGCAGTGCACATTTCCTTGTTGTGATGTTCTTCAGTCTTTAGTAAGATGGGCAGAATGTTCAAAACAGAAAACTCTTCTGCTCTTCAGCTGGAGTAAGTTTTTGGAATTGATACTAATTGGATATGCTGTGTAGTGGGCAAAACCTCTCACTAATTCAAAATCTTCTGTGGACTTCTGTAGAGAGTCTAAACCAAGCCACAGCTTAGGCAAAGCTTCATCCTAATATCTGTGTAGGTATACATAGTATCTGTAGTTTAACAAGAGCCTTTTTTTCATTTAGACAAGTCATTCAGACAAACCAGCGTTTTGCTCCTGTTCTCCTCTGTGCTTCATATCATGTCACTAATTTGTACAGCAAATAACTTAAGTTCACCTATCAAGTAGACACTACAGAAGCTGCTTGCTTCACACAGCAATTTTCTTCAAACTGCTGCTACTTAAGTGAAGCCATGGTGAGTGTTATTTATTTATTTTTACACCAGGGATTGTAGGCATGTACGTAAGACTCTTTATTCAAAACCTACCTGTCAAATACGCCTTGTTGTGAAGGATGTCCCTTATTTTACTCAAACTTGATGTTATGCTAAATTTATTCTTCTAAATTACTTATGTCAGAAATGCTGATTCAGTACGTTGAAGTGATTCAAAATGTTATGCTGAGTCTGCTTTCACAGCAGGGACCGTGACGGTGGGCCTCACTACTGGGGATCACATTCACTGCCAATACTCTTCCCTATTTAGCTGACAACCCAGGAACTTTCCAGCTAAAGACATGTGAAGGGAAAGAATGTTTTTTTCAGTGCTGAGTAAGAAGAATAGTGAAAAGTTAACACTACTGTCTTGAATATTGTGACTGATACTTGAATGGACATTTTGTTCCACTGTCCCTCATCTTCCATTTGCCTAGGGGGAAAAAAACTGTATATGGGTTAATTTTGAAGAAATTCTAAATGGTCGTCCTGTATAAACTTGTATATCATTGTATTATTGTTTTCTTCTTTGAGAAATGAATGCAAGGCTGACCGGCTGATCATACCACCAACACAAGTATTCAGAAATCATGTGTTGTATTTTTAATGTCACAATTTTCCTTTAAAAATAATTTAAATAAGTGGAAAGATGCCAAATTCAGTCCTTTGCTATTGCATTTCTGTAAATAGCTGTGTTATACTGTAGATGACTTTGCACAAGGTCTTTGTTCTTTTCCATGATAGCTTGTCTATCATCTTTTCAATGCTCAGAAACTGAAACGACAGTACTAATGAACATGCTTTGTATGAAGCCCACAACATATCAAGCATAGCATTTTAAGGCTGAATTAAATACTTTATCGTGGGGGTTTTTTTGTTTTATTTAAGATGCAAGTGTAGTATCATTGCAGTATCTGATACCTGTAGCAGCTTGACCATTTTTTATAGCAGCAGTAAGATTAATGTGGTTGTTTAATAGCCTAATTAGGTATAAATTCGGTTTCTCAGGTGTCTGAAAAGTCCTTGAGGTTTCTGAAGAAGAAAGATTAAAGAGAGGATTATTCTTTCTGGAGCAGGAATATTTATTTCACAAAGAAGAAAAAATATTTTATTTTATTTTATTTTATTTTATTTTACTTCTAAGAAAGAATAAAAAATAGAAACAAAATGCCTTCAACAGAAATCTTTTTGCATTTTTCTTTCTGCATAGTATTTAAGATGTCACTGTGCTTCATACCATATCCTTCTTTGGAAATTTTTCTTCTCTATTTGTAAGGAGTCAACAATGGAATATATAAGGGTTAATATTTTTAATATGCCATAGTCATCAATATATGCTTGTAGTTCTTTTTCTGGCTAAGCAGTCATTCTCTGAGCATGATTTATTGCCCAGAAAACTCAGAGGCATCACTAAGTTTAGGCAAAACAAGTAACAAATCATGTACTGAAGTGTAAGGATTGGTAAGTAAAGATTCTTTTCATTCTCCAGAGGAAGACAAATTTGCTAATGGGAAAGATAAGCTGCCCGTATTAACATAGGCACAATTCTTTCAAAGCATGAGCTCTTATTTCATTGAATTTGCTTACCAAAGAGGATCTTTAAAGAATTCATTATAGGGAATAGTGTGTTTTATGGTCACACTTTGTTTTGTTTTGTTTTCTGTTGTTGGAGTTTTTTTGATTTTTGTTTGTTTGTTTGTTTTAATTCCAGGCTACATATGCTTTGCTTTAATTTTATCATATGATAGGTTTGAGTATTTTCAACACTGAAGAAAATAAAATATTTTTTTCTCCTTTTCAGCTTCTCTGTAAATGCACATCAGACAGTTCTCTTCTGTGTTCAGTCCTGCTCGGTAGCCACAGAAGCAGTTTTTAGAACTGTCCATCATACAAGGCAATCTGTTATGCTCTGCAATGTGCCTGCACATTTTTATCCTGCTTTTCTCTTCCCTCCCTTCAGGAAGTTTTTTCATAGTAAATCCATAGATCTTTTGTAACCTTTCTGTACTGTGCAGCAGAAACAACTGTAACTTCATGTTTGCTTCATCTTTTTCCTCATGCTTTCAGTAAGTTCTTCACTCAGCACTGATTTTGGATCCTTCTAATGTTTCCTTGATGTTGTTTATCATTACTACACCCAAGAAAATAGATTTTAGAAAAAAAGGAAGTCATGTCCTCAATGCAGTACACTTTTCACCTTTTAACAGTTATTAGGGCTTGTTTCTTATTGCTTCCCTGTTCCATTTTCCCTTATTATTTCCATTAGCTTTCTGTCCATTATCTGTGACTTCTTATCACAGAAACTTCCAAACAAGGTTCCCAGTCTACCTGCCTCGTTGTACTACACTTGTGCTCTTGAGCTTTGTACCCAACGTATGAACATATTCATCCTTCTCCTTTGCAGTTTCCAGTGTAAATTTAACACACCTTTTTAAAGTTCCTTTCACTTATCATGGTAGTAAATTAGCAAAAAAACCCCTAGCACAAATAAAAAGCATTTGGTACTCAGTGCAGTTGCCCACAGAAAGCCATCTACTGCCACTTGAAATGCTCAGAGCTGTTTAACCTCCACTCCAGAAGTAAGCATTTAAAATTATCTTTCAGCTGCATGGAAGATTTTCATGTTTTTCCTGCAAGAATTTATTCTATAAATCTTAGGAGTATGTTTTTGATCAGAAAGAGAAGCAAAAGTCTTCCAAGTTATCTGTAATGTTAGACTATATCTGGCCACTTCCAGACCAGACTTTTGTTTATTAACAGAAGTTCTCAGTTTGATTCTTCAAAATGACACACATAGCATGATACGTGTTCATTTTTTCAAGGAATGTGAACAATCTGTCAGCAAAAGTGATTAAAAAGATTAGTTCTCCGTACACTTACAAAGGAAAATGTAGAGGAGAATGTTCTCTTTTTCTTGCAGAAGAGCCCCCCCCCCAAAAAATCTAAAGATCAAATTTGTTCATTAAAAATTGTATAGAAAAATTATTAGAAATAGGAGACATGGAAGCAATCAAGAAGTCCATGAACAACAACCATGGATATTTCATATACCTGGTTCAGTTTCTACAATCCTGTTCTAATTTTCTGACAGCTGGCTTCTCAAACTCTGCAGTGACATTTTGTCAGCAAGCCATTCATTTACTGTGATGAACAGGCACAACTTGATATCCTTTTGGCTAAAGGATATCTTATCTTAGAATTGCAAAACCTGTCATCTTCCCATAAATCTATGGCTACTGAGTGGACAATAGTTTCACCTGAAATTATTCAGACTGTTTTTTCTAAAGAAGATACTGCATAGAATAATGTGTAGAATTTCTGTCCTAATAATAATAATAATGAAAGGTGTTTGCAGTTGTTTAAGCTGTCAGTTTAAATGTCCCTCAGAGAAATCGGCAGAATGTTTTCTAATGGGTCTAGATCAATAAAAACACCCATGAAAATCCTTCCCCAAAACTACATGTACTACAGTATCCCTTTTTTTAACCACACAGTAGGAGCTGCATCTGGGACTCACAAAAGGTTTCTAAACCTCTAGATCAACTTTGGGCAGTATGTCATACTGTCATTAAAGAAAAAGTTTTATAACAACAAAAATGGTAAAAGCTGAAATTTCACAGTGAAAAAGCTTGTGAGGTTTATTACTTTAGCTAGAAAATTCTTTCAATCAAATCATAGAAATTTAAATCCTGCTTTTTGTCATTAAAATGGTTTGTCTTTTGTGGGTTATCATCAAAATCTAAATGGTTTTCAGCCAGGGAAATTGAACACTGCAGTCTTCAGCTTTTACAGAAAAAAAACCCAGTCTCATCATTGCAAGTCTTAACTTCCTGTTAAATGTCATCTAAAAGGGCTCAAATGAGCATATAGTGTTCATGCAAAATATGAACCATCAAGAAAATAAACTTTGGACTCAAACTGGGAAAATATTGCCATTTTACGAGATAGAGCAAATTACTCTTTTTGTCATGTAAGATAGCCTTGGCATGTTTATTCAGAGAACTACAATAATCATGACACATTATACATCACATTTTATACAATTTATGTGTGTTTGGACTCTTTTATGTAAATGTTATACTTTATGTTTCTAGAATTTGTCCCAAACACTCCCTCAGATATGGAAAATTGCCAGTGTAAGTTTTGTGAAAAAACGAAGTTCTGTTTTCAAGCAAAGCTGAAAATTTTTGTATCTCAGTGGGTTTTTTTTTTTATTATTTGGGGTGGTTATGTTTCTTTCAATTAATTCATTTTGGAAAATGCGTAATGACTCCAAGTAAAAATGTACTTATATTTTCAAAAACCTTAAATGTTTTACCTTTAGTTCTGGTTTCTGTATACAGAATTAAAATCAATCATATTCTGTTCTCTATCTTCCATGGAAGGTAAGATTTCATATTTTATTTCATAAATGGTTGGCATAAATATCTTTTAATTTTATGATCTTATCAAAGGGTATATTTTTCCATACTACACGGCAGTATCAAAAAATTGGTCACAGAGGTGCAAGCACTGTGATATGTATATATATTTATATCACTCTGTTCATAAAGCTATCACTTTCTTTTCAGATGCAATGACCTCACTCAGCATCCATATCATTAGTTTTTGTAATTTCCCAGATGAGTTTAATGCTGCTGCAAAATCGTAAGTTGCATCTTTATCACTAAGCCTGATAAAAGTATATACTGACAAGCCCTCTTCACACACAGCAGTTATAATTCCACTTCACTCATTCTGGTATGGACTATAACTTAAAATATAGCTCTATCATATCAAATACCCATTAATGGTGAATGTGGGTCAAAAGAGGAACAGTAAAGGTACGGACTATGGGCCAAATTGTTTAAAACACTGAGCAAGAATATGCTTAGATTTAACCCTCACAGTATGTTACGCGAAGATACAAAGCTTAAGTCTTCCCTTTGAATGCCTTGCTCAGGAGATACAAAAAGGTCCTTTTACAGTCTGGAGTTCCCAGGTAAGGTCAGGTACCCACATTCATTCTTCCAAATAATTGAGCAAAGCTCAGGTTTGTTTGTTTGTTTGCTTGCTTGTTTTTTTAAACCAGTTGTGAATCTCCCTGCTTTTTCAACAACTGCCTGTACGTTAAAGAAAATTTACTTAGGGAGAGGGAGATAGAGGTCCAGTTCCTTTCAGTGAGTGAGTAGATTAAAAACCATATTTCAATTTTCCACTTAAGTGCCCCAACCATTGTGTAAGCTACTAAGTCTATTAGGATGGTTCCACTTTGCAGAACATAATTCAAGAATCGTTGGGTCATACAAAGAAAACATAAAAAGGAGCACAGTTTTGTAGCTTTAGTAGTTACAGAACTTACAAAGCTGGAAGAAGTCTAAATCTAGTGCCAACTTACATGACACCTTCTGTGTTTTAACCAGTGGAATTTGCCTGTAAAGGCCATGTTTTCCACATTCATCTTAGCTATTCTAGTCCCTACGTTTGTTCTTGCTTTTTCCTTTCTTTATGAATTCTTTATTTTGCTGGGCCTTGTGCAGTTGCTGCCGTAGAACTGATAGTTGCTTAAAGTATCTTATTATCAGGTATTTTCATGGCAACTACAGAATCTCTTCAAATAGAAGAAAACACAGAAACCATTATTTCCACCTTTTTGCTGATTCTTTTAATTATTTATTTAATAATTAGAATAGAACAACTCCTCTTTTCATATATATTTACACACACATATATATACTTACAGTAGTCATTTACAGAAGTCACTCAGGCTATTACAAATTTTGGGGACCTCAACCACGTCAGCTTACTCACAAAACTGCTGAGCTCTTACCAGTTCAGAAAAGCTCTGTTATATGCAGAAGCACGTCTTGAAGAAACCAAGGAAACTTCTAGTCAAAGTGTCACTCGAGTCAACTTTTTTTTCTGTGCTTCATTGTCAGGTAGCAGTTGACAGAGGACTATCAGGTTTACAATTTTGAATATATGTATCTGTGTTCAGCAAAAATCTAAATTCAGTTCTAAAAACTCTGCTGCATCCAAAACCCCTGTTTTGTTTTGTTTTGTTTTTTACAGTTTTGTATCGATCTGAGCTTATTACTAGACTTGCTATGTATATAAAATGTATATTTATTTATGATATCATTTTACTAATTGTCAAACATGCATGCATATGCTCAACATTACAATATTAAACATTTTGGAATGTGCCCAATATGTTGAGAAAATGGATTTAATTATCTTATTATGTCACGGTGATATTTAACAAATCAAAAAAGCTTGCATCAAAAGATTTATATCCATAGAGTGTACCTTCCATATACAATATTTAATAGATGCTATTAAAAGTAAAAAAACCCAAACCCTCTTAATTTTATATCATTGCATCGTAGTGTTCCTATATGCAACACCACTACTAAATAATTAAAATCCATTGGTATCATTTAAGTATATTAGTTCCATTAAGCCAACCAAAAAATTAGAATGTGTTTTGTACATGAAAAAATCACGTATGCAAACAGCTCATGCTGTTTCTATAAATTGTTTATGTAACAGAGCAGAGGACTGCAGGAGGCATATGCAGCTTTAGACAAGGAGAGATCATCAAGGATTTATGAAAGTATGTGTGGTTTTGGCAGGAATTAAAGACTGCAGAGTGTCATGCTGAAAAATCATGCCTGATTGAACAGAGAATTGATACTGTGTGACAATTTATATAAGGACCTTGAAGGCTGGGTTTTGTTATCAGATTTCAAATTCATGTTTTACAAGGAGTGCTTTAGAAGAATCTCCTAGATATGTCTGTATAATAAACTTTTCAAATCCAGAAATTCATATATGCCAACTTCATTACAGTAACATAAGAAAACACATGCATATATTTAACAGAACTGGGCCCCATAAACACACATTCCATAACAGCATACAGGACTGAGGAGGTAGTGCGGACTCCTTATTGCTACATGTTAGATAACTTTTACTGCTACCTGACGGTGCCTGGTTTCCCCATGCTGCCAGATGATTGATGCTTTTAGGCAAGTGTTGCAATGTCTCATTTTTAACATCTGCTATGTTGATGGGGAAACGTCTAATAACTGATACATAAATCCCAGAGAAGTATAATATCCAGGATTTCAGGCAGTGTGAGGGCAAAACAAGTTGAAGCTGCTTATTATACAGAAAAAAGAAGTCTAGAAAGCTTACTGAAGCAAAATTACACATGGAAATTACAAGACCTGAATATAGAATTAGATTCTTAAAAACTCATGTTCAGTGCTGCTTAATCATGGGGATGTTTAACTGTGCAATCAATCAGCTTTTGACCTTAATGTTTTGTACACATTTAAAGATGTGTTTTTACACAACAGCAAATACTTATGCCTACCTCTAGCATGGGATCCAAAAACTAGGTCTTTTTCTGTCAGGCTACGTTCATGTGCCATAAAAGAGGCCAGGACTTTCTCTCTATCCCCCCAGGTGTGTGAAATGATGATTCACATCTGTATGGCTAGATTTTCTTCCATCTCAGAGCAGAGTGGCCTTGACCAGGCTGTTTACAACGAGCGTTATCGCCCAAACCGCGTCTGAACCTCTGCTGGAGTGTGCTAGCCGGCGTGGGACAGCCGTGCCGGCGACCACGCAGGCAGTCAAGCAGCAGAGAGAAGCGTGTGCCGGTGTTCAAGCCCATGACTTGCCTTTTTAGTTTACTGGGATAGATGTAGCCTGAGAGGGGCAGTCCTGTGGATCTGCTTTTCTTGAATAATGTATCCAGCTCTTCAGCATCCTGTTGCCTGTAAAAGACAGTTGTCTGCCTTTAGACAAAATACCTTACTTTTAAGATGTGAGCTCTGAGGTGGAGGAATTGCTGTGACTCCCTATTTGGTATCCAACATCTTGGAGACCTCTATTTCTTAAGCTAATTCATCCTCGTATTTCTTACTTTTGAGGAGAGTTAGTTTAGCCATTAGTTTTTAACCGTCGCCTAAAGGTAGGAACACTCATCCAAGCTCTCGAAATTCAGAGCTTGAGTTTTCTTTTCAACACCTGCTTGTGTAACAGTTTTACATGAAACAGCCCTTGCATGTGCTGTACTAGGGACTGGGACTCTTTATGCTTGGATCGGTGTTTCAACCACTTTGCTGGGGAGTCACAATTCTTCTCCGCAGGTTCAGGGAGTTGTTTTTGTTTGGGTTTTTTTTGACCCCTGTATAATAAGAGTTCGGTGGGACTAGACCCTTATTGAGCAGCTTTTTGATAATTCCTTGATAAATAAGTTTGCATGAAATTAAGATTGTCTTTTTAGATAAAAAGTCAAATATTCATAAAAAGATTTAGATTAAAAGGGATACTTTAATGGAACATATGTTGGTCCATAATTTGAACAGCAAAAATGAAGCATTTTCAGGTCTTTGAAAATGGAGTAAAAATTTGGTATCAAGAGAAGTATTTATTTCTTATTTTTCACTTTCTTTTATGGTTAACAAATCTTAAGAATATTAAAAAATGAAAAGTAAGTCAAACAAGACTCAGAAGGCTTCAGAATGAAGCACCTTAACCTCTTGTAATATTTTGAATTTATTATACAAACGTGTTGATGAAAATGACAAAAAGCCTTGCCCCATTCAGGTTAAGGATCTATGCTTATGATTATAGTAGTGAGGGTTAATTCACACACAAAAAAAAAGGTAATTTTTTTATGAGTTTTAATGCATATTGGAAATATAATAGTTGTTTCTTTAGAATTAAAAGGTATAAGGTCATAGACAAATCTGTAAGTGGCACTTTATCCTGCAGAAGAGTGAAGACAATAGCAAGATCCTGGACTAGTGTGAATACCATCTTCCCTGATCTTTCACCAGACATTTCTTGAGAACATCAGGAATTTATAAGGCTTCATTAATGTCACAAGTGGATCCTTTCTTTTTTGACCTATATTGTAGTGCAGATATGCTTTTAGGTGACTAATTTTTTTTTTTTTTCTACGCCCTGTGTTCTACGGAAAGAGAACACCTGAAAATGTCTACTCTTTCCATCTATCTTATGGTCATATGTCTTCAGTCTCTTTTCATTGACTCTGAAATGAAATTAATCACCATAGTTTGTCTTAGAGTACATGCCAAATTTAAAGACAGTTAATGTTTGCCAAGATAAATCTCATTCTGAGCCAGTAATAAATGAAACATCTTAGCCATCATATATCTTAGTGAAAATTGTGAACATTGATGTAATATATGACCATAGTCTGAAGAAAGTTACATACTTTTTGTTCATAAATACATTTTTCAAGTGAAATAAACTACATCTTACAGTGGGGTAAAAGGGGTGGAAAGAGTTGATACAATTGCAGCGTTTCACTCCGTATTAGAATTTGGAGTTTTAACATTGTGTGCGGTCTTGATCAAACACAATGGCCTATATTTGCACTTTAATAATTCCCAGAAAAGAAGTCAGAGATGAAAATCTCAATAAAATCTGATTAATGACAAAAAGTTCAAACATCAGAAAATTTATAAAATCACAGTAGTTTCTAACAATAAAAATCTTCAGTAGAAAACAAAATTACATATTTCATTAGATATGTATTTTAGATATGTACGGCTACATCTATAATGTAAGTTTTTCAAAGAACATACCTGAACTGAATATTTGTCTTTACCAAAGATCATCTTTTATCAAACTTATTTAGACTTCTGAATGAAGAGAATATGTAGACTGTCCATCCAATTATTTATTTATTTGGTTGTTTGGTTTTTAAATTCTTGACTCCACTGTATTGTCATTTAAATTTTAATTGCTCTGATTTCTTGATACAGACTGAAAAATAAGTTATGGAATTAATTATTCAAAATGCAATATATAAGATCAGTTTTCAAAAGCCCTTAGCTGTCTTTCGGAGTAGAAAAAAATGGTTTTAGTGAGTTTCACTAAAGATATGGTGTTCAGTAGGACCATTTGCTGCCTTACTTTCACTGGGAAGCAATTATATATCCCTGTATGTATTGTGATAGTTCACATTATTTAGTTCAATCTAGCACCATTACTGCCAATTAAATATTTTAAGTTTACAGGAAAACAAATGCTTAGAGAAGCCCTCTAGCTTTGCAATAAATGTGTGGGGGGAAAAAAGTGATTTTTTGATTGATTCAGGTAATATGAATAAATTATTAGTCCTTACAGTAGCAGAGAAAATTAATCTTTTGAGCACAATGAAATTAAAAGGTTTTGGCTTGCCTGATCTGAACAAAGTAAGATGAATTTTTAATACAGCAAATTAATTAGGCACATAATGAGGAATAGGATGCATAATAACTCTAATTCTGATAAATAGCAAAATAGTCCAGATCCTCAAGGAAATAAATATCATCCATCACAAACACACCTTAAATTCTCTTTATTGGGAGATATTAATGGTAAGAGAGTTTGCATAAAGGAGTTAGATAAATTCTATTTGCTGATTCTGTTCAGCGCAATTACATTACCTGTTGACCCTCATCTGTAACTTTTTGTGAAATTGATTTTAGGACATTATTCATTTCTGAAGGTGTTAATGTACCATAAAGGATTTGTATTATCGTTAAACATACTGTCTATGCCAGGTGTTACATGTTATTTGCTTCTGCCCTGAAGATCATTTAACAGCTTATAAATCTTTATGGCCCCTTGATGTTTTGCTACAATAATTTGCATCTTTAAATAGCTTCTGAATCATGCATTCTAAAAATATGTAACAAGCAACATTTTTGTTATTAAAGTACATATATCTTCTGTTTTACAATAATGTTAATGACAAAACTCAAGCAGTACTAGTATGGAAAAGAATAAAATTGATTGGAAATGTGAAAACAAATGTTTTATCTAACTTTTTACAGCATAAAAGCATTTCAATGCAGATTAAGTAGTTAATCAGTTTAAGAAATTTTCTTTTATGCGACCTCTCCATAAGCTTTAAAGAATTATATAAAAGTATAACTCTATTTCAGTAGAAAGTCATGGATGTTATCTATAAATGTGTTTTGAAATCTAGGAACTGAATATATATTAATAAACTCTGATACAATCTCATCTTTTCTATAACATATAGAAATAATGGAATTAGAATAAAAAAATGATTGGTTGGATTGATCCGTCATGACCTCTTATTACTGTGTGTTATCTTTATTTTAGGGGGTATGTCTATGTGCCAGAGCAGACTGCTCTGGGGGCTTGTCTTTGTTGGTGCACACAGTCTAAACCACCAAGGAAGAGGGAGGCCTTGCAAAAAACTGGGCTCATGCCTTTTGAAGAACACTTTTGGATGGAATGGATAGGGACTGATAGAAACAACAGGGATTTTATACCAAGAAGGAAGCTTCCTCAGCAAAGCATGAAGAAAACAGGTAATCAGCAGAATTTACAGGAGAAAAGAACATTTGCTATGGATCCTGAGAGGAATTTTATTTGACAACTTATGCTTGATCCTTAACTCTACTCAGCTAGTACCTCCTTTTTAAACTTGTAATGTCCTGATGTTTCTGATGTTGCTGTCTTAGTGGTCACCTGGTGATTCAGGTGATCCATATACCTACTTTGAACTATCTTTTCAGCTCCAGCTGAAATTCATGGGAAAATCTCCACTGACTTAGTTCTGTAGATCTTCTGTTCTGAGCTTTCTCTTTTCAACAGAAAGTAATGGGAAAATGCATTGTGTTGCAGTTGTCATTTCTGAGCTTTCTTACACAGCAATACTATGTCTACACAGCTTATGCCCATCTATCATATAGGATGGCTAATACATATTTGTAAGTAAAATAATCTGAAAATAGATGGTAAAATATACATTGACTTTTAGCAGTTGATAATGTAAGGCAATTATCATAAAGCCCACTGTAAAACTTAAATTACTTTCCCACACTTATATTCACTAACAGTAAAAAGTCACTGTTTTATCTATATGGTCAATGTTATTTATTTTCTTTATGAAAACATTCTATATACTCACGCTATTAGTATTGATTCTCTCTTCTGTAATTTAAAGTTTGGATTTTCTTAGTAGGAGCTTTCACAATATTCAGAGAGGCTACTTCTTTAACTTTCCATTAAAACTTAAAGGTTACAGCCTGCGTATAAATCATTATTTTATTTAAGAAAAAAAGAATATGAGTGTAAAAACTCTGGGCCCTGAGTACCACTAGGATAACATATATACAGTCATTGTTATGTATTCTAAATAAGATATGGGCAAAGATGGTGATATGGACTTATGTCTAAAAGTCTTGTTAAATAAGTTAAATGGCATATAAGAAATACTAGGATTACCAATTTGATCTTCATAACAATTGTGGTACATATCAACCAAGCTATTTGTAGAATGCTTTTTATTAGAAAATAAATTTATCTGTATTTCAAAGTGGGAAGGTATGGCTGCTGATACATTTCTATCCAGGATAACAGAGGCTATTCAGTGTATAGCATGATGTATACTGCTTTATAATGAGCTAATGTAAGATTTTGCTTCATTGTTCATTGTTAATAAAAAAAGTCCCGAGAAAACAAATATATGAACATTCAGTGTTAAAATAAAAGGAAGTAAAAAAACCCAAAACCCTACTGAAAGTCTTGTAATTATACAATGTTTAATCCTGTTAGCCGTAGTAACAAAAAATGCACGGAACTGCAAAATAGCATCAAGCCATCAGAAAAGATCCCTTCTGTAAATCCTACTAATTCCCTGATAATAACCTTCTACAGAAGTTTTTTATGCCTTTCAAACAATGGCAGAATATGTTATCTTTCATATGGTCTATTCATTCATCTTCTAATTTCAGTCAAGGATAAATCTAGTACACAAAGAAACAGAAAGTTTTTGGTCTATCTTCTCTTTTTGAACTAACAACTAATTGCTGCATTCTATTTGAAACATATTTATGAAGCTGTTTCATGCAGGCTTTATTACTTTAAATAGAAAAATGTATTTAATATAGTAATGAGAAATATTAATATCATGGAGGTCAAAGATACAATCGTTCAAATGTAAAGGCCATGATGAGATTTTTAACTATCTTATGTTTTTATTATTTTTCTTTATTAATTCTGTATAAAGATATCATCATAGGTTTAAAATTATGTTCATTATCTTTTAAATTTCTTGTTTATTTAAAAGTAAACCAGTGATTTCTTAGTAGATCTGTACTGTCACGGGACATACCGGTAATCAGGTCTTGAAAATGTAGACTCTATCTATTACTCTCAGAACTAAAACTAGTAACTCAGGAGAAAAGCTGTTGTTTTGCTTGCACATACACAGCTTCTCCAAGTCTGTGTTCTTACCAATCTTGAATTTCAAAAAAAGTGTGATTATGGGATATTCTTAAAGGCATCTGATCTACAAATTGCACTATCTAATGGAAGGTAGGAAAGGTAAGCCATCCATTTACAATCAATTAGCTGTGCAATATTATTAATAAACTTTTTATTTAGTGGGCTGGTATAAGAACACAGTTCATATTATTTCTTTTGGTTGTGTTCTCTTTTTTTTTTTTCCTGATTTTGTTCCATTTCAGCTGGGCCAATAACAGATGGTCTCTTAGCTCATCATTCTTTTTTTTCCCTTTCTTTTCCTTATCTCTCTGTTCAGTCTTTTATATGCATTCCTTATTTCTTTTCTAACTATTTTTCTCCAAAACGTCTTTCTTCTGATTACCTTCCTTGTCTCTCCATAAATCTGACTTTAGATGGGATTTATCTCACTTTTATTTGTCTGTAAGTTGGACGTGGACTTAAAGCAGATAATCGTGACTGGACAGTTAAAGAAAAAGTTAAGAACACTGAAACAGAACACAGAGGATACTATACTGAAGTGAATGTCTGAAAACCTGAGATGTTTATCTTCCTCTCCTGTGTTGCAAATGAATATATGTATACTTACATCAGGGAATTAGAGAATGCTGTGATGCAGTGTTTAGAAGACTGACAAATTTGGTCAGTTTTAAACTTTAAAAATAAAGTTCACTAAATACATTCATTAGCCTGTACTGGGTCCTGCATTTCAGTCACAGCAACCCCATGCAGCGCTACAGGCTTGGGGAGGAGCGGCTGGAAAGCTGCCCGGCAGAGAAGGACCTGGGGGTGCTGGTCGACAGCCGGCTGGAGATGAGCCAGCAGTG
>JAVJGG010000008.1:22936725-22949177 GCA_035590195.1 Aviceda cuculoides | reverse complement strand
GAGAGAAAAAGAAAGGAAAAAGGCAGACCTAAGCAAGAGAACAGAAGAGGTGCAGCAAGACTAGTTACCACCACCACGAAGCAAGTGACATCCTATTGGTCCAGGTGATGCGGTAGGTTCCATGTTCCAATAGAAAAGTCCTAGTCTCAAGCACTGATTACTTCTTCTTACATTCCTCTGACATCCTTTTAGCATCCCTCTAACATCCTTCTGACATCCTTCAAGCCCCGTATCCTTCAAGCCCCCCGACAGAGGAGTATGCAGTTCTTTTATTGTTCCGGTCCCCGCGATTTCTCTGAAGCATCCGCCCATTTCCACGGAACTCATTTCCATGTGTGCCGCCCCGTGTTCCTCCATGCACACATGCCCAGGTGTCCATGGTGGTCTCATGGGCAAGCACAGCTTGGCAGGCACTGTGTTGTTCTCGCTTTGGGCAGATATGTTGGTTTCTTCAGGGACATCTTGTTTCTTTTGGTGCATACTCCCCCACAGCAACAAGATTTTGAGGTTAGCAAATGGTAACTGTGCAGCGGCAATGTCGAGACAAACATAGTCCGATGCAGTTTCTTACATCCCCCCAAAATATATTACTCTTTTTTTTTGTTTATCCATTACACTTATATTTTGGTTTTGTTTATCCTGATTCTTTCTTTTTTTCCCCATAAAGACCTAGAAAGTAAGTGGATAACTTTTCTTTCTTTTTAAGCATAGGCATTTTTTTGGTGAACAAAGGAGTGTCTTTCACAACAGTTTTTTAAAACTTTATTTATAATCTTGACCTTATGTTTTCCTCTGGTCTATTTATATTGAAGACATGGATGCTGAGGTTTCTTGTTCTATAAGGTATGCATTCAATAGTGGACTCATTTTCTTGTTTTTATGTACAAAAATGGTAGGTTTTGGTAGGAATATTTTTGTTCTTTATCTAATTGCATCATTTTTGATCTGCCAGTCTGGATTTTTTAAGGCTGTTCCTTCCTATTTGTATATACATAATTTTATATTACAGAACTACAGATTTATACATTGGAAGATCTTCATAAATATACTAAAATGTAAGGATGAGTCATAATTATTGCTATCAGTTCATAACAGATGGACAAGTAAGATCAATGAACTGTTAACACAGATAAATATAAAAGTGTACCTTTCAACTTCACGTTGTCTTTTTTTATCACATAGACATGAATTTTAATACCAAAATGGCAACTACTGCAACATTGCTCTTTTTTTGGCTTTGTCTTTATAGTGAAATTCAGAAGGGAGGATATAATTTGTGTTCTTTAAGGCTCAGCACCCAAAGGATACACCGATAGTAGAAATCTAGCTTTATACTCAAAAGAGAGGCCCAGGAACATCTGAAGGACAGTTCAGTTCCTGGGTGGATTCAGTTACTTTATTTCTAATCCCATTGCTCTTGTTTCTGCACAGAAGTCACGTCTTATGATTCTGAACCTAAGGAGGTTGTGCCCAAACTCATGTAGTGCATGAGCCTATTGCCTCAAAGAGATCCTTACAAAAATATACTAACAAGGTATTTTTTTTTAATAAATGATGATAATTAATATCTTATATCTTCTCAGTTATGAAAATCTCTTTCTTTAACAAAACAACCTTTCTTCTTTTCTTTCTGATTTTTTGTATGTAAAAGGGTTAGTATTTGTAAAAGGAAAGCAATACCTAGTCTTGACTTGAAGACTCAGAAGATACCTCCCTTCCCAGACGGGTCCTGCAGCAGTGAGGTTATGTATGCACGCCCAATAGGCTTGCCCAAACAAATACATACAGTACAGACACAGAGGGACACAAACTGCTGAGCACAGCTGAACAGCACTTTTACAGGCATCCATGTAAACACAAACAGCTCTCAAATAAATGCAAACAACAGAAATGGCCCAACCCTATTCCTCCTCAGGACTAACCACTAGTAAAGTTTGCTTATAGGAACTTATACATACCACCACTTACTAAGTCACATGTCCAGCCACACTTGCTAGTCCTTCAAACACTGACTTTCTGATCATCCAGTATCCATGTCCAGAGCCTGGGCATTTCATCTGGTCTCCTGCTTAGAGGCTATGTCTTTCCAGATGCTGGTCTCCATGTCCTCACCTGTTAGTCTTGCTTGAAGTTTAATAGTGAACCACTTAGTGTCCCCCCACACCAACAGAATAGAAAGTAAAGTCACACTGAAAAGTAGTTAGGAATACTGAGTTAAATAAGGCGATAGGATGGACTGTGGAAATCAGATACGTTAAAATCTTCATTAAAATCATCTTCTGTGAAATGCTTTGTTAAATATAAGTAGTTAACTGACAACTTATTCTGTGTCTATGTTATGGTGACCAGTATTCATTGCAATCTCTGGTTTTACACAGTGATTGTACACTCTTTAAGGTAGCCACTGGCTTAACATTTGGTATGGGAATAGCAATGAAGTCCTGGACTCTCCTTAATTAAAGATTTATTTCTATATCACAAAAAGCCTCAATCTAAGAGCAGCCTTCAATTTCCTACCTGTGAGTGACTGCACTGACAGTTCTCTTAGGTAGCTGACTTTTCCCTTCTGATTAAATGAAACTGACATCCTTATGAATAAGGTGCAATGCTTATCTGAATCTCAGGGATTTTTAAACATTAATTCTGTTATGAATGAACTTTGGCCTTCTTGCAAGACTGAATGATGTAATATACAGTTTTGCAACGTACATACTCAAAGCCTGTCACTAGTTAACATATCTTAACAGATAAAGAAGCACAGCAGACAGATGGTCCTAGCTGTCAGTTCTCTCAGTTAATTGTAAATAACCTTATCAAAGTAACTTTCAGGACCATGTGCCAAATTTCCCTAAATGCCTGCTTCATGGGGCAACTCATGTCCTTTAACAACCAGAAAGTGGAAAGCATACTTTATAACTATAAGGTAAGCTATATGATAATACCTGGTTTAAATGCAAACATAACAGTCTTCTGATATATTGCATAGAAAGAAAATCACAGAAAAAATTAGGCTGGAAGTGACATTAGGAAATATTTTGGTCCACCCCTGTGCTCTGAATAAGTTTAACATTTAAATTAATCAGGATTTTCAGTATTGTAGTGCAGCAACCTTTCTTCTGAACCACCCTTCGTCCAAACAAAACAAGTAAACAAAAAGTAAGCAAAAGCAGCTTATTATATCAGACATAACCATAATAAAGTCTTTTTGATACATCCGTTTAATTGTGCAGTCTGTAATTATATACTTTCAGACTAGTGGTGGGGTTTTTTGTTTAGTTTGTTTTGTTTTGTTTTGTTTTGTTTGTGGCTGTTTTCTTGTTTTACATTTTTTTTTCTTCTTATCAGACATTAATGCATCAGAAAACTGAGACACCTAAAATGGAAGAAGGCCAAATCTGTGAATAGAGGCTTTTCTTCACAGGTTTGCTAATATCTTTGACCTTAAAAAGAAACCTGAAATATACATAGAAATCACCTGAAGTTTCCCACATAGGAAATGGAGCATGGCAGACTGTTGAAAGAAATGGTTCAGGCTTCCAAAGATTTGAATTGCTTGTGAAGAACAAGAGAAACTAACTCCTAATTAGTGCTCCTGTACTCCACATTAGTTGAATACCTGCAAATTATTCCTTTTTTTGCAGAAGAGATTGTATTTGAGACAGAAAGCCAAAGTGCCACTTCCAATGTTGCTCATTTCTAGGGATAGATCCATCAGGGCCTTACTTGTTCTCTCAATGCTATACCCTTCCTTTTAGACTCAGTATCACACAGATAGATGTTCAACTACATACTCATAGTTTTGGTTAAACTGAGAGCTCAGAAAATAAGAACACAGTGTATGTAGTCTTCTAAAAGACACTTGTTCAGTATTACACCAGAAATTTGTACTGAAACTGGAAGAGAAATGAGTTTTTTTCTAATACGATGTATGTTGACCTACTGTCTTAGTGAAATTTTGTTCATTACCAACATGTTTACCTACTTCTGCATGGATGAGCATGTGACCATGAAAACACTGTTGAGTTCTTTATTGGGGTCTATCCAATTTTATTTGCTGAAATAATTGGACGGTAGTCTGATTTTGCAAATTTTTATAAGGATTTTAATACATACTTGCTACTTGAAGGTTTCTGGTTTTGACCTTAGACAAACAAGACAATTTTGTTTTCTGTTTGATGATTTTAAATTTAACTCTCAGCAACTGTGGACTATCTAAAAGTTGAGGCTCATCTGTACAATCAATACTTCTATTTTTTACAAAATATATTACAAAATCTTAATTCGTCTGCTGATCTTTCAGGTACATACCTCTTTCTTCCAATATGGCTCTTTTTTTTTTTTTTTCCCATCTGATGTACTGAAATACTATAACGATGCATGATTAGAGCAAAAGTGCTATAAAGATGTCTGCCATCAATGCATAATCTATAAGAGCTCCAATCACTGCTGTCCTAGTGATGTATTGGTACAATACATCATCAGGATGAAAGCCAGAAGGCCCAGTAAGGACCTTTTCCAACACTTTTTAAAAATATTATAATACTTCATTAATTATTAGTTGAAGATAAGCCCTTGAAGATAAGTTTGTATCTGTAAAAATACAAATAAATAAATTAGTCTTCCAGAAAAGAAAATGAGGGTGGTCCATTAACAATAACTGACATCTTACTATGCAGAAGAAATTCACATCTTTGCTAAGAAATCTCTTTTATTGCATTTCTTCTTTTTAGATATAGCTCACTGAATCTCTTTTGCCATTGGTGGTTGTCATGTTTTCAGAATGACTTTCAGTTCAGTGTGTGTTCATCTCAAATACTCTTCCTTCATTAGACAATACTTCGCCTCTCCCAGTATGAAATCATATGATTCAATCATCCTGAAATACAATAAAATCATTCTTCATTCCTTTCCTGTTCTCCATCTACGTTATCACAACAAGCCCAACTGGCTTCAACATATGTAAGCCTTTTCACTCAAGGATATGGTGCCAGTGGCTGACAAAAAGGCTTCAAAAGGAACAGTTTCTTCACTTCAACATAAATAGAAACAACTAAAGTGAAAAAAATACTGAGTGAAATGATAAAAAAAAAAAAAAATCCACACATGCACATAGCCTCTGGATACTTGAATTTTATATTTTTTCTCATCTGAGTTAATCACATTTTTGTCTGGGAAAAAAACCCACACTGTTTTGCTGTAACAGCATCTCATTGACTCTCTCTTTCTTCTCTGTCACACACAGGCACTTTAATGAATTCACTTGTATATACATACACTACTCTGACAAGTTTCTGTACTTCATCTTTCCTAATTTAGAACTGTAAAGGTTTTGCAGTTTCCTTTGATACTAGGTTTAATCTCAAGAAAAATAAATCCTGTTTCCCAGATGAAACCAGACAGGGTATATTCCAATTAACAGCTTTTCCATGGTTCTATAAAAGACTTTTTATAAGATATCCTTTCTTGTCTTTGTTATTTTTTCATTTCTTTTTAATTTCAATCTAACAGGTTCTGTTTAGTTTAATTCTGTGCAGTCAGAATAATATCAGTCTTTTAAACAAAGGCATATAGAATATATTTTCACATTTCTTTTATGCAGAAAAATACTTCATGCATTTTTTCTCTCCCCAGTGACTGGCTTCAAAACACTGGAAGATAATGTAAAACATAAGAGTCATAGACTTGCACTTACTGCTTTAAGTACCTTCTTTTTTCTTTTTTTTCTTTTTTTTTTTTTTAATCTTTGGATATATACTTTCTAATAGAACAGTTATTTCCCTAGCTTTTTTACCTACTTATTTATTTTATTCACTTGCAGCTGAAAGACAGCCTGGCCTGGCCTGAATTGAAAGATAAAAGATACTGTGAGAAAAGATACTTTCTCTCCCCACATCCACTGAATTTACCATCTAAACTGGCAAATATCTGTGCTAATTTCATCACTTTTTATGCTTCACAGCCCCAGAATTTGTTACTTAGTTAATATTTCTGTACTGTATTTACTTAATTACACTTTGCAAGTGTATAACTGAGACTTGTAATGGTATCAGAAATGAAATTTTGTCAGGAAAACCTATAAGTATTTTGGTCAGGGAATAAGTAATTTTTCAGGTCTTGTTATAGATTTTTTTTTTTTAAAGAAACATTTAAAATAAGCTAATAATTAATTTCTATCTTTAATTTGGCAGTTTTATTTAAAAAGGAAAAAGAATTCTTATTTCTGATCTGTTCTGTAAGACAACAAAATATATTCCTTACACTTCCACCTGACAGAATGAAACTTTTATTGCCAAGGTCAAACTACGGTAAGTTGAAAATATATTATAAACCTTGAAAAACAGAATATTATTAAAATTCAAGTAACCTTACAAAATACAGGGGTATTATCACTCATCTCTATTATAAAACATTTTTGATTACCAGGTTAAAGTAAGATGAAACGAGAAGTTCAGAGGTGTAATCATGTAATTATAGTATTGCAGATGAGGTTTTGAAAGATTATGACTTTGCTTTACACATTTAGGTAGCTTGTGTGTTTGCAGAATGCATTATGATGCTGCAGTCTGTGCTCCATATTAAACATCTTTGTGGGCCATTTCAGATAGAAAGAGAGTAAAGCATAACTTGTTCAAACTCTAAATTCTGGAATGCTTCAACAATTAAAGATCCTAAGCACAAAGCAAATTTTATCCCTAGGTCATTCCTTTTTCTAAGCTCCACATTCAGACATAGAATTAGATATGTCCCAAATTGGTTCTTTCAGACTCCAAAACTTCGATAAATGTTTACATTCCTACCTTTAATATTTTAACAAATTTCCTTTCTTGTTTTAGATTTGATTCAGCAAAATATATATCTGACATCGTGATTAGCCACTTCCTTAAATCACTTTCTTCCCTTCACCAACATACAGACCAGTAAAAGAAGGAAACGCCTAATATTTTCCTAGTTATTTCTGTCCTTCGTATGGGTACTAAGACAAACAAACAAAAAAAAATCACTCATCTAAAAATGTTAGTAAGGGTAACAAAATAATGAAAAGCCCTCTCATTTTCCGTGTCTATTCTTACTTGATACTGT
Organism: Aviceda cuculoides; assembly: GCA_035590195.1. Classification (NCBI taxonomy): domain Eukaryota; kingdom Metazoa; phylum Chordata; class Aves; order Accipitriformes; family Accipitridae; genus Aviceda; species Aviceda cuculoides. The sequence goes on along the minus strand of JAVJGG010000008.1, from coordinate 22,942,097 downwards.
ATTGTATAAATACAGATATAACTTGTTTGTTAATAGAACTAGAAGAATGTAATAATGTAACAATTGCAGTGCCTTTTCATATAGCTCTACCTCCTAATTTATTGCTTTATACTCATGAAAGGACATACACATCGTCTATGAATTACTAATTGTATTGGCATAATACTGTATAAAATTTTAGTGCAAATCAAACTGGAAAATATATTAGTGGTAGAAAGGATGGGGTCCAACTCTTTTTAGCATGTGTGCAACATTATTAGCAGTAATGGAAACATGGCAGGTTTCAAAGACTATTGACATACTGGCCTAGTATGTGAAACAAAATGCATGCCATATATGAAGTGACGGTGTGTCACTGACACTCTTGTTATAATAGTTACAGGTTGTAAACTCACACTGCATAACTTTAGACATCAACGGTGCGGTTCTCTATGTTGGAACTAATCATCTAGACACTGTTTACATTGAAATACTTGCTCACAGGATCAAGCAGCTCTGACAGTGCATGTGTTGACCCACCAGTAGTGGAGGAAGGGATGGTCTGTGGTCTCTTGCAAGTGCTCAGCCCACATAAATCTGTGGGCCTGGACAGAATCCACCCCAGGGTTTAAGAGAAGCAACTAGCATTGTTGCAAGGCCGCTACCTAGAATATTTGAAAAGTCCTGGACATCAGGGGACATCCCTGCTGACTGGAAGAGGACAAAAGTTGTTTACATGAACTTCAGCAAATCATTTGACACTGTTTCCCACAGCCTTCTCCTGGACAAACTGGCAATGGGTATAAGTTGGACTGGGAGAGGTTTCATCTTGATCTAAGAAATAAATTTTTTGCTGTGAGAGCAATCATTCACTGGAACAACCTCCCCAGGGATGTGGTGGAGTCCCAAACTCAGAGGTTTTCAAGATGCAATTTGGACAGGATGCTAGGTAATATCATGTAAGCTCCCTTTCCCACAAAAGGTTGGACCAGATGATCTTTCAAGGTCCCTTCCAACCTGGGTTGTTCTATGATTCAATGATTCTATGAAATAGAAATCAAAGAAAAACAGACATTTCTAGAAGATTAATTGCATTCAAAGGGAGACCTCTGATTATATTATTTCACCTCAGTGCTTATTTCTTACAATTAATCACACTGAAGAGGCCTAGAGACATTTCTCAGATTTGAGGGGATTTTGTTGTTTTTTTATTTCAGGAGATGTCTACTCTTGTGGTATTAAACTCCTTTACACATTTTATTTCCCAACTAAATAGAAGGATTTTAAGGGAACTTCTTAAGCTGAACACGGGTTTTTTTTTTTCAGAGGCCTGACTGGCTCTTCAGATCCTATTAATATATGTTACCTGGAAACCCACACCGAGTCATCTGATGTCTTTGAAAAGCCTGAGACCCTCCTGGCTGCTACTCCAAGGAGTGCCACCCCACTGCACATCCCACGTCTCTGTACTAGTCTTGTGAATGTGGCCGATGCCTTAGGGTTCCCCAGGTGGACCTGCTTTTGCGTGGGTAGATGAAGTCAGGTCTTGCTTGCCTGCAGGTGGACACCATAGGCATCTACATTGGCTCAATTCTCAGGCTGAATGTCAGCCCATGTGAATCTATGCCTCACTTGTAAAACTTTAAAGGAAATGTCAGTGAAGGTTCCTGGTATACAACCAACTTCTGATTTATCTACCTATTTATTTATCTATTTTCTTTATTTTTCCTTCTTCTAGGCCTTTGCTAAAATTTCCACAGTCTTATTTGAATTATACTTGAATAAAAATAAGCAAAACCATGCATATTTAGGGTACAGAACATATTGTAAGAGTAGTACCTGAAGACCGTGCTTACTAAGGAATATTTAGTTAATCAGTTCATATCTTTAGGCTTAAAAAACCAATCAATTTGTTATAGTGATAGTAACGGCTGATATATCCACTTGAAGAAGGACAGAAATTCTCAAACAGCATATTCTGAATAGAATTAGAAAGTTAATTCATTTTCTTTAAAAACCAGCTTTCAGAGATATGTTTTTCTGTTTGTTTGGGGGTTTTTTTTCTAATTTTCCTGATGAAAAAAGGGAAAAATTTGAGATAGTGTATTGAGCAGATGCTGTGCAAAATGAAATCAGAGGATATAATGTTATTTAATAAATATGAAATGGTGTTACTTTGAGATTTGCCAGATGGTCCTGATACATTTAGTTAAAGAAATTCTGTTACGCTGATTGCCTGTGATATTAAGTTTTGGAGAATCAAGTAATTGCCATAGTCCAGTTCCTTAGGGGAATGTTTAAAGGAGAATCAAAAGGGAAAAGAAAATATTAGATCCAATATGACATGCAGAAACAATAAAAACCTAAACAGTAGTAAGATATTAAGAAGATGAAGGAATGAAGCAGATAGAACATGGCAATGAGTGAACAGAAAGTTGCAAGAATTTCTTTGGTGACAGCACTAAAGGTGCATTGCTTAAAAACTAGTGCATAGGAACTGTGTGTATGTGCATCTGTGCATATGCACATGCTTGCTGGGGCAGGAATAATATCTCATCAATCTGATTTACAACTTGTTTGTCACTTTGTATGCAATTCAAACATTATTGGAACCATAAATACATTATTATTTTAATAATTATCCTTTGCTTTAATGCAATATCTTTATTGTCTGTGCTAATATGTCTGAAATTTCAATATGTATTTTTATTGAATAAATCTTGTAACACTCAGTACTGTTAATTTGTTAAATATGCATAAAATAGTGTATCAATGTACTTGAAAAAGAATTAATACCTTTTTAATTTTTTGCAAAGTACTTATTCAGTGGGTTTCAGACATGTAGGGAACTACTGTAATTCAAGTGATAGATGCAGATAATAATAAGGGCTTTCACAACAGACCTAGATCCAATCAATTTCAGAAACATTTTAACAAGTCAATAGCCAGCAAATAACCAGAAGTAAGTTTCATCAAGTTCTACTGCAATTTTTGTTATACCAGTATTAATAACTTTTGTTCTCTCTGTACAATCATGTGTTCAGTACCTGTTGTAGGCATCTCCTTTTTGTATTAGGAATAGGTAAGAACTATGGCAAACTTCTCTATATGTGTATAGCTTACCCCTAGCTTATTCTGAACTATTCCTTTGAGATATCTTCATATGAATATTAGCCCTAGCTATATATATATTTTTTTTTTAATCTATTATTCCTCAGTTTAATACCAATTTAAACAACACCTGGTAATGTTTGGTGATATTTACATTATTGCTTTTGATTTCTCAAGAGAGAAAGTTAGCTTTCAATGTGGTTCATAGAGCAATGATCCAGAATCAAATATTCACATTAAAGTTTAAAGGAGTTATGATAAAATTATATGTTATTTTATTTTTATTTTTATTTTGGGGGAAAAAAAAGAAAATTTTCATCTGATCAGAAATAACATACAATGCAACTTGCAAATAAGATAATGTTTAGCTTATATATTCAACATAAAATGAATAAATGTAGCGAAGAAGAATTTTAGAAGCACATACAGGTACCTACATAAAACTGAATTCTGTATTTTTTTACTTTGGTGAAGCTTTTAACGTAATAATTTACTTATTAAAACCACTTTTTGTTATTTATATAACTTTAATAAATGTTCTCAGATTCTCAGCATCAACTTACATCTCAGTGAAATTATGTTACTTAAACATATTAGGTAAAGGGGTTTTTTGTACATATTATCATTGTAGTGTTGCATAAGCTTAAATTCATCCTCCAGAAATAAGGTGCCCAGATCAGTCTAAATGCACTTAGTGAAGGGTCAATAAGTACTGAGTAATTTCCTTTAAAATGTGATTATATGTTTATATATTTATATGTTTAATTATGTATTTCTTCATTTATTCTGAATAGCCTAAACTTCAAGTCAGAAATAGCTGAAAAAAAGTTCCTGGTGTGAGGGAAGATGAAGTGAGGTCTGAACGCAATTAGTAAATCAATCATATGCATTAGATGATTGACTTTTTTTCATTTCAACTACCCTCTTAGCCCTGATGGAAAGTTCTTTTCCTGACACAGAAGCATTTTCCTTCAAATATCTTTGAAATATTGGACTTTTATGTAAACCCAAAGTAATAAAGAATGAGAGAAGAGGCTAGGGCAACATTTAGCACAAAAACAGCTATGGAAATGTATGTGAAAATACAGAGATGAATGATTTATATTTTACTTGGGAGGGGCAAAAGAAGGAACTTCTTTGAGAAACTTAGATATGCATCATTTAATGTAATATTTCTAGTATCAGTTGGTAAGAGTGATATTGATTTCTGCCACTAAAATCTTAACTTCAAGTGCAAATCACTGTATAACTAATAAGGCAAACATATTTCAGTGTACATTTTGAAAGCCATGCAAAGTAGAAAAAATATTTTAAAATAAAAAATGAAAGCAGTAAACCAATTTTTTTCCTCGAATACATCAATGTATGCATTTTTTAATAATGCCCATGGGAAATCTCTGGAGGGCAGGTGATGAAAGTTTGTCTTGATTAGTTTCTTTTAATGCATACGTAACAACTTCAGAAAATTAATAAAGGTTAAATACACACATATCACTGCCAGAACCTTGAAGCACTTCAGCAGGATGTTTTTCATCATTTCATCATGTAGACAAAGGGTGAAAATGTCTAATTTGCAGATTTTTGTGTTGTTCCTTGAAATTTGAAAGAAATCACTAAAAAATGTCTCTTATCACTCTTATTCAAACAAGTAAATTCCAGTTATTTTCTGAATATATAGGAGGTAGTTTTGAGAATTCAGGAATAACTCACATTCATATTTCTTACCATCACAGACAACTTATTGTAATGCTGATAAACAGATGTGAGGGGAGAAGATATTCTGGAATATACTTACAAGTTAATTTGTTGCAAGTTAAAACTATAAAAACTAAAGAAAAAATAAAGTGTTCATTGATCAACTCTCAAAGAAAACTTTGGCTATTTGGAATTTTTCTGAAATGCTCTCTTCTTGCAGGTTTTTTTCTTTTCAGTTTGTGTTTCTTTCGTCTTGTCTTTTAACTTATGCTTTTACTTCCAAATTCAAGAAAATTTGTTTGACACTAGCAATGAAGATTAAGCAGCAACAGTATTTAGATGTGGTTAATTCATCTAGGGAGTACCACAAGACAAAAATGATAACAAAAAGTATCAACAAGGAAGGAAAGAAAAAAGGTAGGAAATATACTATCTACCATCTTTGAAATCTCATGGAGGTCCCACATGACTGGAAAAGGTCTTTGTATTGGGTGCAGGTGCCCAGGTGCTGGCATTCGGGGGTGCTGTGGGGCGGCCTGTGTGAGGAGAGGCCGGGGCTGCCCCGTGCCGGACACAGCCGGTTCCAG